>CM046375.1:21416755-21914518 GCA_025413485.1 Ficus microcarpa
TCTAAGTGTACCAGTGTATGGATTAGTGAGACTCCTATTATAGTCTCTACTGCTGTTTTTGTTGATGCTTCTACTTATTGAAATGAAATGACATTTTATTCAAAAAAAAAAATTTAAATTAAAATTAACTAAAATTTTTGTCAAGTTAGTCAAAAGTAGGAATTTGTGTATTGTTGATCAATAAAAAAAAAAAAAAAAGGTGATTATGGAACTTTTGTCAGGGACTAAGCCTATGTTTAACATCCAAGTTTAACTCCAACTAGGTTGTACTTTTTCATTTCAATTTTTATCTTTTTCTGAAAAGTCAATAAAATTTATAACTAAAATTTAAAAATTTAACCAATTCAAACTTAAAAATTTCATCTTATCTTAAACTCAACTCAAATACTGAACTAATCTTAAATAAACGATTTACTTTTTTTTTTTTTTTTTTAGTGTTTAAACTATGGGACGCGTGTGAATAATTTCCCTCCAATGGCTTAAGGACCGTTGGCTTCGTAAGAGACCAAACGTCACACAAACAAAAACAAAAAGGGAGGGAAAACCAAAAACACTACCCATCGTCCTTCTTTTCTTTCTTGCACCAAAATCCTCAGTTCAGCGAACGGAAAACTTTCATCCTTCTTCTTTTCCTTCTCGTTTTCCTTCCTCCATAGATCATTCCTCCCGCTAGATTGAAGTATTTCAACGTGAATACGCAAGAAAAAAGGGACAAGAAAAGGCCAAGACAATGGCCAACAACGAACTGTCGTCGATCGAGGAGCAGTTGGAGCTGGCCATGGCGAAGGCGTTGTCGATGGAGAACCCTAGCCATGACGTTGAGGAACAGAGCGGAGAAACTAACGAAGAACCTCCGCTCAAGTAAGCAATTTCACCTATTTCTTTCCATTTCTTTCTTTCTTTCTTTTTTTCTTCGTCCTTAGTTTGCGATGTAAAGTTCGTTCCTTTTCTTTGTTTTTCCGTCGTGGAAATTTTGTGACAACCGGTTGTGAATTAGGAAACCAAAGTTGAAGAAAGATTCCGAGGTTGACTTCGACTGGAAGCAATTCGAGTCCCATGTTACCAATGGCGAATGGGACGAAGCGGAAAAGTACTTATCTGAGTTTCTTACGATTGATAAGGACGAAACGTCGTTGTCGATCTTCTTCGACATTCGTCAGCTGAAATATATTGAGGCAGTCGACAGGTGAATTCTTTGGGATTTTTTCCCCCAATTTTTGGGATTTGTTACCGTCTTGGTTGTGATTTTCTCCTGAAAATTGGATACAGGAAAGACTATTCCAACGCTGTCGAGATCTTGAATAAGGATTTGAAATTCTTCGCTGTATATAATCAAAATCTTTTTACGGAACTCACATTGCTTCTGACCTTAAAAAACTTCAGGTACCTTCTAAATTTATGTTTTTTTTTTTTTTAAATGGAAATTCTTATGGTTTTGTGTTGTATGATTTGGTTTTCTCTAAACAAGAAAGTTATAGTACTAGCTGGTTGGATGGTTGACATTTGAAAAGTTAAAGGGTTTTTCTTTTTTGGTTTTTGGTTATGGATAGAGTAATATTTTTTTGACAGAGATTTTGTCTCCTTGTTATGAAAAAAAGTAAAATAGAGCACTTTTTGTTGATTTTATTTTGTAGCCTTTTTAGGAGAATTAAAAAAAGGAAGTGGGATTGTACTTATGTGGAAGTATGATAGCCGGGGAATGGACCTCAGGAAAGAATTGCGACTGAAAATTACTGGACGTCGGATCACAAATTTTCTTCGGTTTACATGATTGTTTCTCCTTTGTTCTGTTTACTAAAGTTCGATGGTTGGTTTTCAGGGACAATGAAAAGCTATCTAACTTCCGCGATACCGAGTCTTCCAGGGCTAATTTGCTTAAAGCACTTAAATCAAAACTCAAGAACTATGACTTTTTCCGTAGCAAGCATGAATCTTGTGATTCGGATAACTTGAAGCTAACAACACCTGTGAATCAGAGGTACAGTTGTTTATTTAGTTTTCAATTTTTAAAAAGATGTGATGTCAAGTTCTAATTCATTGTAAGCTTCTTCTCATGTAACGTTTAATAAATTGTAGTTGTAGCGACAACTCAATGGCTAACCCTCTAGGAGGACCAGGTGGTTCTTGTGCTCGTATTGTAAGTCAATACAAAACAGAAATCTTTGTTCATGAGGAAGATCAGTTTAAGGAATCTTATTCTGCTCTTTTTGATGCCATTTCAGCCTGCACGAACATCAATCACGATACGTACGATGGGATCAGAAAGAAGGAACCATATTGCTTCTTACTCTATACCAAACCCCTTAAAGGGCCCCACTACTACCATTGTAAGCCAATCCAAAAGATAAAGAGTCATAGAACTTTGGCCAATGAGAGAACTAGTTTGAAAGAATCTTACTCTGCTCCTTTTGATTCTGTTGCAGCCTGCAACAGCATCTCCTGGCATCAAACGTGACTCGAACGATTTTGCTTCTAACTATATGCCAGACGTTTTAACGAGTTTCAATACTACTCTTGTAAGCCAAACCAAAACATAGAACTTTGGCCACTGAGGAAACTAGTTTGAACGAATCTTATTCTGCTCCTTTGATTCCGTTGCAGCCTGCACCAGCATCTCCTGGCGTCATAGGAAACTGGAAGGATTTTGCTTCTAAATATATACCAGACCTTTTAACGAGCTACAATCCTACTATTGTAAGCCAGTCCAAAACATAGAAAGTTGGCTGGCGAGGAAACTAGTTTGAACGAATCTTATTCTGCTCTTTTTGATGCCTTTGCAGCCTGCACTAGTACCTCCTGTTACGCCAACACACGACAGGAATCCTATTACTTCTGCTTCTTTCCGTACACCAACTTTAATGAGCTTCAATCCTACTATTGTAAGCCAATACGAAACATAATCCTTTGGCTCATGAGGAAATTAGTGTGATGGAATCTTAATTTGCTTTTAATTTACTTCGCCTTTTCAGCCCACATTAGCATCTCGTATGACGCATGTTGGAGGATTTATGCCAGGTCCATACTCTGTGCCAAACCAAGTGGCTTCGTCTCAGCCACGGGCTCGAAATTCTCCTGCTGTGAAAGGTAGTGATTTCATTGAGCTATTTGGATTCTACCTGTTATCTCTGCTGTATCAATTTATTTTTTGGTTTTATCATCATTTCTACAATGTTTTCTTTGCCTGTTTGAGCTTCTATGCTAAAGTGCTAGAGAACTCTCACTGTCAGTGGATTATTGAAACGCAGTTCTTGAACCACCAGTTACGTTACAAAAACTCGCCGGGACAGTGGAAAAGGTACCGTATTAAGGATCTTGCCTGCTTTCTGGTTTATGTGGAAGATTTGGTTCTCTTGGGAGACATTGATTGTGTTAACTTCATTCAGTTTGCTTTCACAATTTGTCTTCGACGGGAAGAAGGGAAACGACTGATTTTGGTAATCTATGTTTAGTGCTGAAGAGAAATCCTTGAAATGAATGCAACATGATTCTAGTTCTCTGGTTAAATTATTTAGCTTTTCTCCTGTCTCTATTTCTCTTAATTATTTGTAAAATTTCTGCATTGCAGGTCAATGATTCAACCGTTAATACTTTACCTCACATGCATGCCGATGACTTGCCGCAGACTGCTATTGTCACTTTCTACCACGGTTCTAAAGTACAGAGCTTGGATTTCCATCCCGTGAAACAGACCTTACTTCTTGGTTTGCTCTGGCTGCTTAAAAAGAATCTTTTGTTATTATTTTTTTCCCATTGGATGAGAACTCTTTTAAGATTCTAAATCAGGAGTTCCATTTTTTTTTCTTTTTTCTTTGTATATTTTCTCAAATTTCAGTTGGAACGGCTAATGGTGATATCTCCATGTGGGAGATGGGGGGAACAGAGTGGCTTGTCTGTCAACCTTTCAAAATTTGGGACATTGGAGCATGTTCATTGTCTGTCCAGGTTTAGTTCCACATGTCTTGTTCGTAGTTTCTCTCTACATTTTGACAATGTTTAACCAATCATAGGACTAACTCTTTAATTTATTTTTATCTCTTGGAAGGCATCTTTTGCCAATGATTCTACTGCAGTGGTAAACCGTGTTATCTGGAGTCCTGAGGGTGATTTTTTCGGTAATGCATAAGAGTACTTCAATAATTTGTCCATCTTTTTCTTCGATGGTGATTAAGTTGCTGGACTTGAGCAATGATAATACCTATAAACTTTTATTGCAATTACTATTTCAGTTTCATATTGAGGTCCTTATGATGTTTTACTTAATGCTTCCTTTTCAAACTTACATTTGTCAGGTGTTGCATATTCCAGGCATCTTGTGCACATATATTCCTACAATGGTGATGATTTGGAGAAACATACCGAGGTCTTTTGCAATGTACCAAGAATTTTCCCATAAGTCATTTTCAGGATTTTTATAATCTTACTTTAATTCTAATGATATTCAAACAGATTGATGCCCATTTTGGTCATGTTTATGACATATCTTTCTCGCACAAAAGCACATCGTTATGCGTCATAACCTGTGGAGAGGACAAAGCTATTAGGGTAATTGCTATAACCTGAAATTTCCCTACTATTTGATGGTTAGTCTATGGAATGCAGTGATGAAATTTTCCTACTTGTGCAGATGTGGATGGGTGACGGCGGTAATAGATTTTCCCTAGTTTATGATTGTGTGGGTCATAATGCACCAGTTTATTCTTTGTGCCCATGTGAAGATGAAAAAAGGTATTCTTGTTGTTCTTAGGACCCGAATTTTTGTTTTACTGGTTTTTTTGTTTTTAACCATTTGTAGTTCTGTTGAAGTTATTTATCGTTTTTCTTTCCTCCTTTCTCCGCCCTAGTATCTCTTTTCAGTGGACTCTATGGGGAAAATCAATGCATGGATATACGGTACAAAGCTGTTCACTTGCGACGCCTGCCCATCTTGGGGAAGGATGGCATGCAGTGCAGATGGGAGGAGGTACTTATATCGTATGGTACTTGTTCTTGTAGTATTTGAAACATTGTCACTGATTGCTTTGCTTGCCTACATTGCAGGCTGTTCTTCTGTGGAACAGACAGCAATGGAGATTCCTTCCTTGTGGAATTGGATCACAGAGAAGGTGGGGATGTTAAGCACATGTATAAAGGTCTTCGGAGGAGATCTACGGACGTTGTGCAGTTTGACACTGCCAATAATCGGATTTTGGCTGCCGGCGACGAGTTCCAAGTCAAGTTTTGGAGCCTGGACAGCGTAAAACAGTTGAGCTATACCTACGCTGCCGGTGGATTGCCGGTAAACAATCCTTGCATGACGTTTTTTTTTTTTTTTGGTGGCATGCTGATAGTTAGTTAGTCGTCGATCCTTATTCCTTTGTTGTCGTTGTAGTCTTGTCCTTGCGTACGTTTCAACAAGGAAGGGACGCTGCTGGCTGTATCAACAGTCGAGAATGGTGTTAAAGTGCTTGCAAATGCTGATGGTCTTAAGCTCTTGAGGTCTATGGAAAAGTGTCCGGTCCCGTATATGAAGGTACATTTCTTTACAGATTTGTTAGGTAACTGAAAGCGTCATGCCTGTTCTTCAATTACTTTCTTTTATCCTTTGCAGACACTACCCATTGACGATATTGCCACCGAATTCGCCACTGCAACGGATGATGAGTTTGTCGGAGGAAGTCCCGGGTTTAGCTCTGTCCAGTGGCAAGAAAGTTCTGGCTTTGGCTCTTTCGGAGGAAGTTCCTGGTTTAGCTCTGTCGAAGGAAGACAAAGTCCTGGCGATAGCTCTGGGGACAGTGTGGAACAGTCAACCCGTTGAACCCCCACCGATTTTAGATGTAGATATAGCACAGAACATGGTCGTAGAATTAGGAACTAGTGACCAATTCTTGATGGGAATTCCCTCCATTACTGTAGTGTTTCTATAGAATTTAGAAAGAACATAAATAAAGCTAAGTGTCATGAGGTCCTTTTTTTTTTTTTTGCCAGATCATTTTTTATATGTATGGAAAACAAAATTGCTTTACTTAGAATGTGAATTTTTGACATGCCTTGTATGAGGACTTGTGGCCTTTCAAAGTCCAGCACTTCTCTTCTTTGTACGAGTCATCAACTATCCTTTGTCCGTATAAAGGTTCGAGAATTGCTCAAACTCTAGCGATGCACAGTTCTTTTATAGCCGTATGGCAACAAAGCTATTGGGAAGACTAAAATCTAAGTTTAATTTATTATAGACGGAAATTTAAACTTTATATCTTTACGTAAAATTACAAATACTTCACGATAATTGCCACCATTGGTTTTTGAATGGTTGACATTTGCAATTGCCGTTAACTTTCGTTACTTTTAGATCTTTTATTTTAGACTTTTTTTTAGGAATACTCTCTGAATTTTTTAAATTTTATAATTTAATCACTAAATTTTTTTTCTTCACGAACATCCCCAATTGTTTGCTTATTTTATTCGTCGTGCTGTTCTGCTTTTACAAATTATTAAGTCAAAAGAAAAATACAATTTTGCTTTTACATACCACAATACAAGAGATAGTTAACAAGATAAGCGAACTCTTTTCTTTAAAAAAATAAATGAAATAAATGGTAGAAATCAGTACTCAGAAACAGAGAGAGGGAAATGCACGCTAGACGTCCACGTATAAAACACACGCCCTATCCCTTCCTTAACAGCCATCCACGTGGCAATTATCTAACAAGCCATGCAAATGCCACGAAAATTTCAAACTCGACACGTATAAACTCATCAAATCCCATAGCTATCTCAATCTCATAACAACAATGTTCACATCAAAAACCACCATATATATATATATATATATAAATACAATACATATACACACACTCGTTAGACCTCAAATGCTCTCTAATTGCAAACTATTTTCTGTTCAAATTTCCTTGAACCAAATACCGACAAAAAAACATGCAACAAACAAGGGAGTTTCAGCCCACTAAGCACTCCCCTGAAGCTCACTGGCTAAGGGACAAGAAGGTGAAGGACTTGATGGAGACCAACAAGCGTAGGCTGGTGGAGGTGCCCTACACAGCGTCCCTGGCCCACACCATGAACGCCCTGGTGGCCAACCGGGTGGTGGCGGTGCCGGTGGCGGCGCCGCCGGGCCACTGGATCGGAGCCGGTGGCTCCATGATCATGGAAGCTGATAAGCAAACCGGGACCGTTAGGAAACAATATATAGGGATGGTCACCATGCTCGATATCTTGGCCCACATTGCTGACGCCGATGATGAAGAGATGGACGGCGGTGATGGCTTCGATCTTGATCGGAAGATGTCGGTCGAGGTGTCCACGATCATAGGTCATTGTGTCGAGGGTCTCAGTCTCTGGACTTTAAATCCCAACACTAGGTAAGCTATATATACACATACTTTCAGCGGTAGAGCCAGTATATTGTTTTAGTCTGTTGATTTATATATATATATATATATATATGATATGTGTTTGGCAGCCTAGTAGACTGTATGGAAGTGTTCAGCAAAGGAATACACCGAGCTCTGGTGCCCCTAGACAGTCATATGGACAACGTGACAGGTGTGGAGCTGTGGAGTCAGCATCGGCGTATAGAATGCTCACTCAAATGGACGTGTTGAGGTTTTTGAAGGAGCACAACTCGGAGCTTCAGAGCATCACCTCCAAGTCCATCCAGGATTTGGGAGCTGTTACCGAGAACGTTTTCGCAATTAGCCATCGCACCAAACTTATAGACGCCATCAAGTCCATGAGGATCGCCTTGCTTAACGCTGTTCCCATCGTTAGAGCCTCCGATATCGGCGAAGAAGATCACAAGCAGCTTATCAATGTACAGTCTCCATTTCTATATTACAGCAATTAGATTGGAATTTGTCCCTGATTTCTCTAATGATTTTCTAGATATTACGAACCCTCTACTTGATTTGACCGCTAGTTTTTAGGATTTGCGTTTTACAGAAACTCAACAAATTACATTTAAAATAACATTATTTAAAGATTCATTAATGTATGTGTTTTAATGAACACTAAATAATAGAAACAAAGAACAAACATGCCCATAATCGTATTTTTTTTAATCCCTACAATTACTGATCACAAAGGGGTTTGTGGCCGCACTTTATATATATATATATATATATCTACGTATATATGTGTGTGTGTAAATATAGATATAAGTGTGCGATGGCTATCATTGTTTTTTTAGGGTGAAATATGAAAAGGGGTTTCCTTATAATATGATGATTTTCATTGCAGGGAAGGGGGAGGGAGGCTATAGGGACGTTTTCTTCGACCGATCTGAGGGGGTGTCACTTGTCGACACTGAAGACATGGTTGCCGGCGAGCGCGCTGGAGTTCATCGAGACGGTGTCGACGAGCCCTCTGTTTGCAGAACAGAGTGGTGAGAATCCAAAGAGGGAGCTTGTGACTTGTGAGGCCGAATCGTCCCTGGCCGTAGTAATAGACAAAGCAGTCACTCACCATGTTCACCGAGTTTGGGTGGTGGAATCGCAGGGATTGCTCACTGGCCTTGTTTCTCTCACAGACATAATTAGGGTGCTGAGGCAGTCTCTCATGTCTTAGTATATATTACTAGACAAAAGTGTGATCTAGGACACTCAGTTTGTTTCACTTTGGAGTTTTGGAGTTTCTGTATTTGTTTCTCGTTCAATCTACTACCTTTTGTCCTCCTAAAGCCTGGGATTCAAGAAATGTCTCTGTAGAAACTAGCATGCGTATAACTTATTTTTACGAGAAAATATTATAAAATTTTTTTTTTTAAATTAGATTTTAAAATGAGATGTTAAAACGATTTTTTTAAAAATGTGGGTTATTTGGTCAATATTTCCTTTGGAGACGGTGTCTCATGAGGTTTCGATCCGAATTGAGTGGAAATGGGGAAATAATATTCAAGGGTGGTGATGGAGATGGAGAGGAATTCTTTCTCCCGAATGGAAAACGAGACGCGGAGACGGGGATGGGAGAGTATTTCACGTCCCATCTCCATCATGATATATTTATCATTTATATATTTATATTAAGCTTGTATATGGATATGTGAATTTTAATTACTAATTACGTCTTTTTCACTAAAACATAAAAAGTTAACTTTTAATTGATAATCTTGTTTGGCTAATATAATTACTATGTATTATTTATTTTTTACTTTTAACTTATGTAATTAAAAAAAAGTTACATAATCTTCCATCGTATATAATTATATTAACGTAGAATGGAGTGGGTATGAAAAAAGCTGTTCTCGATGATAAATTATTGGTTCCGATTCTATCTCATCTCTTTTTAAATGGAAACGTGGACGAAGATGAGGATGGTTTTAAAAGCAATTCCTACACGTTCTTCGTTCTGTCCCATCCCGTTGCTATCCGGGATCACATTATTATATATACTCAAAGGATGTAAACTTTTACTGTTCAACTGAACAGTAAAATTGTACAGTAAAATGACGTTTCTGTCCTTCAAATCCTTTGCCTTTTTTCTCGGATTGCACAGTGATTTATCGATTTTACCCTTTTGGCACTATTCACCCATTTCGTTCAAAACGCACAAAACTTGCGTTTTAAGGAGAGAGTGAGAGTGAGAGTGAGAGTAAGAGAGAACTTTTTGGGGTTTTATTTTCTTTCTGACACACTAAAGGGTGGGGAGAGAAATAGAGCGAGAGAGAGAGAGTACTTTTGTTTTGTTTTTTTTTTGTTCACTGACAAACGGGAGAAAGAGAGAATGGTGGACTTTTTAGTCATTTAACTTTATTTTTTCCTCTTTTAGGTCCTCGTTTGGCATTCGAGTTTAATCTCAAAATTTTCATCTCAATTTTTGTCTTTTTTTGAAAAGTTTTTGACCTTTTTTTGAAAAAGTTTTTGTCATTTTTCTGAAAAGTCAACAAAATTTTCAACTCAAACTTAAAATTTCCAACTCAAACTTTATTCACCAAACGAACTCTTAGCCTAATTTGTTTTTATGTTTTCATTTGAATCCTTTTTTAATATAAGTCTATTTTTGATATTTTAGTATTTTTATTTTTTTATCTTTTTTGGTGCTTTTTTTAAAATTTATTTTTAGATACTTTATTGATTTTTTTTTTGCCTGTTTTATTTACTTAAATATATTTTTAATTTAAATAAAATTTTTAAATATATCTAATCACGTGCTATGCACGTGTTCTTAAACTAGTTCTACACTAAAGCAATGAAACTGGGCGTTTAGATGTAGCAACTGAAGCGGAATAATTGGCCCATGAAGACAATTACTATGTCTTGACTCTTGAGGCCTGAATTGTAGGAACCAAATATTTCTCGACTATTCACTGTCTCTCCAGCGGACGATCTAAGAACATGATTTGGAATAACACGCAGAAAAAATCATAGGACTCTTCAGTCTATGGACCATGTATTGAATGAAACAACTGTTTGGTGAGGAATTTAATGTTGAGAGTACTAAGAAAAGCATTATACAAGTGGATGAGGACGGCATTATGTAGCAAAAGAAGTGGATGAGGAAACGGAATTCTTTCTTGGCCTATCCATAAATTTGTGGCTAACAACTTGGGATGTGCCCAGCTTCACAGCTACTCTTTACGGCACATAAATATACAGTTTTTTGAGTTCATAATTTCAGATGATAAAATGGTTTAAGTTTGTAATGTCATCCTCCAAAAAAAAAAAATAATAATAATAAAAGGTCAAAAATTGTGAGCTACGTGTTTTAAATGTGTAGGTGGGACGTGGTCTTTTTGACGGGATTCACTACGAAGTTTGGAGGACTCTGGTGATTTGGACGGTAAACCAAAGCTCTGCTTTAGTTTTATACCAAAAAAAAAAAAAAAAGAGCTCTGCTTTAGCTGGTCAACTTTGTCGGCGCGTGGTAAGGCCGACTACAGATACGCGCGTGCAAAATGTGGAAAAGAACATTTGCACACAGACGGAGACGGGCTGTCAGAAACTTGGATCACCGTCCGTCCATGCACAGAAAGTAGGAAAGGATTATTCCCCCAATCGTACGGCGGAGGATGCTTCCCTGACCTGATCATAAAATCAAAAGAAAAAGGTGTGTGAGACACTTCGTAAAATTGGAAGACGGAAATTTCGTCCCACTCTAAGTTTATGTTTGGTAAGAAAGAAAGAAAACAAGATGGAAAGAAAAAAAAATAAAGTGAAAGAAAATAAAAAAGAAATGGAATTTTTTGTTTTTTTGTTTTTGTTTTTGTTTTTGGTATAATGAAAGGAAGGAAAATAAAAAAAATTATGTAATTACTATTTTTTAGTGTTTGGGTAAGATGGAGTATCTGTATTTATTGCAAATTGCAATTACTTACTGTCTTAAATTAGGCAGATTAAATTCGGCGATTAGTTTCTTTTTATTTTTTCCCTTCTTTTTCTGATCATTTAGGGGCATTCATTTCAAATTCACATTTGAATTTTTTTTTTCTTTTTCTGATCATTTTGGTACATTCACTACATTAATAATTTCATTTTTATACGTTCTCAATTCTTCTAAAAATATTCCAACATTATATAAAAAGGAAAAAAAATATTTTATAGATTTAAATAGCATTGTGTAGTTTTAACTATTTTAAAACTAATTTATAATTATCTTTTTAATTCTAACACTATTTTAACTATTCTAATGTAATTTGACATTTAAAAAAAGTATTGGTATTGTACAGTAACAACAACTCTATGGCAATCTCATCGAATATTATTTAACCCAACACATTATATTTAGTCATTTGATAAATTCGGATACTAAATATAGAAGTAAATTAGTTACAATAACATTTTAAAATTTTCAAATGAGGTGTCATAATTTAGAATATCAAAGTCCTCAACTCTAAAACTAATATAAGTTCACATGGAACTTGTAAATGCAATTTTTTTTTTATTTTTTAATCAAAATAATAATCTTTTCAATACATGTTAATAAAAGAATAACTTGTTATACGTAATATTGATATTTAAAATTGAGATTTTTCTTTTTCAGAGAAAACAAATGTTATAAATTTTAGAAAATTCCTGTACACATTTCACAAAACACAGACACACACATTTAGATTAAACAAATAAAATCACAAGAAAAGTAAAGGTAATGAGGTGATTTTTTTTTTGGTGAATAAAAGATCTAAAGGTGGTTTCGTTATTTTCAGGTTTTCAAAGGCAGAAACCAATTTTCCTTAAGTATGACAAGGATATATCCTTATACTAGTTTTCTTTTGATCATTCATTCAAAGTCTATCTTGTCATCACCAAATCATATTTTAACAGTCGAAATTAGAACGAGATCTAAGAAGAGATAATGAAAATTAAATATGTACGAGAGGGAGAAGCCTAGAAAAGACTTCCCACTTTTTTGCCGAACTCATCTACCCACGTGAGGGTAGGTAATAAAGCGAAATTGGGTGATGAGTTTGATGACTTGGCTGCTTGTCGACCATGATTCAAATTAAAAATACCCAAAGCATCTCTCGACGTGTCCAACATCTTTAATTACAAGAATGTATATACACATATATATATATATGTATAATTTTATGTGACAAATTATACTTTTTCCTTGAATTTTAAGTTTTATCATAAAATACCAACTCAACTTTAATTTGAAATATTATTTTCTCTTAAACTTTGAAAAAGTTTATAAATTTTCTCCCTCAATTAATTTTGTAACAAAAATAAATACGCATAACATTCGTTAGAAATATGTGTTTCACATATTAAATGTAAAATGCTTAGACTTAAGTTAAAAGAGTAAATATTTAGGATGATTATCAATTTTTTTTTTTTTTGCATTTCTCTCTCATAGATAATTTCATAATTTCACATTTAATAAGAATAACAGGTATTAGGAGTGGTGGTAATGTATATCATTTCATAATTCTATACTTAATATTTCTCCAACTAATACTTCTAAAGAGTGTTAAGTGTATTTTTATTGTAAAAAAAATTACTTCAGACGAAAAATTCGTAAACTTTTCAAAATTCAAAAGGAAAGAATATTATAAATCAAAATTCGAAGGTACTTTGTGACGAGATCAAAAATTTTAGAAGAAAAAATGCTATTTTTCTTTTCTTTTTTTTTTAAAAATTTTCCCTGTTTATATATCTGTGTGTGTGTGTGTGAATGAATATATATAAAAGGGGGTGTTACACTGAGTTTCTGACGATAATCCCTCCAGTCAGCAGAGGCAGATAGATCGCCGTTGGTGGACAGATCTGAGAGAGAGAATTTGCCCTTTTCACTTCCTCGGAAACTCCGTACCTGTCCCCACCCCCAACCCCCCTCCCCTCCATTTTATATCCCCCCGACCTTCCCCCTCACAAATGACAACAATATTATCATCCCTCCACATTTCCCTTCCCTCCGGTCCCTCACCATGAACTCCGCCGCCGTTTCAACCTCCTCCAACCTCACCCTCACCCTCAACACCAGGCGCCGCCCACCGCCCAACTCCGATCACAACCACCGTGATTCCTCCGCCGCCGCCAACGAAATGGGAATGGCGAAGAAGGGCCACGTAGTCAACATCGGCTCCGCCAAGGCCTTCTTCATGACGTGGACGGCCCACGACATCCTCCACGTGGCGAGGTACCATTGGCTGCCGTGCTTGTTCGCCGCCGGGCTGCTGTTCTTCATGGCCGTGGAGTACACGCTCCGCATGGTGCCGCCGTCGTCGCCGCCTTTCGATATCGGCTTCGTCGCCACGCGCTCCCTCCATCGCCTCCTCTCCTCCTCCCCCCACCTCAACACCTTGTTCGCCGGCCTCAATACGGTAATGTTGTTCACGTCCTTGTTTTTTTTTTTTTTTCACATCTCTATTAAAATGTTTTTAGTTTTATTTTTATTTTGTTATTTTATTGAAAGAGTTGATTTTGATGTTTTTAAGAGAAAGCGTTGTTTATTGAGAAAATTTCTTGTTTTTATTATCATACATAATAAAATATTTCTTGGTGTGGATAGAAATTTTATTTAGGGTTTGTTTGGTTGGTTAATTTGAGTTGAAATATTTTAGTTGTAGTAGTAAATTTTTTTGAATTTTCAGAAAAGACAAAAAACTTTTTGGGAAAAAGACAAAAACTTTTTGAAAAAAAGACAAAAAAAAGTATAGTTTGAGTTGAAATGAAACAACGAACCAAACGCACCCTTAATTTTATACAACTTGGTCTTGATCATGTCAGTTTTGCATAAATAGGTGCCCGTAGTTATATCACAGATCTGAATCCGTCAAATAAAGTTAAAAAATAATGATCTTGGATTATGGATAAGTTCGATTCTTAATTCGATTAAAAGTGTGACGTTATTTTTGAGTTTAGGTGTTTGTGGGGATGCAAACAGGTGTACATTTTGTGGACTTTTCTAATAGAAGGGCGTCCGAGAGCCACAATCTCAACACTTTTTATGTTCACGTGCCGCGGCATTCTCGGCTACTCCACCCAGCTTCCGTTACCCCAGGTAAACCTGTCCCAATCCCACGTGGGCAGCACGTGTTGCATATATATATATACACACACACATAGAATAACTTCCTTGAACTTGTTACCAAATAAGCAATGAAAATAGGTAATAAAGAAAACAAAAAACAAAAATACACATATTTATGTAAACAATCCTAAAAGGAAAAAAAAAAAAAGCCACAAATAGAGGAGAATAAATATACTAAATCAAATAATGATATAAGATGAAGTAGCAGCCGCAAAAGAATCTAATAATAAAACTCTAAAATTACATTACTCTAAAACCGGATCGGGTAAAAACCGTCCGTACTGGAATAAAAACTTTCCTTCATTATCACCATAGAGCCAAAAAAAAATCTCATAATTAAAATTCCACCACAAATATCACACCGCAAACTTTTCAGATCAGGCTAAATAAAATTTGGGTCACCAAACTCTAACAGAACTTTCAAGCCTAGCCAAAGAATGCTTCTGACTCATCTCTATTGAATAATTTAGCTAATTTAATTTTCTGCTAATTTATCTATTTTTCGTGGTTAAATATTTCACAAAATATCAGACAAATAGAATATTCACAGTTTAGAATGTTTAATTGAAGGAATAATGCTTGAGGCACCACTTTGGTTATTTACCAATTAGCAAACATGCCCCTAAGTGATTACTCACATTTCGTGACAATTTATTTGAGCAAACATAGGCTCCGCCAATTATGTCCCACTTATTAATTCCCTACTAAAAAGTTCATTTCATAATCTTTTAACTAATGCTGTTACTAGTATTGAACAAAAAGTAAAAATTTAAAAAAAAAAATGGTGGTACTCTTTCATTCAACTCGTCCATATGTTAGTTCAAATGTTTAACTCGAGTCACGATCTGTTGTTCTGGATTGTTAATGTAATTGATATAGAAAAATAATTTTTGTATATATTTTTTTAAACATTCATAGGGTTTTCTCGGATCGGGAGTGGACTTTCCGGTCGGGAACGTGTCCTTCTTTCTGTTCTTTTCCGGGCATGTCGCGGGGTCGGTGATTGCATCGCTGGACATGAGACGGAAGGAGAGGTGGGAATTGGCATGGACATTTGACGCGCTCAATGTGCTGCAAGCAGTGAGGTTGCTCGGAACAAGAGGTCACTACACCATAGACCTGGCCGTTGGAGTTGGCGCCGGACTTCTCTTCGATTATCTAGCCGGAAACTATGTTGAAAGCAAGAGAAAAGAAACTTTTGTAGTTGCAGCTAATTCTGCTAAAGCAACAACTACTACTAAGCTTTCTTGACGCAAACAAAAGGGCAAGAAGAAAGGGAAAAAAAAAATGCCAACTAGTGTTAGAGATAAAGCGACAATTGTCTAGCTTAGGCCTCGTTTTTTGAAATTAATATTATAAAGGAAAATGAGAATTGGTGGCTAAGAAGAGACTTGGAAACAGAAAAAAAACATGTTTATATAATAATATATATAATTCTATATAGTGGAGTTAGGCCAACGTTACCTTAATTAGTTGTCTCTCATAGGTAATCTTGTTTTACTTGTTGCGGAGAGAGAGAGAGAGAGAGAGAGAGAGTTGAATTAACTTGTTGAGAATGGGAATTTCCATTGCACTTCATTTGTCATTTTCACTAGAAGGAAAAGGACGTTTATAAGAATTTGATTTTTCTATTAGGGAGACTAAAGGGAATCGTTTACCATATTTATAGACCTTTAAATCATGCGACCATGAATCACGATTTATGCACGAATAATAATTGTCTCTAAAGTTAGTTGGAACGAGAAACTCGTGGAAGGGTAGGAGCTAGAAAAGTAAAATGAAGAGCCACTTCTTCGACTTCCATTCCAAATATTCTCGTCTGTCCTGTGGTACAACACAGCTACAAATTCTCTTGTGTTAACTATTTAATCAATTTTTTAACGATTTGATTTGAATATTATATAAAAAATTTACAATATGACATGCATAATTATTTTTAGTCATAGATTTAATCGATTGATCTAATAACTAGAACATCAATATCTACCAATAAGATAAAATTACAGTTTCTATCATAAGTTTTTCTTAAAACAATAAAAAAAAACTATATGGATGATAGTTATCTATTGGAGTTTTTACATTTTAAGTTTAAAAAAAAAAAAAAAAAGGGACAATTTAGCAAGCATTGCTGAAGTAGTAATGTATAAGAATGTATATGATACTAAAGATCATTATTCACGTGTACATACTATTTTTAGTGTTTTTTTTTTTTAAATTTTTTTTAATGTCTTCTTCTTCTTCTTTAAGTAATAGAATAAAAATCACAAACCCCACCTAACCGATTAAGTGACCAACACGAGGATGACTAACTAGAATATTATAATGACAGTGTAGAATCGTCATCAAGACCATTCTTAGTACAAGGTTGGCTTGGTGGAGAGGTTGAACAAGACTGGCCTTTTTCTATTCTTACATTTGTGTATTATGTAACAAATTTCTATGCAAGAATTCAGCAGGCGAATGCTGCAATGTGCCTAGTCCTCATCATCTGTATCAATTGGGCAGGATCCGTCGTCTACGTTGGCAAGCGGATCATACATTGGCGAATTTGGATCAGGTGCAGCCTGGTACGAGATTAAGGTCGCAACGATCTCCCTGGGATAATGAATTTGACGCACAAAATTAACCGCTAGTTTTTTTAAGCATATCCTACAAGGCCAGAGTAAAAAAATTGGGAACTTGGAAATGAAGAATTTCCTTACCCCTTCTACTGACAAATTGCCAATCATAGCACATCTTGTGGCGATTATGCTTGCGTCGGGAAAGATTGCTCTGTCACATGCACCTTCTTTGCTTCAACTCTTCTGCTAAACCCCGCTCATAGGGAAGATCACAACGCGATTTTCACAGTACGTACCTCAAAACCATAGGCATTTTTTTGCAAGTAAAGGTGATTAAATTGATTCAATAATTCTGATTATTCTAACGTATATGTAGGCAAATTGATTGATTCTTTATGTATCCAAACAGAATCGATATGGAAAGTTCAGCCTTAGTTTCTTTAGTTACACTAGCACCTTCAATGACCGGCATGAATTTCCTGAAAAGAATATTAAAGTCGTTTCACTAGCATCATACTGATTTTCATCATTTTTCAGCCGATACCTAATTAAGAACTATTTCCACGCACAAATTTCCTATTTTTTCAACATTTTGTTGCGGTTAAATCTCATCATTGTACCTCGTTGAAGAATTCAATTGGCCTTGTTTTGCCAAGGTTTAGGAATCTGAAACTGCAGTCTGTAAGGACCATCCCAATCAACTCCATTTGTGAATGAAAAGATCAAGTTCACAGCTGAAGAAGCATGAAAAATCAGAACGAAGGACTTAAATAATACCAAGATTAAAAAGGAAAGGGAAAAAAAAAAAAAAAGCAATTTAAATAGTACTAACCATGCTTGGGAATGCATATTTGAATACTGTAAATTGGGGAATCAGCCTTTCCTCTAGCTTTCCTCTGCATCGCCCTTGGCTCCCCACCGCACATTATAGGCTGATTAAATCCTCCTGCAAAAAAATAGAAGCAGAGGCAGATTAAAATCATGCTTTTAGCTGGCACAAGCAGAAAATGGCACACATAGTGCTGGATTGTTACAATGCCGGTACTGCCGGTTGGTAAATGTAGTAACAAGTGTCCAAAACTCGTTATCAAACCGACTTAAGTTTCCTAAATTACCGTTGAATGCAATCCCAAATTCTTCATTTGGAGCGACATTAGTTGCAGCCGGGTTGTAGAAAATCCTCAGCCTTTCTCCCTGTCAATGTTTCTTGATTTAGTGCTAAGAGATGATATATTCTAAGGAAACTTAGTGTTTGTTCTGAATATCAGCAGCAAAGCAGAAGTGACCGTACCGAACTAGGAGGAAGACCGTTCATTGTTTTCCAATACACAGGAGCCTTCCCGAGTTCGAACATTGCCCATGAGGGAAGAGTGAACCTAAAAGCGTTCGAAATCATGTTAAGTGACCACAGCTACAACCCGACATCTCAAGGAGAGAGACAATGAAATCGCTTCATATTGAGAGAAACTTAATCGCGTCATGTTGAATATGATGTAACTTCTAAATTAGTACACATGAATACCAATTTTGACATATATTGAAAAGAAAAATGATACGTACTCTTTGATTTCTTCTGTGGGAGAGGTCGCAACAGCGATAGCAGCACATACTTTCCCACTGATCTTGACAACTTTCTTCTTCTCGGAGAGACTTCTCGAGAGAGAAGAACCAAAAAAATTGCTAGCTGCATTGAGAACATTATGAACGTAAAGCAACCTGAAACTTCATCGTAACGCTATCAAAACAATTCGAATTCACTCAATTCCCCAATTTTACATGTGCTTTTAGCAGTAAATGTTCTCTTCAGATTTAGATTGCTCATTACATTACTAGCCAAATTAAAGATAAAATTACTTCAAAAATAGCTCAAGTGGATGAAAGAAACTCCAAATAAACACTTGAAACGTGCCTTTAAAAGCATCGCCGAGTTCTACAAGTAAAGGGAAGTAAATCACAAGTAGGAATTGAATTCTCTTCTATCTAAAATAAATCATCATAATCCTCTTGACAAATAGAAGAACCACAGAAAGTTCTACCCAAAAAAGGTGTTTTTTTTTTCTTTCTTTTTTCAAAGAGTCCCACAATCTAGTGCAATTGAGAAAACATACCGAGAGGACTCGGAAACAGGTTGACTTGCTTTATCGCCAGAAATCGACCCCAAAGTCGAAAAGGTTTGGCCGGAAGACGCAAAGATTGACTTTGTTGCCGCCATGAATCACACCTCTCCAAACTAGGAAAGCTAAGAGAAAAATGGAGCTTTAACCGTCCACTACAAGCGAGTCCTGTTTAAAGAGAAGAGATAACGCAATCACAAACACAAGTTCCTCACAAATATCTGGCTTTTATATACATATAAACTGACAAAAATCTAAATGGGTAATATCTGAAAGGATAAAAAATATCTGGATCTTATTGCATCACACAAACTATTTTGGGTCCGAAATCTGAACGCAAACCCAATATACGCAAAGCCAACAGCCCTATCTAAACACGCTTTTGTCTCTTTCTCTCTCTTTCATTCAACATATACAGAGAAATTTGACTGATACTACAAAAGCCACAAACTTTTTCCCGCAAGTAGTACTAAAAGCCCAAAAAAATCCGACCCACCAAACTGAATCCATGCTTATATATCACACATACGCGAACACATATTTTTCTCATTCCCACTTGACAAGCCAACAAGCCTTTCTTTTATTTTCTCTTCCATGGCTCTGGTCACCTCACGACCAACCAATCCCAAATCCCAACTCTCTCTTCCTCTCCGCCGCACAACTCACCGGCAGGGAAGCAATGCAGTTCCTCTCCGACCAGTATCTCAGCTACCCATCTTCCCAAAGTTTGGTATCAGCGAGTTAAAGCCTGAGAAAGTAACAAAAAGCACAAAGCTTTTGACCCATTTTCATGGCAGAATTTGTAATGGAACAGTTAAGGCAATGGCCAATGCGGCATTCGAAGAAGCTGCGGCAGAGCAGGAGCGAATGGTGGGTGGGAGGAGAATTCTGTTGTCGGACGTGGTGGTGGACAGGCCAAGGAGGATCTTTTGGAGAAGGAAATGGAGTTCTATGGATTTGGGCACTGCTGGTGTTGTTCTGGCAATGCATTTGCTCGGCCTTTTCGCGCCTTTCCAATTCAATTGGGGTGCTTTTTGGGTGGCCGTGGCTTTGTATGTCGTGACGGGGTTGTTTGGAATTACTCTGTCTTTTCATAGGAACCTTTCTCACCGGAGTTTCAAGCTTCCCAAATGGCTTGAGTACTTGTTTGCTTATTGTGGTGTTTTGGCTCTTCAGGTTTGTGTTTGTCAAACTTACGTTTTAATTGAGTTTTTGTTATTTTTCTGTAAATGGGGTTTTTTTTTTTTTTTATTTTTTTATTTTTTATTTTATTTTTTGGTAGGGGAATCCGATTGATTGGGTGAGCACGCATAGGTACCACCACCAGTTTTGTGATTCTGAGAGAGATCCACATAGCCCAATTGAAGGTTTCTGGTTTAGTCACATGAGTTGGTTATTTGACACCAATTCTGTCATTGAAAGGGTATGAATATTTTTCTCTTCTCCTCTCTTTCTATCTCTTTACTTGCTGTGCAAGTTAATAATCTGGAGATTCAAAAGTAAAATTTTTTTGCAGTGTGGAGGACCAAACAATGTTTCGGATTTAGAGAAGCAGCCATTCTACAAGTTTATCCAGAGTACTTACATTCTTCACCCTATTACTCTCGGAGTTCTATTGTATGCGGTAGGAGGATTTCCATTCCTGGTGTGGGGAATGGTAAGTTTGTCTGTTGCTTCTTTAACGAACCAGAAGAGATTTATTGGGATACGTGGGTAAATGATTTTTTTTTTTTTTTTTTATACAAGTTTTTTTAATACAACACTAATATTTTGTAAAACTAGCAAAATGATCGTTTTTTGAAAAATGATCAGTTAGTCGATCATTGACTGATTGACTAATATGTTAATATATATTTTTCGTTAATTGATTATGATTGATTGACTGATTGACTAATATGTTAATATATATTTTTCGTTAATTGATTATGATTAATATTAATAAATAGTTATTTTTTAAAGTTATTTATTTAAATAAGTATTTAAAATTTGCCTATTTACCTAAGCTTTGTGAACTTGCCAACTAAAACTCATTTACTTACTGGCTTTTTCTGGCTTATGGTTCATGTTTTAGCTTTCTTCAAAGGTAAATTATGAGCTTTTAAATGCTTAGAAAGTAACTTGATCTTCAAAACTCAGTTCATACTTGGAACTGGTTAGTGAGCGAATGGTGGGCTCCCATATCAAATTGTTTTTCTTGAGTAAATAGAAACATAAAAAAATTATTAAAAAAAAAAAAATCTGGGTTGTGGTTACCACATATGAAAAATTGTTGCAGGTACTAAAAGGAAGCTTACACCATGGCAGGGTGTGAGGGTTACATGGGTATATCACATCACTTGGCTGGTTAACTCCGCTTGCCACGTTTGGGGGAAGCAAGCATGGAATACCGGCGATCTGTCCAGGAACAATTGGTACCGTACATCTATACACATATAGATATATATGAGCCTTTGCAGAGCTAATTTTAATCAGAGAGTTAAAATCATGTGAATATTTTCTTTTTTTTGAGTGTTTAGGTGGGTGGCATTGCTTGCATTTGGAGAAGGATGGCACAACAACCACCATGCTTTCGAGTACTCGGCAAGACATGGTTTGGAGTGGTGGCAACTTGACATGACTTGGTGTGTCGTGAGACTTCTCCAAGCCATCGGATTGGCGACCGAGGTGAAGGTACCTAACGAGAATCAGAAGCAAAGAATGGCTCTGAACAATTGAACCATGACTGAGATGATCATGTAGGCTTGAAGTATATTTATAGTGGACGTTTTGAGATGTTCGGTTAGGCATTAGAGTTAAATTCACAATCATGGACTCTGGTTGCTCTCTGTTTGATCTGAAGTGAAGAGAAAGCCATACCAAATTGCAGAGAATTCATATATATGGCGGTTTGCTGCACTAAAAGTTGAGATGTGGTTCAGTGATTTTACACATTTTCCTTGGTGGCAAGTGCTAAGGAAGGTGGTCTTTTCGGCACAAAATTAGTTATTGGAATAAAATGTAGTATAAGAAATCCCGAATTACAAAAGGTTTAATAAGTTACATGTTCTTGAGCAATTACTTCCACCAAAAAAATAGCAGAATTTTGTGTTGAATGATTTGATCTCGTATCAAAAAGTGAATTGAGGTTTGGCTATCTTGAGTGATATAATATTAGTGCTAATATGGCCTATATTTTATTCAACCAAAAATACTATATATATATATATATGGCCTATATTTTCCAGACTAAAGGGAAATTAATTCTTCTCAAGTCTCAACTTCACAACAGCTCTTTGAACATGTCCAATATTAATCTCACTGTTAAATTTAACATAGTTAAGTATAAAAAAGGATACATTTGATATTTGTTCTATTTTGTGCTCCGATATTTAGTACTATTTCAACTGTCATGCTATACTTGGAGCAACTTTTAGATTTTCAGGGGATGTTTAGTGAATGAGTTTAGTTTAAGATTTTTAAGTTTCAATAGTAATTTTTCAGAAAAGACAAAAAACTTAAAAAAAAAAAAAACAAAAATCATGATGAAAAAAATACAGTTTGGTTTAAACTAAACTTACTTCCAAACTACCCCTCAATTAATTATAGCACGTATCAAATTTAACTTCAGTTAATTATAGCACGTATCAAATTTAATATCAAATTTAACATTAAAAATAACAGTGGCTCGGATTGGAAAATGATTTTCTCACTCAAATATCAAAATTTTGATAAATTGACATAAATTTTGCATCGAATAAAGATGATTTTCCTATTCTTGAAATCAGTTTCGAATTATACAATCCAAACTTTACAAAAACATGAACTTTCTGCAAAACTCGAACAGTCCAAGTGAAGTTCATTTGTATTAAAAAATAAAATAAAATAAAAATTTAAACAAGAGAGTGCATAAGAGACTGGGGAGTCTCTCGAGCAATGAGTCCCAAATATGATATCATATTCTACATTCCGTAATGACCAATATATATATATATATATATATATATATAGCTTTGCCAATGACTTGTGACTTGTGAGTAATCGTTACATAAATGAGTGTCTGTGTCATTCTTTCAACTTTTTCCCACATTTGGAATTTCAAAGCACAAAGCCGGAAGGTCTAAACAAAGACATTATTACTTTAGGAAAACAAATAAATAAAATATGAAGACATTATTGATAAGACAAAAAGAAAAATGTTTGTTTATGGAATAGGTAAAATGGCTACGGAACATAAGCACGGGAGCACAAAAAGCATGACACTTATGAAGTCGATGATGAATAAAATATATGTACTAAAAAAATGTGCAGGTTTTCTTTGCATGGGTATGATCGCCATTAAAAAGTGCTTCTTTCTGTAAACAACCATTTTTCACTTCCTCCTCGACAGTCTGCTTACGTCACTCCATAGCATGCTTTCATTCTTCTTGCATTATTTTTTTCTTTTAACCCCGTTAATAATATGTTTACTGGACTATATTAAAAACCACTCAATCAATAAATCTAGTGAAAAATACATTAGTATATATAAGGAAAGGTCATATATTCAAAAAGTTCTAACTTTTAATTTAGAAACTTGTAACAAGTAATAATTAATTGATTTTCATTTCATTATCTATCAGAATATTTTAATGTGATACTAAAGACCGGTATAAATGACAAATATAACAAAAATTGTTATATTAGAATCTTCTAATATTATAATAGCTTGTAAAACAAATTATAAATGTCGGTTTGTAAGGATGTTGGATAGTAGCTCATCCATATGAACTCACATAGATGGAGATTAGAGGGTATGTGCTTAGTCCAAAAATTATTATGAGGAAAAGAAAGAGAAAATGTCATGGAGTTGCTAAGGGGGTGTTTGGTTGAATGGTTCAAATCATTCAATTCAAACTTTTTTTTGTTTTTTTTCTCAAAAAATTTTTATCTTTTTTCCAAAATATTTTTTGTCTTTTCTGAAAATTCAAAAAAATTTACTATTGAAACTTAAAAATCTCAACTCAAACTACTCCACTAAACGGGTCCTAAGTATGTATAAGGTCATTTTGCATTAACAAATAAAATAGAAGAAGAAGAAGAAAGGAAGTTATGCAAGAGAGGTGTAGGCTTACGTCAAGAGGAAGCATGCTTTTTCATTTGAGCAAAGCCGAGGTATTAAGTAAACGAATTAAAACACTTGGACATGAACTTATATTGTTTAAACAATAGGTTAACCCATACTATATAGATTAGAAGGCTTTGTGCACACTTGTACGGTGTAGGAATATAATCATTACCAATTAGGGACAATGTTATTATTGTTAATTATTTTCTTCCTTTTGCTGCCAATTAGAAATTAATACACTTCTACATTTGCGACATAAATTATAATTCCCTGTGTTAATTCATGTAGTGATATTTTTCGGTGAAAAGGCCAAAACAAAGTAGCAAAACTTTATGTACTTAAGTTAAAAAGGGTGTTTATACTGTATATAAGACTTCTCATTTTATATTATCAGTAACAAATGTTATTTTAATTGTTAATTAAACTAGTTATTTGTTAAGTGCTGTAAATTTTTTCATATAAACACTCATATATCAAATCATTTAAAAAAATAAATGAACGAATAAGGGTATGTTTGGTGGAATGAAGATTTTTTAGTTTCGAATTTTTTTGAATTTTCAAAAAGACAAAAACTTTTTAGGAAAAAAACAAAAACTTTTTAGGAAAAAGACAAAAAAAATTTTAAGATAGGTGTTTTAAAATGATGAACTAAACATAGCTTAAAAAACAGTTCCGATTGAAGTATAAAATAGAAGTATCGGAAAACATGAACATGAATGTTTTAAATCTTTGGAATCCATTCATTAGCACCTCATCAACGAGGCCTTCCAAGTTGGTAGGAAAAAGGAGGTATCCAATAATTACATCCAAAACAAGATGTAGCAATTAAATGAGTGGTACTTTTTTTTACCTTACCCGAATTGACACCATAATAAGTGTACCTATTCTTTCGAGGGAGAGGAATAGGAATAATAAATATGCATTAGATAAATTAAAGAGAGAGAGAGGGATCAGGTAAATGAAATTGGTGGCCTATAATTTTGTGCTTCATACCCCGAGTCTGACCTTCACAGTGTCCAGTTTCCCATCAGTTCATCGACCCCTTTTGAAAAGTCCCTTATGATGCTCTTTCTTGCAAATTACAAAATATTACTTTTTTGCTTCCCCTTCGGTATATCCTCTCGATTCTAGTCTAAGGAGTCGTTTGATTTATCAATTTAAGTTGAAATTTTAAATTTCAACTTAAATTTTTATTGACTTTTTGAAAAAGATAAAAAGCTTTTTTAGAAAAGACAAAAAATTTTTTTAAAAAAAGATAAAAACTGAGATGAAAAATTAGAGTTGAAATGGTAAATCAAACGAGGGCTAACCCATTCATTTTATTCCCAACCCCAACCCACATCCATTTTGCCACGTGGCAACCCTACCACACAAATTGTCACCACCAGCTGTGTTCTCACAGCCCTGTTTGCCGGGGGATCATGGGCCTGCCACACACACCTCAATGCAGTGAGGCAAATGATAAAATAAAAAAACACAATCTTTTTTTTTTTTTTTGGAATTTTGCAATGATAAACATTCACTTTACCTTATCAATAAGGGTAAAAAAAATATAAGTCATTAAATGCCTTTTTATAGTTGAGAATAAAAAAACAGTGATATTTTCACCTCTTTTAAATCCAAATCACAATAAAAATCTACTTGTGTCATAAGTAAGAAGGTAAGATATCCACTATAAGTATCTTACAACTCAAAGCCTAAAGACTTGTATTAGAAACACTTTAAAATCTTAAGTGGATATTTTTAAACTATACCACCATCACCAGTGATTAATTACAATACACTGATTTAAATTGCTTAATGTAACAATGTCAAGAGTTTTGTTGTATTACTAAAAAAAAAAATACTAGTAAACTTGTAATATGTAAGAAATTACTATAATTCAACAAAATTTAACGTAAGCTTTGATGACTCATAACTGAATTCTTCTTTACATTTTATATATCATTTTTCTCGAGAATTTGAAAGAAAGTTTGGGGATGAAAGGTATCTGTTTGGTCTATAAAGTCATGTGTTCATGAATGTATTCAAGTAAGTTGTGTGTGTGTGTGTGTGTTTTATTTTATTTTCATTTTTTAAATTTCTTTCTTTTTTGGACGGTTTGATTATAAAATCCTAATGGGCAGCGGACTAGTGCGGGTAACTGACAAATTACCGGCTGCAGGCAGTTGTCGGTTGGGAGTGGGTCACCGAGTCTGAAGGGGGTTCTCCGACGCCGCACCAACCTGGCAGAAGAGACAGCACGCGAGGTGACCGGTTAAGGGAACAGCAGGTCACCACCCCCTCACTCAGACCTGACCTGACCATTCCCCCTCAAACTGACTGGCGAGCGCGTGGACGTAGTTTGTAGGCTGGTCTGGTTGATTACCCACATTCACCTCGGTAACTCCCAAACTGCCACGCCTTTCTTCATACCAACTCCCACCACCCCCATTCTCATTCCCGGCGCGTTTTTCTCACTCTCCAAACTAGCCCCACTGTAGTCTGTCTCCCCTGATTAAACGTGTACAACACGCGCTGTTACATTTGAAATATTTCCTTAAAAAATGAAAGAAAAAAAAACTATTTTTAGTAGGGGTAAGTGAACTTGGGGCCCTTTAAATCCCAGGTGGTGTTCCCGCCCTTGGAGGAACAGAACGACGACTAAAAGGAAAATAACAGAGAAACCTCAAACCACCTGAAAACTTGCAAAAAAGCAAAAAGAAAATAATATATATATGTGTGTATATATATAAATTGGGTCTTCAAAGCAACTTTCAGTTGTGAACAGAACAGTTAGTACTAGCTAGTTATAGTACTTGTGTGTGTGTGTGTGTGTTTTGTATTTGTGTTGTTGGGGGGTTAAAGTGGAGAATAGCCAAAACGGGTCTGCCTCTGTGGATGTTGGGTTTGGGTGCGGATCGGTTGCGAGCGGACATGAATCGCTTGCTCGCACTTCTCTTTCACCAGGTACCCCTTTTACTTTCCTCTGTCTTCTATATATACATATATGTGTGTATATATATATAATCATGTAATGTAGTTTTCTGTTTCTTGTTTTAATATTTAAGGGAGTATTGGACGAGCAGTTCTTGCAGTTACAGCAGCTACAAGACGAGAGCTCTCCGAACTTCGTGTCGGAGGTTGTCAACATCTACTTCCATGAGTCCGAGAAGCTCTTGAGAAATCTGAGAGGCCTACTGTGAGTTTTACATCACACACACACACACACACATATGTGTAATTTGCTATATAGAACATATATATATTTTTTACAGTAATAATGATTTTGGTTTTGTTTTGGGACGTGTAGAATGGAAAGAGAGTTCTCGGACTACAATAAAATGGGAATCCATTTGAATCAGTTTATGGGAAGCAGCTCAAGCATAGGAGCCAAGAGAGTCAGAAATGTATGCGTCGCCTTTCGCGCCGCTTCCGAGCAGAGCAACCGTGCTGGGTTGGTTCCCCCTCTTCTTTTCATCTCCTCTGTAATCGTGTTATATCTTATATATATATATATATATTCTCTACCACTTTATACTCTCTTTTTCAAGCACACATACACAAAGCGTGCGTAAACACATGACACAATGTCTTGGTAGTAAATTCTAAAGTAAGTTTGACCAATTAGACATATTTTGTCATTTTGGTTTAATTGTTACAGATGCTTGAGAGCCTTGGAGCTTCTGGAACATGAATATTGCTACCTCAAGAACAAACTGCATGAACTTTTCCAAGTAAAAATGCCAAATCTTTTCCATCACAGCTTATATAAAGATAGCATATATATATATGTGTAAATATTTATATATGTTTGCATGTGTTATGGTGATACAGATAGAGCAGCAACGAGCATTGGCAGCTGGAGCTAGGTACCCAATGCAAAACTAAAGCCTGTCAAAACTAATAAGCCAAAATCTCTCCTCTAGTTTCTTGCTGTTTCTGGGTTTTGCTCAAAACCAAGGGATCTAAATCTGATCAGCCCGTGAGAGAGAGAGGCAGTAACAGCTGGGCAGAGAAGATTTATAGTTACTATTATTATTACTATTATTTATTAAGAGAAAAAGAGAGAAGTGGTACTGAACGTTTCTGTTTATCTACCCACCTCTACCTGCCAGTAGTGATTGTAGAGTACTGTTTTTCTTTTTATCTTTTTATCTTTTTATTTTTATTTTTTTCAGTTTTTTGTTTGTTGGGTTTTGTGTTTTGAATATGCCTGGGTTGTAACTCTGAAATGAAAGCAAAATGAAAAAAAATCCCACTTTCGTAGGTGTGATTCTCATATCCAAGTTTTGAATGTCAGCTTTAAATTTTCATTACTTAATGCGACTCCTCGTAGAGAGCTGTCACTTTTCAGAGCTATAAATACACACATATTTGTGATCAAAACTTGCTACCTATATATACATATATAGTTATAGCCCTGTCCTGGTCTTGATCAGACCTGACCAAATTTGCTAGTACAAAAATATCGGCTACGAACGATTCTCTTTATTCAGTTAAATCCCATCAATCAAAGATCAACAATCAAAGATCAATCAAAAGAGGGTTTGGCTTTATGAGAGCTGTCCGATCGTGATCTAGTTTTGATTCAGAGTCAAAAAGTGGTCTGCGCTTTTGACTTTATTGAAAATGTCCAGAGTCTCGGATGGTTCATGACCACCAGAATTCATGCGTCGTTGTTGGGAACTGACTTTTTTTTGGTCACGGCGGCGGCTATACATATATATTTTTATATGTTTATGTATCTATATATGTAATGCAGCTATCAAACTGATCGTTGTAACAAGTGATTTGCAACAGACCAAATCCAACTGCAGAATTCATGTTTCTTTCACTTAGGTCCTGTTTGGACTGGTGTTTAGAAAAGTGGTTTTCAAATATTTTTTTTTATCCTATTTCTTCAATTTTATTATTTATTGTATCAATATGGATTTTGTTTTGTTTCTTATAAAATTTTATATAATTAAAAAAAATTCTATGTAACTTAAATTCTATGTAATTTAAAATTTAAAATTTTATTATTTTAAGTTATAATCATATATATTTTTTAAATTATATAGAATTTTATAGAGAACAAAACAAGATTCACGTTGTTATTTTTTTTTCTAAACACGTTTTAAGTTTTACATTTTTTCACTTCAAATAATTTATTTTCACTAACCATATCTAAAATTCAAACCATATCTAACCTCTAAAATACCGTCGCCCCCAAACAGACCTTAATGTGCAACCCCTTTCTTCAGTCTCTCTCTCTCTCTCTCTCTCTCTCTCTCTATATATATATATATATATATATATAGGCTTTTAAACAGAACTTTATTCTCATTAGTCTATTTCTACCTTGTATGTTCTTTATTATTTCTTGGCAGAGAGTTAGAGACCAGAGATAGGATGGTGGCGGTTTGGGGGCTCAACCTATTGAGCTCTAAATCAACTAATTAAGAAGAAACTAACTATTTGAACCAAGGGACCCCTTAGAAAATAGGACCAAGTTCATTTAAGATTCGGGTTAGTTTGGTAAATGAGTTTGAGTTGAAATTTATAAGTTTAAATAGTAATTTTTGTTGACTTTTTAAAAAAAATAAAAAACTTTTTCAGAAAAATACAAAATTTTGAGTTTAAACTCATGATCTAAACTAAAGTGTACATTCAATTAAATAAATCCGTTCGATGAAATCAAACAAAGGGAACTGGTTTTTTTTTTTTTTTAACTTTTTTTTCTTCCTCTCAGGGAGTTGGGACACACAGAGACTCCTGTGGTGTTTGATATTGTTTTTATCTATGTTGAAAATGATTTTGTTTTTATAATGAAAATATAAATGTGAGCATCTTGAGAATGATACGGAGATCGTTAATGAAATTGTATTTGATTGTGTTTTTAAAAAAATTAGTTTATGTATAACAAAAATATGAATTGAGTTTGGATATGTTTCGGAAAACATAAATGAAGTTATATAACTTAAAAATGAAAACGAAAATAAAAAAACAACTTTTAACTACTTGTCGCCATTTTTTTTAATTTTTGCTCTCGTTTTTAAAGTATTTGCCAAACAAACGGTATTTAAAAAAAGTTTTTATCTTCACGCCTTAAAAGACATGTGGAAACATTGTCAAAAATACTTGAAAACAAATACCAAACGCCACCAATTTCATTTTCTTTTCTATTTTTTTGTCACCTTTGTAGTTACTGTCACTTCTAGTGCTGACATTAGTGTGACAATGAAATAAACTATAGTTTTGATTAGAACTACTACATAATAAAAAGAAAAATTAGTATGTCTTTATATTATTAATATATAACAGTTTTGATATACTATTATATATGATATGATAATTGTATCACTAACACATAATAATGTTATATAGAATACGATTTCTTTCTTTTTCTTTTCTTTTTTTTTTTTTCAAGTGAGTAACAGATTGATGAGGATGACAGATGTATATGTAGTGGGAAAAAAGTGGTGTATAAATCCTACGAAAATTATCTTTTATTAAGTTAAATGAAACATATATATTTGCACAGAATCTTCCAATAGTACAATTGTTCATTTCGTTTAAATTTTGTTCCAAAGTTATACGTTGGCCAAAAAAAAAAAAAGTGGTGTCAATGCTCAGTGCTGTCATTTTAATCAATAAATTTTCTTGAAACCATAATATACCTAAATTACTTGCTCATTTATGCAGGACATACTAGATACATCATACATATACAAGCTCCATAAAAGTAGAATTACGGTCATAAGACGATTGAAGAGATTGAAGAAACTAGGTGGACACTTTCACCGACGAGGAACTCAACTGCATGACGATTTCTAAAAAAAATATCAAAGTTGTTACGAAATAAAGAGAAAAGCAATAGAAAAACTAAAAATAAAAACAGACAGATTTATGTGAAAAACTCTAGATGGGAAAAAATTATAGGTAGAGGAAAAGAAAATCCATTGTATCAAATATCGGTATAATATGGATGCGTTTTAAGCGATTATAGTGAAAGCATTTTACTCAAACCCTAAAACACATCACATATATTGATGCCAGAATGAAACAGGTCTATACTTTCATAGACCTCCAAAAAAATCCTATAATTATAGCACCACAATATATCGCACCGTGAGTCTTTGGGGTTAGACCAAACAGAATTCGGAAAAGTGTACTCTAACAAAAGTCTTTTTCTTTAAGAGGTTCATCAATTTTATCGTTTTAAAGAGAAAAAACTCATCGTCTTGTAATTGAGTTTCTTTCCAAAAATGACGGGAAGAAGACAATAGATATTGTTAACCCGTAGTAATATGACAAAGGTTTTCTTTATTGGCTGGACAAGATTCGGAGCAACAATTTTTTTGACACTCTCAAGTCCTACAATAGAATTAGTGCTTGAGAAAGCGTTAAACAATGTCATAATTAGAAGCCAAATCGAATTGTCTAGTCACAATTTGCAAAAAGTCAATGATTTAGGGCTGTAAGTCCTTTTCCTTCCGCTTGCTTCCACTGGAAAAAAAAAAATGTAGATATATATTATTATGTGTAGGAATTTTTTATATTTTAGTTTTCTACCTACTAAAAAATTGTAATCATATATATATATATATACATATATATTAGTGGTTAAGAGTTTGAGGAAGAATGTTGGTAGAAGAAGAATGTTGAGTCGGAAATTTGACTGTCGTATATGAAGACTATAATGCCCTTCTCTTGCAACAACAACTTTTCTTGGTTAGATAATCTATAGTTTGATTTATCGGTCTCATAAAAGCCCAGCAACTAGGTCCATGTCCTATTATTCTCTTTTAACGTTACATGTTGTCAGGTCAGATTCTAACACCTTCCAAGATTGGTTTACCAACAAAACACGTTTCAAGATTTGGGCGGCTAAAAGCACGAAATATATATATTCCATTCACAACACATTTTCACCGTCTGATTATCATGCTTGATTAATCTTCCCATATATAGGTCGGCAATATTTTGAGATCAATATATTGCTTCTGTAGCTGTCTTTGATCCGTCACTAATCCGGGGTTATAAACGATTTATGTTAAATATCTTTATATTACCTTATCGTGATGCTTTGATTCTTTTCTTATTCAATTAAATATCAAAACAAACTCTTAGGATTATATTCAAACGAGTCCCTAATCCTCTATCCTCTAACATGTACTCTTCTGATGATTTCCCTCCCCCTTCCATCCCCGCCCTTTCCTATTGATTACCGTCCGTTCCCTGCACCCTTGCCAATATTGTCTCTGTTTAATTATTTCTATAGTCACAATCCAAGAGTATATGCCATTTCATCCCAGTGTATTATTTTTTTTTCCTTAATATTTTAGAATATCAGATCGCAGCCGAAATATAGCATGCATGTGGGTTTTTTTTTTTTTTTTTGGGTAGATAAATACATGAGTGCTTATATATTATTGTATATATGTGAATCATTCGGAACGAGACCAGTTCTTTCTGACTGTACCTCGTACGGAGAAGAAAACATGTTTTATTTGTTTTCCGGTAATTAAGAAGCTTCAGGTCGTACAATCGTATTTGCACGTTACGTCCATTTGCTTGCCTTTGTTTTCTGTATTGGTTAACTTAATATGTAGCTTGTAGACGACAAATTTTAATTTATTTTTGATGCTTTCTGTCCTTTTTTTTTTTTTTTTTTTTTCATTTTAAGATTTTGTTTGATTGCATGCAAAGAAAGTAAACGCTCCTTTTTAGAAGTAATAATGCAAGGCTGAGAATGAAAACGTGTGTTGAATTTTCCATTCACAGTTGTGGGTGATGTTCAATCAGTAGCCACTAGAGAGTAAAAAGTCAACAGTTCCTCTATTGGGAGCAATTAACGATATATACGTACATACCCAACAGTACATACGACCTACTATCCTGTACCCTTACAAAACCACACTATATAACTTTTTTTTTTTTGTGGATTATTATAACAAATAACAATAAGGTAATTTTAATACAACATTTACTGTATTACTTTTACCTTACATCAATATTTGAATATTATTATATTTTAAGATTTAAATAGAAAATTATATGAAAATCAACTAATTATTATAAATATTTAAATAAAAAGTTATAATTATTAAATATATTCGTCTATTAGATATAAGATTTTTTCTCTATATATATATATGTCAAATCATGATCAAGTGGATGCTGATATATATAGGTCAACTTATAAATCTAACAGCACCCAGAATTCAAACCGATCTAGCTAACCCGCTCTCCATTTTAGAAGCAAGTTTTAAGGTCTCCATCCACCCAACTCAGACTGATGTGATATTGGTGCTGCCATGAAGTTGGAATCTTAAGATTATATGGTGGAAAATAATTATTAAAAAAAAAAAGTGAGAATGTAAAATTTTAAGCTGCGTCCTTATCTTCCATCTTGTCAAGTAGCTTGGTAATAAGTTTTCCAGATTTAGGTGTTGAGATTTCCAGCATTAACTATGTGGAGTTGTTATGTCTTATCATTAATCACATTTTTTTTCTCTTGCATTTACAAAATTTTTAAAGGAATTGGATGAATGCCATATGCTGCATTTAAAATTTGAAATTTTGCTCTCTTAATGAACCCAGATTTTGTCAACGTGTGACCCTTTTTTTTTTTTTTTTTAAATATCTTTTATATAAATATTAAATAGCTTAAAGGCACCAATTGTCGTTTAATCCCCGATTTGACTAGTCTTCAGTCCACAATTTGGGTCTCAGATGGAGCAAATTGCTAGAGTTTTCAAATTTATAAGGAAAAATATCATAAATTCCCCTTGAATTTTATTATTAGTATCAATATATGCTATAAACTATGAAATATACCTATTGTATCCCATGAATTTTAATATGTATGTCAAGTTGTTCACTTATGTTAGTTTGTATTAGTTTTTTCGTCATCTTTAATGTCAAAGTACCCCATAAACCTTGCTTTTGTGTCAAAATACCCCTCAATCTTTAATATTTGTGTCAAAATACCCCATTGATCTTTAATATTTGAGTCAAATACCATATTTATCTTATTTTAATTATCTAATATTGTATAATTACCTAATAATTATTAACTTTTAGAATCGGTAAAAAAAAAAAACTATAATTTTTATTCTAGTAAAGTGATGCATATTTTTTTAATACACTCTTTTTATTTTACTAATTTTAATTCCAGTTTATTTTGGTTATGGGTTTACTTGTGCATAACCATAGTTGGTAAGACTTAGATGCATGATTTCGATATCAAATATATTGTTTACTTGGTCTATATAATTTGAAATCATAATCATAACGAATTTTATTCATATGTTTGTTTAAACCCATAATGAGAATAAGAATTGTAAGTTTACTCTAATTCCATTCCTAGTTATATTTCTTAATTTAAAAAATGATTGGTTTGCATATTTGGTAAAGTGATATTATCAATCATCATTAAACTAAATTTTGTAATGTTAGAACAATACATTAATGAACATAAGTTGTGTAGTTATTTCAGTTTAAGAAAATCAAAATGAATGTAACTTTGAATTAAAATAAGCAAAATAAAAAATAGTGGGTCAAAAAAGATACATTCAAAAAAAAAATAATTTTTTTACATATTCTAAAAAAGTTAATAATTATTCGGTAATTATACAATATTAAATAATTAAAATAAGATAAATGTGACAGTTTGATACAAATATTAAAGATCAAGGGCTATTTTAAGACAAATATTAAAGATTATGGGGCATTTTGACACAACTATTAAAGATCATGAGACATTTTGACACAACAACAAAGTTTAGAGGGCACTTTGACATTAAAGACAATAAAAAAACTACGGAAACTAATAAAAGTGGTAACTTGATATACATATTAAAAATTCATGAGGTATAATAGATACATTTTATAGTTCAGGAGATATATTGATACTAATAATAAAGTTCAATAGGAATTTATGAAATTGAAAATTTCAATTTTTAACGAGCTTATGATTTTGTCTAGGGATATAATAATACTATAATAGCTAGGTGTACCGTACTTGATTATAAAACACACAATATTGGCATTTCATTCTGAATGTTGCACAGTATTTATAATCGTATACATAAATATATCCATACATATATATATCGAGTACTGTATATATATCCACTTTTAATTAACCTTCAAATGCATCTATTTATTAGTTGGAGAGTAAGGTGATTAACTTTTATTAGCCACCTTTTATTATGATTATCAGGATAGTTATGTTTAGTTGAAATTAAGCATTACTGGTATCATGCCAATAACGCTAAGGATATCTATATTTTACTGATCAATATATATATATATCACCATCAATCAGCAATTCTGGTAGCCATCATATCTAATCGTCACATCAATAATTGTTACACACCCCAAGGCTTCGAGGCTTATACTAATCAACAATAATTTTTGTCACATTACACAAAACACCATTATTTTGATGCCTATATTAATTTTAATCCCAAATCTCCAAATCCTTTTTTTGAGGTCTATATTAAAAGACATTTCTTAAAAAATTATAAACCCTTGTAATAAACTGGATAACTCCGAATTACATACGAAGAGAAAAAAAATGTAATCAGGTCATAATTCTGTGAAAGACGTGGCATGCTGGGTGCTTGTAATCAAAAGAATCATTTTCTTTACATATAATTGGGCTTGTGTATAAATAATGGCTTACGGACCTGAGCTCATTATTCGAGTTCTTCCTTGCACCGTCGGCTCTAGATTCCCGATAAGTTCCCATATTTTGGGCCCACACTCCAGTAAGAGCCTCAAGAAGAGACAGTAATAAATGAATAAATAATGACCAAAGAAATAAATGATAAATAAATATTTGAAGATAAAAAGAGTGATATTTTGTTTGATATTGTAGGGTTAGTTTGGTGCATAAATTTAAACTTAAAATTAGAATTAAAATTTTATTTTTTTAAAAAATTTTTGTTTTAAAAAAATTTTTTTTTTTATCTTTTTTAAAAATCAACAAAAATTACTATTCAAATTTAAAAATTTCAACTCAAACTCATTCACTAAACGGATCTATAATTTAATTTTAACTAAAATATATTTTTATTTTAATTTTATATTTTCCTAAAAAAATTAATAAAAATTAATTATAATAAAAAATTAATTAATTTTAATTTAAAATTTTTATTTTTAACTAAGGAACCAAATGCAAGGAGAGTCTTGCACAATCCCCATTGTATAAATATCAGTAATGAGAAGCCACATGTCAAAGCTCCAAATTCTCTCTCTCTCTCTCTCTCTCTCTCTTGCTCCCAGATATCTCTTCCTTTCCCTGCAGGTTTCAACGTCCAATTTTCTTTCATTTAAAATTTCCAAAAAAAAAAAAATTTCCCCTTCATTTAAACAACAAACACCGACCCAGATTCCAAAAAATATAGATAAATAAATCCCAGCTATTTATTAGGAAATTTAGGAGATTTGAGGAGGCCAAACGACAGACAGAGATACGAGAGCAAAAAGAGAAAAAATGAAACAGGGACTGGTCGTGGAAGCTGGGTTCGTGTACGAGGAAGAGACTCATCTCACTGTCTCAAAGACCTCTCTTTTCTTCGCCGGCGATGGCTTCACCGTCTACGATTCCAAAGGCGAGCTCGTCTTCCGAGTCGACTCGTACGGCCCTGACATTCGTGACAGAGATGAACTCGTTCTCATGGACCCCCATGGCCGCTGCCTCCTCACTGTTCGCCGAAAGGTACGTACTTTGTCTAACTCAGCCGACTCAGTGAGTGAACTCGGTCTATAATCTGGTGATGCTCATTTGTACGATTTAAATCACTTCCTCAAAAGGTTTTGCTCGGTTTCTGATTTAGACTGATGGTTATCAATTAGAATCTTGTTTCCCGCAAGATTTTCCGGTGACTCGCTAGGTTCTTATTTCCGAGTTAACTCGGCGAGGGATCGAGATTGCTTTTTTATATTTATTGGGTTTTTTTTTTTTGTCCTTTTTAAACGAAGCAGAGGCCGAGTTTGCATCAACGGTGGGAAGGATTTCTGGGCGAGAGAACGGACGGCCAGAAGCCGATATTCAGCGTCAAGAGGTCGTCGATAATCGGACGGTCGGGAGTGACGGTGGAGGTGTACGGGAGGCAAGGGGAGGAGTACCAGATCGAAGGGTCGTTTGCGCAACGTTGTTGCACGATTTTGAATGCAGGAAGAGAATCGGTGGCTGAGATCAGACGCAAAGTGGATGCTACGACCAATGTGGTCCTTGGGAAGGACGTTTTCTCTCTCTGCCTTAAGCCTGGCTTTGACGGTGCTTTTGCAATGGGTTTGGTGCTCGTGCTTGATCAGATCAACGGTGAAGATTACTTTGCTGATGGAGCTGAGGTGGTACCCACTACAGTGGAATAAATAAATAGAGCAGAGCAGTTGGGTCTTTTTTTTTTTTTTTTTTTTAATCTTCATGTGAAGTGAAAGGAATGACGAAAAGTAGTATGTGCTTGTAATAACGTGTCTTTGGATTTCTGTGCTGTGGAGTTTCAACCCTTTTTTAACAAGGAATGGGTTTATATATATTTTCTCTCTCTCTCTCTTTTTTTTAACTCGAATTTTTACTCGCTTTTTTTTTTTTTTTTTACTTTATAAATTGGAATTTACTTCATTAATAGCTAATGAAAAAAAAAAAAATGAACCCCTTACAATAGAAAACAAAAAGAGTAAAAGCAAAAGGAGCTTATGTAATTTTGAGTATTTTTTATTTTTCAACATGGATCATAAGAGTATAAATACGCTTTTTGTTAGATTTTTTTTTGGTTATTGTGAAACAGATGATAATATTTAGAGTATAGAATCCATGAAATTAATCGAATACTTGTCTCGGATATCCATTCATTATAGAAAAACAATCTAAACAGATAGGTTAGAATGTATCCACCAAGAACAAAATTATTTTTGGGAATTGCACTATGGAACCACTTTACTTTACCCCAAGTTATGGGGAAAAACCTGGACAGTTTGATAGATCAGGTGAACTGTGATGCATTAAGGTAAAGTTGCGACAAGTACACGAGCTGTATCTGAAAGAAAGAGAAGGAAAAAAGAGAGAGAGAGAGAGAGAGACCGACACAGACCAAAAGCTAAAGTTGTCGTCTTCCATGGAATCAGATTTTGTAAAGAGTATGAGAGCGACAAAATCTATTTTGCAGAAACGTTAGAGAAAGAGAGAGACGGATAAGAAGATTTATCGAAAATTTCTTCAAATTTCTTGGGTATTTTCTGGAAATTTCCCCAATTTCTTACGTTATTTTCTCCAGATTTCATTCACCTCCCTTCACTATTTTCGCAACTTCTCTCCATTTTTCCGACTCACCCTCCACTTTTTCTGCAATGCTTTCACCCTCTCTACTTCCACGATTCAGCAACCCAAAATTGTTCAATTTATCTTAGCTGTCTTTTCCTTTCGAATTCCCTGCTTTTTTGGTTACATTTTCGGACAACCAGAAAAATTTCCAGGGCCTCATAATTTCTTTTTTCTTTTTTCTTTTTCCTTTTTAATTACTATAGTTCAAACATCAATGTTTTAGTCCGTTAATTATGTCTTCCATCTGCCCTTATTCGGATACAATCAGACACATATTACTGTATTTTAACTCATTTACTCCTCATTCTAATCCACTCTTTCTTGGCCAATAGAAATTACACCATATATAGGTTAAGTTCGCTTACCTTATAGTAGAATTCTCCAATTATTTAAGTTCGTTTGGTGTTTGAGTTGAGTTGTTTTTTTAAAAGGTCAAAAAAAATTTTATTAGCTGTTCAGAAAAAGATAAAAATTGAGATGAAAAATTTGAGTTGAGTTTGAATTAAACTCATTCATCAAATATAAACTGTCCTTGTTTGTTTCATGAGTTCAAACTCAAAATTTTCATATCAATTTTTGTCTTTTTCTGAAAATTTTTTTATCTTTTTTAAAAAATCAATAAAAATTATTATTAAAATTTAAAATTTTTAACTCCAACTCAAAACGGACCTTAGAATCCAAATATGAATTTTTGTGGTCCTAGACAGCTCGTGTAGGAGACAGTCGGACTTTTTTGTGGTAGATATTTGTGGCAGTCACATTGACCTCATCACATTGATTTTTCCCCCAACTTGAATGTCAATTATATGTTCTTGTCCTCGAGCCTAAACCACAAAATTGGAAGGCGCTGTATATCTCAATTCTGAATAAGGACTTTTTTGATGCATCTGAAAAATGATCACGATTTTTCATTCACGAGCTCCTTTAATAAAATAATCATTTTTATTCTATCATCCGGATTTTAAAAAATCACTTTACCTTGAGAATTTTGAAAAAAATCTTAGATCATTCTCTTTGTTATACTTTATATAAAAAACAAACAAATGAAAAAAAAAAAAAAAAAGAAAGAAAGATAGTGCAATCACGTGATCTTTTTGTTTGAATTTTTTATTAAAAAATAACATAAATCTTTTTATGTGATTATACTAAATAATTAACATTCTTTTTTGGTATATTTTTGACATAAATTTTAACAGAAGGGGAGTACATAAACTAATTCAAGTAAATGGGACTAATAATTCAAAGTTTGAGGTTTATCAAAAAAAACAAAAAAAAAAAAAAAATCAAAGTTTGAGAGGCAACATGGGAATTTTCAAAGTTTGAGAGTTAGACAGAGAATGACCATGCAATTTAAGGGCACAACTGAAATTAATTTATCCAAATTATAATTTGAGAGGGACAATGCTATTCAATATTCATATGGAGAGTTTTGGAGACTTTTATCGTATTTAATTGCCATAAATTCTATGTCCATGCATGAATGGTAGTATGATAGAAGCTATAAATTTCTACTCAGTTATCTTAAAAGATAATAATTTCTGCTTTCTTCAATTTATAATTATCATTAGATTATATCTATTAATTACGTGAAAGAGAGACACGTTGAGCAAATATTATTTATCTGAAGTAGTTTAATAAGTTAATAATTATTACGTCACTTTTGTAGTCTTTTTTGTAGTTAGAGGTAGACATTAATGTGGAAGAGATGTCGAAATGATTTGGTTTCATATTCCTTCTTAGTTACCCAACTTTCCTGTTCATGAGAGTATTATTAATTTATCTCTTTTCCTTTTGATTGGAATTAATATGTTTGTCATTATTGTTTAGGGTTGAGAGACTGGATTAATCATGCATTACTTTTGTCGTTGTTCTTCTCTCTCTCTCTCTGTTCATCGAACACTTTGGTTTGTAACTTTTCAATTCCTGTTTTTCCTTTTTTTTTTTTTTTTTTTGGTGAATAAGCCAATCAATTCCAGTTTCTCCTTTTTTTGTGTTTTTCCTTTGACATATAATGTAAAAGGACCACCTTTTTTATTTTTTATTTTGTGGAGAAAAAGGCCACATTGTTTACACTATACAAACTCCGACAAAACAAAACATTAGTACAAGTACTCCAAAGGAAATAACATGGTTTATATACATTATTGAACACAAACACAATTGGACATAATTTTATAATTAAAGCCCCGCCTTACATTTATGAATAAGCATGTAACTCATTTTATTTAAACAAAAAAGAAAATGAAAAATCATCCATTGTCCCATAACATTGCCCTTCATTTATTTATTTATCTATATTTTGAAATCTCCACTACACATGGTATCTGTAAACACAATAGGTGCACAAGTCAAAACCACATGGAACATGGTAAAGGCTTGGCTTTTGTTTGGTATTCAAATTTTACTCTAACTAAACTGACCTTTTTCATATTAATTTTTATCTTTTTTTGAAGAGTCAGTAAAATTTATAACTAATTTTTAAAAAATCAACAAACTATGACTTAAAAATTTCATATCTAACTAACTTACCAAACAGAAGCTTAGTTAATGGTAGAAACTTCAATGTGCGCCATATTAGTATATTGAAAGTTTTTTTTTAAGGTAGAAATTAATATATTGAAAGTTATTAAATGTGAAATTTAGCTATTTGTTTAAATTCTTGCTAGATTATACCTGCAATAGTCAAGTATGAAATTAATGCTAAATGATGTTTGAAATTACATTTTGTTTAAAAATTTGACACCCTAATATTTTTTAATAAATTAGAGGCATTGTATAAGAAATGGAATATGTTTGTTTACAAGGTGATTATACTAAGCCATGAACTTAGATTAATGTTCCAAAAATAAATTTATATATATATATATAAACCACACACATGGAGGATATGTGGACTTATAATTTGGAACTTCCAAGATGGGCATTTATTCTTCATCTCTTTGTTTGTTAATCACAGAGCTGGATTCTTAAGACCAAAAAGAAACCTTAAAAAAAAAAAAGTAAAATCATTGAGAAGATTTGATCCGCTTTGGTATATCGGAATTGGAATATATATATGTGTGTGTGTGTGTGTGTACGATTGACCACGAACCAATTTTTTTTTTTTTTTTGAGTAACGAACAGAAACATTTTTGAGAGACACACTAGTGCAAAATGAATTTTCTAAATAGCTTGTTCAATTAACTCGACAAGATTCTTAATAAACTTCAGTATTAACTAATTTAATGCCCATCAGTTGCATGACGGAAGAAAAAAACAAAAAATGATAAAGATAAATAAAAAAACAAACTAATAAAATAAATAGAAAAAAACCAAGACTTTACCCTTTTTTTTCTTTAATTTTTTACTCTTCATTTCTTTTCATGATTTTCTCCGATCATGTAAATGCAGGGGGGAAAAAAATAATAATAAAAGGGAAAAACAAAAAGTAAAAATAAAACGAACAATACTTTTCTCTGATTAAGTACATACAGAGGAAAGAAATGACAACAAAAACAAAAAAAAAACAAAAAGAAAATATTGCCCAATAACTCAAAAAAGAGAAAAAAAAAAAAAAGGAAAAAAAACATGCCGAAACAGAAAATTCTATCAAGAAAAACATACATAAATAAATTTTTTTTGTTCACTGATATATATGCAGGAAAAAAATGATAATAATAATAAGAAAAAGGAAATGAAAATAAAAAAAAAGCCAACCAAAACCCAAAAAAAAAAAAAAAACCCAAACCAAAACAACAATAAAGAAAAAAAAACAACAAAGTAAAAATTTTAGAATCTAAAGTTCAAAAACCAAAGTCAGAAAAAAAAGACTTGGAAAAAAAAAAAGAGGAAAATAAAAACGATAAGCAAAAAACAAAAATAAGGGGAAAAAAACAAAACAACAATGAAAGAGGAAAAAGATGGAGGAAAAAATAAACCAAGGACAGGAAAAACACAAAAATCAAAATTTAAGGTTCAGAGAAACGAAAGAAACTAAGAGAGAAAATGAATAGTGGAGGAAGAAAATAAGAGGAAAAAAAAAATGAATGAACAAAAACATAGAAATAAAAGGGGAAAACAAAAAAAGAAACAATAATTGAACAGGAATAAGATGACGAAAAAACATAAACCGGTAATAAAAAAAACACAGAGATCAGAGTTTAGGGTTTAGAGAGAATGAAAGAACCGAGAAAGAGAACAAAAAGTTGAGAGAGAAAATGAAAAGAGGAAATAAGCAGTAGAGAGAGAGGCAGACGTGATATACTAGGATTACACAGATATAAAAGTTCATCCACTATGCAACAAATCAATCTTAGAGTATCTGAGAAGAGCAAAATCGTCTAAATACATAAAAAAAAAAAAAAAAAAGGATAAAACCGTATGTTCACTATAGATAAAAAAAATAATTTTATATGAGAAATAAATTTGTCTGTACACTATAAAAAGAAGAGTAAACTTCTGCTTTCTTTTAGTATATTGCAATGATATAAGTCGGTGTAACATATTTTGCCCATGTTTGGAAAGAACAAATCTTTTTAGATTATGATCCAGCTCTTTCGGTCTAGAAAGTCACACGTAATATTCCAGAGAAAAAAAAAAAAAGAAAGATCTGGTACTGGAATTTACCAAAAGAAACAAAAAAGTAAAAAAGATCTGGTGGACTATACTTTCAAAAGCCCTTATATATATCTAACATGCTGTACTCGTTTCTTAAGACTTGACACAATAAAAGGGGAAAAAAAAAGAGAAGAAAAATATAAATAAACTATTGAGAAAGCTTAGTTCACGTTTGGTTCGTAAGTTAGAGATAAAATTTTTAAATTGAAGTTGATTAATTTTTTAAAAGTTAATTATAAATTTTGTTGACCTTTCAAAAAAGATAAAAATTAAAATGAAAAAATACAGTTTAGTTGGAATTTAATCTCCGCTCTCAGTTGAATACCTCGAAGATTCAATACTCTCTAGCTTCACTTTAGGACTCCAATCCGACCAATATCTACTATGCAATGTTGGGTGTGTGTTGGCATAATGAAAACTTAATCCATCTTTTGAGTAGAATTAGGTTAAATTCTTTTTACTTTATTGATAAAATATACTCACAAACAATTTCTAAAGGGCCAATACCATTACATATTTACATCCTCTTGGCCTAGATAATTAAGTTTCATACTCTAGTCTTAAAAAAAAAAAAAAAAAGTCTCGTTCTAAACTGCAATAAAAGAAATGGAATCTCAGAAAGCAGACGAAAAAAGCAAACCACTTCTCTTTAGCTTTAACAAAACCTCTCCTTTTTATGAAGTTTTGTTAATCCAAAGCGTGTGGAAAGATCTTTAAGCCCACGTAATCCGAATTTAAAAAAGAAGTGCAAAGAAACGCAATGTATAAATATTTAAAGCTAGTGGGTGTTTCCATTTGAAATATAAAATTATTATTGAACTATATTTTAATAGTTTAAGCTTTTATGAGAATAGGTAAATTAGCATGGTATCAGAATGGGAGGTCCTAGTTCGAACTCTTGTAATTGTACTATTTAATCACTTTATTATCATTTAGTGTTGGGTTTTTAATATGTTTTGGATTTCTTATAATTTGTGTTGTATTTTCCTATTTAGTATTTGTTTACATGTTTGCCCACTGTTTGGCTTGCATGTGAGAGGGAGTATTGAAATATAAAACCATTGTTGGTCCACCTCCTAATAGCTTAAGCTTTTGGAGAATTAATAAACTAACAGTTCCTTTTCGGCTTATGATGTGGTTCACGTTTGAATTTGATAGCTATTTTTAACAACCAAGTTGATCTATATACACGGTTATAGATAATTTTTTTAGTGCCAAATACCACTAAGCTAACATATATAGTCTTTTTTATAACCATAAATGGTTACAAATAAAATTATAAAAGAATTGCATTCTTTAATTACGTTTGACGATGTTGTATTTTATGTAACTTGCTATTGCAAGTTAAACAACCCATTAACCTTTAAAATATAATTAAATATTTTTTTGGTCTTTTAAATATGAGTAATTAATATTTGGAATGCTAAGGAATAGAATGGAATCAAAATTTTTAATGCATAGTATGGAATGGAATGGAATCAGAATTTTTGTAAGAAAGCAAAAAACAAAAAATTTTCTAGTACCCACGTGCATATGTTTCAGCCAACCCATTCTGAAGCAAAGCAAAGCCAAATACACAAGTTCTATCAAGGGTTTCCCATACCTGTTAGCCAAAAAAAAAAAAAAAAGAGAAGAATTAAAATTTTACCAAATCCAAAACAGAACAGTAACAACACAATCAAAAACTGATACAGAATTACACAAAAGGGACTCAAAACCTTGGCACATCAGGGAAAAAAAAATGAGATGATGATTTGGAGAATTAAAAATGGTGTACACAAGATAAAGATAAAGTACCTGTTGGTTTTATAGGTCGAATCAAAAGCTAAACAATCACCAAATAAGTCGTAGTCCACTTTGCAAGCTCCATCAGCACAAAATAAATTTGTTAACCTTTGCTCATCATCAGTGGCATGCTTGTAGAAGAAATCGGGTTCCGGTTCTTTCTTTGCTTCAAGATAAGCCATTGCAGTGGACGTATCACAATCATCCCAAACTCCATATTAATATAAATAAATATAACAAGGGGTATAAAAAGTAATAATGAAGAATAAAGACATAAAAAAAAAAAAAAAACTGTTCGAACTTTTCACTTTTAATCGAAGTCAGTGTGGTATTATCGGTAGCTTATACTATAATTACAAGTCATTTTTTCAGTTCCTTCTATTTTAATTTATTTCCTCAATAAATTTTTTTTTTTAAAGAAAAGGTTTTAATAATTAAGAGCTTTTATGATTATGACAAGATAGCTCACCGGTGATGTATATTTATAGACAATACATTCCATCACAATCAAATGGTCAAAAATAGAAATATTTATCTTCAATATATTGATCTATATATATATATGTATGTATGTATCATGTCTTAGTTAGAAATTATTTCGAGGTAATTTCCTCTCTTGCATTTACATATATCCCTCATTTATCTTTAAAAAAAAAAGTTTTTGCCTCACCAATATAATCGCATTCTTTCCCTAAAAGAAATGACACGGTCTATAACAATAACCCACCGAGATATTAAAGTGCTTTAAGTAGTACTCAGATATTTAAATTGATACATTTTTTTATCGGAGTATTTTAAAATTGATACTCATAATGTGGCACGTGACCCTAAATTACGTGGAGTTTTGGGGGAATATTTGGCATGGGATTTCTGGTGGGGGTTCGAAGAATGCTGTGGAGACTGGGGTGTTTATTTTTTCGGCTATTACTGAGGTGTCGAAGTCGGGAGCTGCGGCAGAGAGGAAGAGACGCTTTGCGGTTAAAGAAGAAGAAAGATGAAGCTTTTAACTCCGGTGGAGATGATACTGAGATTGGTGTCTCGAAGCAACCAATATTTATTCATGAACGGTTGTACAGGCTCATTGGGAATGCTGATTGGAGTTGTTTACTTTCTGGGTATGAGGTGCTTCATCTTGATTTCTATGACGTCGATCATAGAGCGGTTGTTACCCGCCTCTTTGATACTTCAGTTGATCAAGTGACGGACCGTGAAAAGCGAAGAAGGTTTTTTTTTTCGATCCTCTTTAGATGACCAATGGGGATTTTAAGGATTTCAAGGTGTTGAAGATCTACCTTTGAGGTTGGAAAAGTGCGCGGAAGACCTTAATTAGGCGGTGGAGTACAATGACGTACGTTTGGTAATCTCACTCGCAAAGGCAAAGCTTTTACAATAAGATGCAGATTGCGGATCTTAACAGTCGTCCTTACTCTGATGAAGTGACAAGTGGGTTCGGCTTGTGATGGTCCTTCTCTTTTATTGTCAATGGTGGAATAGTAGTTGGAAAAGTGACTCCTAATCGTGGCTTACGGCAGGGCTGTCCTATTTCCCCGTACCTTTTCCTTCTTTGTGAGAGGGATGGTGTTTTAAAAGGAGTCTCGGTTGTGAGGGGAGCCCCTTAGATTAGTCGTTTGCTTTTTGCGGATGATTCCATCTTGTTCGGACATGCCTCTATTCGTGACTGCCAGGCCATTACTGAGATTCTTGCGAACTATGTTAATTTCTCAAAATCATTGATTACCCCTTAAGTCCTAATGTTAGTCCGGAGTTGAGATCAGATATCCAAAATCATGAAAAGTACTTTGGGTCTACCATCGTGCATTGGAGGGAACAAACGTAGTACTTTTAATGGTGTCAAGGACAGAGTGGCGAAGAATCTCTCTATGTGGAAAGGGAATTTTTTTTTTTCGAAATAAAATAAAAATTTTGTTTGGTGGGCATTATAATTTACTCCCATGTTGAGCAAATCTGGTGAAGAGAGGGAATGATTGCAGCAATCGGTGTGTAATGGGAAGGTGGGAGTCAGGGTGGCATGTGGTCTCTGGTCTTGTCGTTTTGGTAGACGTATTTGCGAGGATAGTGCTTTATGGGCAATATTGAAGCATGCAAAGGAATGTTTTTTTGACGGTCTTCGCTTTTTTTGGCAGCAAGAAACTTGGCTCCAAGGGAGACTTGCAGTTTCGTTTTCGTTGTGGTTTGGAGGTGTCCTCTAATCGGATGCCATTAACGTGGTCTCGGCTGTTAACTCTCCTGGATCTCTAGATGCTGCTGCCCCTATATTATATCATACATTAGACACTGTCTGCTTGAATCTTCAGGTGGTAGTGTCTGCAATCATATTTCTCCCTTAAGGTAATATGGTTGCTCACCTGCTAGCAACCTCTTGTTTTTATCTCATCTGTTGATTTTATTGGTGTAGATATGGTGCCTCTAGAGGTGCCGTTATTGCCGATTTGGCTAATAAATAAAAGTCCGTTTTTTCTCTTCCAAAAAAAAAAAAAAATTCCAAATGTATTCCTAGTGGAGAAATGTGATTCATGTGTTTCAGTTATATTTATTAAAAGCATGATAACAATACCAATATATATATATATATATATATCTCTCTGGGGAGACTCGTCATATTCTTAAATTAGGCAGGGGTTGGGCCTCCCTGGACTTCCTTAGAACATCTGGATGTCCCCCGTGGGCCTGTCTAACAATAATGTTCTAATAAAATTGACAAAAAAAAAAAAAAAAAAAGAAAAAAAAAAAGTTCCTTCTGTGTCGAACTATTGATTTCATTGATTTTTTCAGGGTTGCTTACAAATATTTATTGCCTTTTGAGTGATCAGTTATTATCTGGCTTTAGGAACGCAAACAACCATAAACACTAGTCTTTTGTTTTTTTCTTTGTTTGTGTTTTTTTTTTTTTTGAATTTGAGGTGGGAGAATTCAAATCTGAAGGTGGAATCCAGAGTATGGAATTACCATGAAACTATGTCAGTAATCACACCTCTTACACAATAAATTACTAAAAAGCTTCTTATACCTCTTACAGAATTATAGATATATATATATATATGTCATTTCAGCCAAAGCAATATGCTCAATCGATAAAGCAAACAATCTTTTTCTTGACCCATCAGGGGGGCAAAAAAAGTGCTAATAGCTGACTGCAGCAATGTGCCTTATTTTCCTGTACGGGAAAATATCCTCTCTTCCTTTATTGATATATTTATCTCTTACAATACTGAATTCGTGTATGGAACAACGAATAAAAAGTTAAACTACAAAATGAATCAAGTAAAAGAAAGCAAAAAAAATCTTACCATAACTTTATTGCATAGAACATGAATGGTATATCAAACTAGCTAGGTGTTTTTCTCAAACTAATCACATGGAAAAAAATAAGCTCACGGCAATGGACAACACGGCCGAGAGCAAGAAAGCGGCAAAAACAGCGGGCGAGGAAGAGCCCGAAGACGCCGGCGGGGGAGAGTTCTGGTAGGAGGCGGGGCCTCTGGCTGTCGGCGACGACGCGGGTGAAGGCGCGCAATCCGCCGGAGTAAACGGAGTAGGTGAGGCGCGTGGCGGGTTCGTTGAGGTGGAGGGAGTGGTCGGGGAAGTGGGCGAGGAGCCGGGCCTGAGGCGGAGACGACGGTGATGGCGAGCTTCTGGCCGTTCTGACAGTGAGCGCCGATGGAAGCAGATGAAGTAGTGGTCGCCGTTGGTGGTGAGGGTGACGTTTGCAGGGCCGTTGAGGATGGGGTCGCCTAAGGCATTATCTGAGCTGCAGCTGTCGTATGAGTCTTTGGGTACTTGGACGACGTCGTGTTGGTTTGTTGCGAAGTTGAACGCTGAAAATAATACAAAAGTATTGTCGTATGAGAATATTTGGATTCAGGTAGGAGGGGCTAATATTTGTCGTATTATTTGTAAACCTGTTGAACTCAATTTGAAATAAAATAGTTTTTTAGTACATCCAAGGAAGTAGGAAATAAATTATTGATCTGTGTACCAACTTGTTTAAACTGAAAAAAAATTAAGTTCACTCCCCTTCTATTTCCATGTTAAATACCCAAAGTATCCGAAATGCCGGAAGATAAGTTCATCCAAATTACCCAAAATAAAGTTCACTCAATGATAGAGAAAAACCCAAAACTCTCCTTATGCCGAGCTTATATACTACTTTTATCTCTTTTATTTTGTATTTAAAAGTTGTCGTAAAATACCTTTTTGAGGTGATATAATAAAAGAAAATATATCAAGATTGTCCTTTCTACTCTAAGTTAAAACTACTTTAAACACGACTTGACAATAATAATTTATAAAATTAATAAATACATAAATAAAAGATGATCAAAACACTCAAATTCTTTTGAGAAAAACAATAGAAAATTTATAAAAGAACTAAGATTTCTTGTCTGTATTAATTTTGTTTTAACATACATAGGTAAGGGAATTTTTGTATTTTTGAAAATCTAATCGTTTCATGGGATTTTTTTTTTTTTTGACTAATTCTATAAACACAAGAGTATTTTGGTATTTGTATAATAAAAAGGAGTACTTAAGTTAAATACAAAGGATATTTTGGAGAGGTAGTGTAATTGTAATACTTATTTACTGTTTTTTTTTTTTTAAACATATAAGTTCGTGATGTATATTTTTTGTTTTTCAAGAAAAAGGTATGGACTTTTCTATTAATTTAACAAATATGGGGTCTTCCTTTTTCTAAAAATTCTTTAAAGATTGTAGGGAATTAGTCAAGATGAAAGATAGAATAAAAAATTTAATTACAAGAAAACATAGATGAGGGCATATAGATATATATATATATATATATAATTAAAAGCAGAAATGAATATGACAAATAATCTTACTTAGGATATCACCAACGACAAAGTTCTGAGTAGAAGCCCAAGTGGAATATACAGCAGCACCACCCTGCGGAACTGTCCAACCCGTGCTATCTCCCACCACATGCACCGCCTGTGCATTCATGCTCTGCACAAACACTGCCACTATAATTACTCCACAAATCACCACTCCATAATTCCTCATCGACTTAATTCCCATATTTTTTTTTTCCTTATCTTACACTTTCTACTCTTTCTTTTTCTTTAAAAAAGAAAAATTTTTTTTTATGTGAAATCGTGTAAATGAAATGAAGAAGATGTGAGAAAAGCAGAATAAGATGGAAGCTATAAATAGGAGCGAGGCAACAAGTGAAGGTGCAAAAGAGACAACTTTGGGTTTTGGGGTCGTTTGAGACACGGTATTGTTGTCGTGGAAATATTTTTGTGGAAATATATTTGGTTGAAGGACTTGACCAGGCACCGATTGACAAGTTAATTATTATTAATCTAAAAGAGCGTGGACGCCGGTCATCCCACCATGTGCATATGTGCATTAGTTGAGATCCATTATTCGATAGTTTAATTTCATTAGAAAGTTAGTGTGTTCTATCTCCTAAATATTAGAGTTGTACATATATATGCTACAAGCTTGCAGGAATTCTATTCAACGAAGTTTGATGATATGTTGACATTTCGTCGTTTCGGTGTTGGAAAATTAATTGAGAGAAAAAATGGCAAGAACGAAACAAGAAAAAACTAAAATATATTGTTCTCATGGTTTGAAAAGATTATATAAACTGTATAAACTTTTTACGATAAGACATCCTTAAAACTAACAGAATCATCTCATACAGAAAATGTTTAAAATATGATTTAATTGGCATGATTCGATAATAGGATACCGATAAATATAACATTTATGCTCCATTCTTATTGAGCTACAATGATTTCTCGTTCATTGAAAAATATTGTTTACTATTGTTCAAACTTTCCAAACTATTATGAGATGAACAAAGAAAATCTGATCGAGTTTTGGATGTCTCAAGGCAATTTTCTTATGGGAGCAAAACTATTGAGAATGAAGGTTAAGATTGCTTTAAAAATTTAGCAATGCGATCTTTCTTCTAAGAATTTAAAATAGACAAAATCATCGTAATGACTTTGTTTATTAGAGGATTTGTAAGTGTATACTATATCAGATCCTTAATCTCAATATAATCCCTCTCCATGAAGGCAATACGTTTTGTAGTTGATACTTTTATTTCACTTATAATAACAATGACCATTTTTTAAAGGTCATTGTGCGCGTTCATTGACTGCTATTAATTAGTTTGTTTCTTTTGTCAATGAATTTTAATTGCACACGGCCCACTAAACTTCCAAAGAATTTAAGAACTTTTGAAACTGTCTCTGGCCTCAAGTGATTACTTGATTCTTGTGGGGTACATACATAGGTTTGTAGAGTACCTAACAATGGAGAATTTTCAGAAAAATGACATGGAACTTTCGTCATTACTGCATCAGCTGATTTGTTTGACATTCTTCACAAGGGTACTAAAGGAAGATTAATAAGCTCCGTATATTTACAAACCTTCAACTGTTATTGACTCAAATTATTAAATAAATGGTTCTCTTTTTTCGATTTTGGTGTGTGCTTAGATGAATATTTCATATTTCGATATTTTGTCACTCGTACGTCAAATTGATATTCTTTCTTTTTTAAGTACAAAAAACATTACATAATTAGAACATAAAACGAGACGTAACATTAATAAGATAAAATCTAGATTGTGATCGAATTTAAAAAAGCAATGTATTTTTACTGAAATTCAGAAAACAATCAGTAACTTTCTGTTGTTCCCACTAAACGTTTGAAGAATGACTGTTAACACTTAGTAACTCGATTGAACGAATGAATCAAATCAATTATATACACAACAAGACTTTAGTTGATCCTACTTAATCTGAAATTAAGAGCCTCTTAAGCGTTTCGATCCAGAAAATAGGCACGGCGTGGGAGTGAAAGCCTGCCACCTCCCGGTTAACTATGTCGTGGTGTTAAAATTAGAAGCAGAACCGCAACACAACTTGTAAGCGCCCATGAATACGAAGATCGAACCCAACCTTGAAAACCAATATCCTGCATTAAACGTCCCAAAATGTTAGGAACACGAATTAGTACAAACAAAAGAAGAATCATCACCAAACATTTTTGAACAAAACTATCTAATCACATCAGAACCATATTAGATTAAAAAAAGTGTGATAAATTAATGAAACTCGACGAAATCTAACGGTTAAAAACTATGTTCAATCCTCCTACCAAAGAGTCTTCGAAAACCAAATGGCAAAGTGGGCCAGAAATTCATATCTTAAAGGAGAGAAGAGAGGAGTTGGCAGAAGAAGGGACAAGCCCAGTGAACCCAATATCATAAGCAACACTCCCATCAGGCTTGAACAACCCACAGTTCCTCTCAGAGGTTGGTCCAAGCGTGAGATTCTCATTAAACAAAGCGAAAACATAAGCCCTGACTTCAATCTTAGGCCTATGCGGCGTGCCCTTCTTCTTAGCCAACTTCTTCTTCAAGTTATAGTTATAAGTCCAGGCCTTCGGATCAACCCTGGCCTCGTTCTAATCCCCGCGCAACGCCCATCCGGTCTCCAACATGATCACCCTCATCTTTCCGAAGCCGTCCTTCTCTAGCACCTCGTAGCCCGCATCGATCTGCGCGTCGAACATGTTGTCGTAGTGGAGATTCATCTTCTTGTCGAAGAGCGTAGTTTATGTCAATGTGTTCGGGGTTGTAGGCGAGAAAAGGGTAGGCGTTGTTGTAGAACGGAGAGCCGATTTGTGAAAAGAACTACAGGAGTGGCTTCATGAATTGAGAGACATCTTTTCAGAAGACGCGCAATCTATACGGGGGCCACCATTTTTCATACGATTTTTCTTCTGGGTTCATTTTGTGCGTATACATAACTACATCTGGAACCTGACTTTGATATCACTTCTTGAGTCCTTGGGTTCCATCCTAAAAGGTTAACCTATTAGGAAGAGTAGTCTGAGTCCTTTTAAGAATATTATCAATTATATATTTAGTCAATGTGGGACTTTTTGTTCACACATGCTCAACAAAAAAAATCTTGTTAAGTCGTTGGCCTCTTCCTTCAACTCCACAAATATAGTAAGAATGAGGAAAGCCCAAAAATCCGAAATCTTAACCAAATGACATAAATTAAGCATGGTTATCTCATACACTCAAAGATCATATTCTATATATTGACACTAGATTATGACGATAATCCTTACAAGCAAGCAATTTATTGAGTCACAGTTAGCAGTTTAGGTAACAAACTTGGAAGCGTTAAAGCTTCGTGGCAAAGAGATATTATGATATTTTCAAATCTGCAAATTTTTCTTGATTGTAATGTGTGTGTGTGTGTATTTGGGGAGTCCAGCTAGAAATTTAGGTAACAAATTTGGAAGTGTCTCTCTTTATTGTAAATTGTGTGTGTGAGCTCGCGTGCGCGTCTGGGTTTGTGTTTTTGTCAATTGTTTATTGTGTGCGTGCACAAACAGTTTTTGGGCTAGGGCAGTTTTGTAGATTGAGTTATTACTGTAGGACGTAATGTATGTGATAACATATACATTAAATATCAGATATAAGGAACTGAGCTTCAATACCATCCATGCAGGTATTTCATGACTTGAATGATAGGGTATAAATTATACTCACCTCAATATTCTGGCTACAAAGAGGCAGAAACCCGCCACTGGAAGAAAGCAAGATAAAGGAACTTGAGAAGGTGTTTGAGGATCAAATATCAGAGTTACCTGATGCTATTATCTTTCACATATTGTCTTTTCTTCCAACCTTATATGCTGTTTGGAGGAGCATCGTTTCCAAGCGGTGGAGGCGCATTTGGACTTCAGTAGCTCCGGCAATAGACATATGTTATTCAAGTGATGTTGATGGTTTTACAACGAGTGATGAAAGAAATAATGGGCAGAAAAATTTTTTGTAAGTTGGTAGACGTGTGTCTGAAACACCCTTATGCCGAACCATTTCAAAATTTAGGCTGGTTGAGATTTCTCGAAAAGAAGGCTATTCAGGAGTAAGAGGTCTATGTGCTTCCTGTAAGGGTCTAGATACTCCTTTACCTCATTGCATAATTGATTTACGCTTGTTAACTCTTCTAAAGCCTGACTGGTATAGCTTCAGAGACCTTTGTTCCTGCGAGCCTCCTCCTCTCGAGACTCTTCAAGTAAATTCACTTGTTAAAAGTTCAAAGTTTCAAGGTTTAGACTGAAATCATTTGAGTTTAAAGCTGGTGGTATGAATTGTTATTGTCAGACCCTCGAAGTTGAAGCTAATCAATCTTCATTCTTTCGATTTCAAACAGAGCGGAGGATATTCACAGCAAAAGGTGCTATATGAATCTGGTTTCACTGCAGAAGAATCAGAAATAATCTCCCCCTTTCCGAAGCTCTCTTGACAGACCAATGGTTTAAAGTTATGATGCCTCAACTTCCCCTCCTCAAGAGTTAGACACCAAAGGATTGCTGTGGCTTTCAACACAATAGGATCTCGAATCAACATCCGAAAAACATTTTCTTCACTTTACGCGGTCAATGGGACTCACTGGAGGCTACAGCTGATGCTCCAAAATTAGCCTACTTTTTTTACAGTGCGTGTTCAATGCTTAAAATTTCAGTTACTGGGCCGAATCTGTTCGATGCCTATATTGATTTCGCGTGGTATACCAGTAATAAAATTTCTTTCAGAGTTCAATGGCTCCAAGAATGTTGGTGTCTTGTTACACTGAGAAGGTATTTATATATCTAGATATGGGGTGTCTATTTTCGTTCCTTTCACTTTGCGTTAGGATTTGATGGACTGGTTATTGATTCTAAAGGTCTCTTTGGCACACCAACTCAAACCACTCAACTCAAATTTTTTTTTGTCTTTTTCTCAAAAAATTTTTGTCTTTTTCCTAAAAAGTTTTTTGTCTTTTCTGAAAATTCAAAAAAATTTACTATTAAAACTTAAAAATCTCAACTTAAACTACTCCACCAAACACCCTATAAATCGCTGATTAATCATTTCTGTATTTGTTCCTCTATAATATATGTGGAGACTCTCACAGTTCCAGACGAATTGAAAAAGATGCACAGTTCTCCGTCGCCCGATCTCAAGCATATGAAGGTAAAGATCGGCAGTCGACCATGTTGGAAGACGATGCTCCGAAAATACTTACTTTGGATTGCGCCTTCTAATTTGGAGAAATTTGAATTTTGATTGATGATATATAGTATCAGTAGTTTTGGTAACGTCTTTCAAAGTGAGTTAAGCTTAGATCATGCCAATAAAACTAGGACCTTCGACATGTTTTAAGTTCTACTAAATTTCAAGCTCTTTATTTTTCCCCCCTCTCTCCCACTTGAGTTGAGGGCAACTGGGCAAGTTAAACTCTTTCTACTATTATTGTTTTCTCTTTTATCTTTTCCCTCCCTTTTTTAATATGCCTTGCTGTAAAATAATAAATTAGCAAACTTGATTTTAATGTGGCATTTTTTACAGCTTGTTGATGATAACTTAAAATGGGATCAATCGAACTCATGCACATTACTGCTTTGGAGATTCGCAGCTGTCCAAGAAAAAACAATTTCATTAGTTAATTAAGGCTTTGTTTGCCTTATCATCTCATTTCAACTTAAACTGTACTTTTTTTTTTGTCTTTTTCCTAAAAAGTTTTTTATCTTTTCTGAAAATTCAAAAAAATTTATTATTACAACTAAAATATTTTAACTCAAACTAACCAACCAAACGGACTTTAAGGGTTGGATTGTTTTGTAGGTTTCATTTCATTTCATTTTGAAAATTGGTTTTGAGTTGAAAAGTCATTTCTATTTTTGTTCTGAAATATATTGATGGGACGTGTTAAATTATAAATAAGTAAAATTACTAAAATACCCTCAGTTTTTGTACAAAAGGTCGATTTCCATTCAAAATCTTAACAACAGGTAATCTTGTTCACGTAGTATATAGACCCGGGAACATGACGTTATATTTCAAAAGCAGACAAAGTGTTATTAAGTTCAAGGTTCAGAGGGAAATTTTGTAATTTATCCAAAAAGAAATGGAGCTAAAACAAAAGCTATCACACTGCGAAAAAAATCACGAGTATTTCTACTAATGTCGACTGTTTGGGAAGACACAATCCAAAGAATTAAAATGTTATTTATTTATTTTTATTTTTGGGCAACAGGAAGACGATTGTTGCATTTAATCTGGTGCTAATTAATTGCAATGTGAATGAAAAATATTGTACTAATTTATTGGCCTATGAAAAGTTGTTAGTGTTGTTATGTTAATTTAATTATCTTTCTCAAGTATGGCAAGAGATGATGTGGTTTCATGGCTGATACTCTTTATCATGGTTAACAAAAACATCACCACCCACATACTGAAAAACCAATTCATATACCAGATATGACATGAAGGGTGAATCTTGTTTTATTTGAAAAACATATATAGAAAAATCTTGACATTCCACAAAGACCTCGTTTCTTCATATATCTCGATTAAAAATTATACACGTCTCTCTCTCTCTCTCTCTTTTTCCATCTAAATATGATCAATGACCTACAATACATTCTATCTAATGGAGTGTTCAGAGCAACAAGTCCAACTCAAAAAATTCAACTCATTATTGTCCTTTTTTTTTTTTTAAGAATTAAATTTTAACTAGTTTATGAACATATAAACAAACTCCAACCTATGCAGTAAATACATGTTAATATTACTACCTAAAACTTAATTAAGAACATGAATAAAATAGAGAAGAAACTTTAAAAAAAAAAAAAAAAAAATTTGACAATGGATTTCTAACTTCTATTTTTTGGATCCTTTTATGGTAGAATATCCTTAGTACATATGCAATTGAGTACAGTTTCTAACAATTTGAAAGAGAGACCTACATGTAAAGAAAAAAAAATATATATATATATATATATATATATGTATGTATCCATTACTTATTGTAGAATTCTACGACTCACCCCTTTTTTTTTTTGAGCCACAGAAGGCCAAGTCATATATTCAGCTACTATAGGACTCCTTTTTCCATTGTGTAGATTGGTAATATCCTAATTTTTTTCGGTTGTGTAAGGATCCAAAACATCTGTCGAGGAATTAGACCAAATTGGAAATTAAAAATAACAAAAAACTGAGAAATTATATATAGCAAATGATAGAAGAAAGAAATCAAGATCTTCTCTGATTTCAAGTTTTATTGAATGAAAGTGCCCCTTTCGAAACAAATTAAAAAGAAGTTCCTGCCACTTGGCACGACGCAGTTCTCGCAGACTAACACCTGGACGCGTGTCTTTCACGCGCGGGCTAGTGCCCTCCCATGGCTGGTCCGACTGTTGGAGGCGCGTGTGCAGCGTTCATGGGCCTAGCTGAGCGTGGGCTTCTCCTGACTCCGAGTTCTACTTGAATTTTCAAAGCTTTTTGCTACCATTTGCCCCAAATTTGATTCCCAATTCCCATTTTCTCGCTTGATTAAATTACACTAAGGAGAAAAATTAATTATTTAGAGGGATAAGTAAATAACAATATATCAAAAGTAATGTTAACCTAAACAAATAAAATTTCACAAAATAAATTAAATCAACATAAATTAATCTAGATTAAAATTAAATTAAATTAAACTAAATTAACTTAAAATAAATTAAAAATGTTAAGAACATGGTCAATCTATATGCTCAATAATCAGTACACCGTTGGATTGCTTTGTAATTGAGATCATTGGCACATAAATTATAGAGAACAAGTCCCCAAATTTGTATTTACCAAAAAAAAGTCCCCTAATTTGTAACTTGGGGGTTAATTGATGCATTAAATAACCTATCGCTAGGAGCATCACATTCTTTAGCGTGTTTTCATATTATCCATTGGTTTTTTTATTTTTTTATTTGACAAGTCTTCCATGACGTCGACATATTAGAATTTTTAGCTTTTTTTTTTTTGGTTGTATTTGATGAAAAAGTGAGAGAAAAAAATATCAACGTAAAAGGAATAGACATAAAAACCCTTTAAGTTGGGGACAATATCAACAATGGCGACTTGGTGCTATTTCGCATGCCGCATGCCACATTGTTCACTTCTATGGCTGAAAGACTAAGGATGCTGTGGAACTCGCATAGGGACAAATAACATACCACATCGATTAGCACGTCTCCCACGGAGGTCTCTTTCACCTCCGGTTTAGTTGAATGCAACAACCTTGCTGTGAAAGAAGTTATATAGCCCTATAAAGAGAAGCGTCACATTATGACCATGCAAACGGAGGACAAAAGCGTACTCTACTTCTACCGCCACCTCAAAATTGAGAAAGAAATCAAAATCACCTATCTTTTTACAGGATCTGATGGGGTAATTGACATGGAAGAGCTTAAGTCCTCGATTAGGCTAGATATCGACCTAATTTCCAACTTAGTGGCGACGATGAAATATGTGTTATTCAGCCTATGGAAGAAATCGGTGCCATATGCAGATAGTTTAACGTTCCGTTTTACACAAATACCTCTTATGCATTAGGAAAAATTCCCATCGATGTGAAAAAATAGAACGCCGATCTCATGTCATTCTACAAAAACCTCGTATACGGTCCCATGGGGATTAAGGCCCTATACCTTTGAAGTCAAGGAAAAGTTGTTCGCATCTAAATGCAAATGAGCGGACGTGAAGAAAAGAATAAAATTTAAGTGGGCTTATGCCAATACCGTTGGTTGTCGGCATAGAAGTAGCCTGCGAGTTTGCAAAGTAGGAAACGAACTTTGACGAGGAGAGAATCCTGATGCTCAGGTAGTGACTTCTTAACGGAATTCAAGCAAAACTTGAGCACATGATTGTACGTGGAAGCTTGACAAACTATGTTGCAGGAATCCTGAACGTCTCCTTCGTTGCTGCTAATGGCGACCAAGTGCTATTTTACACGCCGTAAGTCACACTGTTCGCTTCTATGGCTGAGAGGCTTAAGATGCTGTGGATCTCACATAAGAACAAGTCACAGACCTCATCGATCGGTGCATTTCCTATGGAAGTCTCTTTCACCATCGGTGCAGTCGAGTACAATAATCTTGTTGTGAAAGACGTTATGCAGACTCACAAAGAGAAGCATCACATTGTGACCATACAGATGAAGGACGACACCGTACTCTACTCCTGGCGCCACCTCGAAATTGAGGAAGGAATCGAGGTCACCTACCTTTCTGTAGGATCTGACAGGGTGGTTGACGTAGAGGAGTTTAAATCTTCGATTAGGCCAAATACCGACCTAGCTTTCAACTCGGCTGCAATTGATGAAATATGTGTTATTCAGCCTATGGAAGAAATCGATGCCATATGCAGAGAGTTTGATGTTCCATTTCACACAAATGTCGCTCATGCATTGAGAAAAATTCCCCATCGATGTGAAAAAATGGAATGTCGGTCTCATGTCACTCTGCGGAGACCTCGTATAGGGCCCAAGGGGATTGAGGCCTTATAACCTTGAAATTAGGGAAAAGCCATTCGCATCTAAATGCAAATGTGCAGACTTGAAGAGGAAAATGAAATTTACAGTAGGCTTGTGCCAATATCGTTGGTTGTCGGCATGGGAGTGGCCTGCGAGCTTGTAAAGTAGGAAATGGACTTTAATAGGGAGAGAATCTCGATGCTCAGGCAGTGAATTTTTAATGGAATTCTAGCAAAACTTGAGCACGTGATTGTACATGAAAGCTTGATAAGCTATGTTGCAGGAATCTGGAACATCTCCTTCATTGCTGCTAATGGCGACCAGGTGCTATTTCACACGCTGCAAGTCACACTGTTCACTTCTATGGTTGAGAGGTTAAGGATGCTGTGAATCTCACACGAGAACAAGTCATAGACCTCATCGATCGACGCGTCATCCACGGAGGTCTGTTTCACCTCCGATGTAGTCGAGTTCAACAATCTTGCTATGTAAAATGTCATGCAGACTCACACAAAAAAAGGTGTCACATTGTGACCATGTAGATGGAGGACGACACCGTGCTCTACTTCTGACGTTACCTCGAAATTGAAAAAGGAATTAAGGTCACCTAGCTTTCTGTAGGATCTAACAGGGTAGTTAACGTGAAGGAGCTTAAGTCCTCGATTAGGCCAAATACCAGCCTAGCTTCCAACTCGGCGGCAATCGATGAAATATGTGTTATTCAGCCTATGGAAGAAATCAGTGCCATATGTAGAGAGTTCGAGGTTCCGTTTCTCATAAATACTTCTCATGCATTGGGAAAAATTCCCATCAATGTGAAAAAATAGAACACCTGTCTCATGTCACTCTGCAGAGACCTCATATACAAGCCCATAGGGATTGAATTCCTATACCTTTAAAGTCAGGGAAAAGCTATTCAAATCCAAATGCAAATGAGCAGACGTGGAAAAAAGAATGGAATTCATAGTGGCCTTGTGCCAGTATCATTGGTTGTCGGCATGGGAACGGTCTGTGAGCTTACAAAGCAGGAAATGGACTCTAATAGGAAAGAATCCTGATGTTAAGGCAGTGACTTCTTAATAGAATTCTAACAAAATTCAAGCACGTGATTGTACATAGAAGCTTGATAAGCTATATTGCAGGAATTTTGAACGTCTCATTCATTGCTGCTGATGGTGACCAGGTGCTATTTTACACACCGCAAGTCACACTGTTTGCTTCTATGGTTGAGAGGCTAAGGATGCTGTAAAACACGCGCAGGGACAAATAACAGACCACATCAATCCGCGCGTCTCCCATGGAGGTCTATTTCACCACCAGTTTAATTGAATGCAACAACCTTGCTGTGAAAATAGTCATGTCGCCTTACAAATAGAAGCGTCACATTATGACCGTGCAAATAGAGGACGACACTGTGCTCTACTCCTAACGTCACCTCGAAATTGAGAAAGGAATTGAGGTCATCTACTTTTTTTATAGGATCTAACAGGACAGTTGACGTGGAGGAGCTCAAGTCCTCGGTTAGGCCAAATACCGGCCTAACTTCCAACCTGGTGGCAATTGATGAAATATGTGCTATTCAGCCTATGGAAGAAATCGGTGCCATTTGTATAGAGTTCAAGGTTCCGTTTCTCACAAATGCCTCTCATGTATTGGGAAAAATTCCTATCAATGTGAAAAAATAGAATGCCGGTCTCATGTCACTCTGCGGAGACCTTGTTTACAAGCCCATGGGGATTGAGACCCTATTCCTTTGAAGTAAAGGAAAAGCTGTTCAAATCCAAATGCAAATAAGCAGACGTGGAGAAAAGAATGGAATTCACAGTGGCCTTGTGCCAGTACCGTCGGCATGGGAGCGGCCTACGAGCTTGCAAAGCAGGAAATGGACTCTGACGGGGAGAGAATCCTGACACTCAAGCAATGACTTCTTAACAGAATTCTAGCAAAATTCGAGCACGTGATTGTACATGGAAGCTTGACAAGCTATGTTGCAGGAATCCTGAACGTCTCATTCGTTACTACTGATGGCGACTAGGTGCTATTTTACACGCCACAAGTCACACTGTTTGCTTCTATGGCTGAGAGGCTAAGGATGCTGTGAAACACGTGCGGGGACAAATAACAGACCACATCAATCTGCGTGTTTCCTACGGAGGTCTCTTTCACCACCAGTTCAATTGAATGCAACAATCTTGCTGTGAAAGGAGTCATGTAGCCTTACAAAGAGAAGCGTCACATTGTGACCGTGTAGATAGAGGACGACACCATGCTCTACTCCTGGCGCCACCTCGAAATTGAGAAGGGAATCGAGGTCACCTACTTTTTTGTAGGATCTAACGGGGCATTGACGTGGAGGAGCTTAAGTTCTCGGTTAGGCCAAATACCGGCCTAACTTCCAACCCGACGGCAATCGATGAAATATGTGTTATTCAGCCTATGAAAGAAATTGGTGCCATATGTAGAGAGTTCGAGGTTCCATTTCTCACAAATGCCTTTCATGCATTGGGAAAATTCCCATCAATGTGAAAAAATAGAATACTGGTCTCATGTCACTCTGCGGAGACCTCGTTTACAAGCCCATGGGGGTTGAGACCCTATACCTTTGAAGTTAGGGAAAAGCTGTTCAAATCCAAATGCAAATGAGTAGACGTGGAGAAAAGAATGGAATTCACAGTGGCCTTATGCCAGTACCGTTAGTTGTCGACATGGGAGCAGCCTGCGAGCTTGCAAAGCAGGAAATGGACTCTGACGGGGAGATAATCTTGATGTTCAGGCAGTAACTTCCTAACAGAATTCTAGCAAAAGTCAAGCACGTGCTTGTACATGGAAGCTTGACAAGCTATGTTGCAGAAATCCTGAACGTCTCCTTCGTTGCTGCTACTGGTGACCAGGTGCTATTTCACACATCACAAGTCACACTGTTCGCTTCTATGGCTGAGAGGTTAAGGATGTTGTGGAACTCGTGTAGGGACAAATAACAGACCACATTGATCCGCACGTCTCCTGCGGAGGTCTTTTTCACCTCTAGTTTAGTTGAATGCAACAATTTTGTTGTAAAAGGAGTCATGTAGCTTTACAAAGAGAAGTGTTACATTGTGACCATGCAAATAAAGGACAACACAGTGCTCTACTCTTAGCGCCACCTCAAAATTGAGGAAGGAATCGAGGTCACCTACCTTTCTGTAGGATCTGATGGGATAATTGACGTGGAAGAACTTAAGTCCTCGATTAGACCAAATACCGGCCTAGCTTCCAACTCTATGTCAATCGATGAAATATGTGTTATTCAGCCTATGAAAGAAATCGGTGCCATATGTACAGAGTTCAAGGTTCCGTTTCATACAAATGCCTTTAATGCCTTGGGAAAAATTCCCATTGATGTGAAAAAATAGAACGTCGGTCTTATATGATTCTGCGAAGAGCTCGTATACGGGTTCAAGGGGATTGGGATCCTATGCCCTTAAAATTAGGGAAAAGTCGTTTGCATCCAAATATAAATGAGTGGACGTGGAGACAAGAATAGAATTCATAGTGGGCATATGCCAATGCCATTGGTTGTCGACATGGAAGTAGCCAGCGAGCTTGCAAAGCAAGAAGTGGACTCCAATGAGGAGAGTATTATGGCACTCCGGCAGCGACTTCTTAACGAAATTTGGGCAAAACTTGAGCAAGTGATTGTACATGGAAGCTTGATAAGCTATGTTACAGGAATCCTAAATGTCTCATTCGTTGTTGCTGATGGCAACTAGGTGCTATCTCACACGTTGGAAGTCACACTGTTCACTTCTATGGTTGAGAGGCTAAGGATACTGTGAATCTTGCACGAGAACAAGTCATAGACTTCATCGATCGACGCGTCTCCCACGGAGGTCTCTTTCACCTCCGGTCCAATCGATTACAACAATCTTACTGTGTAAAATGTCATGCAGACTCACAAAGAGAAGCGTCACATTGTGACCAAGTAGATGGAGGACGACATCGTGCTCTACTCCTGGCGCCACCTCGAAATTGAGGAATCGAGGTCACCTACCTTTTTGTAGGATCTGACAGGACAGTTGACATGGAAGAGCTTAAGTCCTCGATTAGGCCAAATACTAGCCTAGCTTCCAATCCGGCGGCAATTGTTAAAATTTGTGTTATTCAGCCTATGGAAGAAATCGGTGCCATATGCAGAGAGTTTGAGATTCCGTTTCTCACAAATGCCTCTCATGCATTGAGAAAAATTCCCATCAATGTGAAAAAATAAAATGCCTATCTCATGTCACTCTGCAGAGACCTCGTTTACAGACTCATGGGGATTAAGACCCTATACCTTGAAGTCAGGGAAAAGCTGTTCAAATCCAAATGCAAATGAGCAGACATGGAGAAAAGAATTGAATTCATAGTGGGCTTGTGCCAGTATCATTGGTTGTCGGCATGGGAGTGGCCTACGAGCTTGTAAAGCAGGAAATGGACTCTGACGGGGAGAGAATTCTGACGCTTAGGCAATAACTTCTTAATAGAATTCTAGTAAAAGTCAAGCACGTGATTGTACATGGAAGCTTGACAAGCTATGTTGCAGGAATCTTGAACATCTCCTTTGTTGCTACTGATGGCGAGTAGGTGCTTTTTCACATGCCGCAAGTCACACTGTTCGCTATTATAGTTTTGTAAAACTATTTCACACACCGCAAGTTTGAGTTACATTAAAGCTCAAATTACTCCAACCTTAGTAGATCACTTTTAAAACAGGCTTTAGTCTTATATAATAGTCCTCAACACATAATTTTTTACATATAAGCCCAATATTGGGTTAAGGATCCAACAAAGTATTATGTGGGAAATGATGGAAGATGAGGAGGATGGGTCGACCACCCTTTTCAAAGAGTAAATAAAAGAAAAGGTAGCCGGAGTATAGTAATCGGAGATGGAAGTAGCTTTAGGTGAAGAGAACACACTATTAGAAAATGTGGATTTTACGACGGAGTTTTCACGATCGTTTTTAAAAAACCGTCGTAAAAAATGCGACAAAAACACGGAACGGAACAGAGTTTCCGAAAACTGTCGTGGAAGCCCAAGCTTCCATGACGGTTATAAAAAATCGTCGTGGGAGCTAAAATCTTTTTTTTTTTTTTTTTAACATTTTGCAAGCTTCCACAACGGTTATTAAAAACCGTCGTGTAAGCATGCTCTTCCACGATGGTTTTTTATAACCGTCGTAGAAGCTTCAGCTTCCGCGACTGTTTTCGGAAATTCTGTTCCGTTCCGTGTTTTTGTCGTATTTTTCACGATTGTTTTTTAAAAACGGTCGCGGAAGGGTCTTTTTTCACAAATTTTTTTATTTTTGGACTCTACTACGACGGTTTTTGGAAAAAACCGTCGTGGTATGTATGAACATACCACGACGATTTTCCCCAAAAACCGTCATGGTAGGTACTAAGGTGGGAATTTTGAAAATTTTTGAATTAAATTTAATTTTTTAGAGTGTGTATTAAAACCCAAAAAAATATCATCTTTCCCACCCCATTACATTCCGAGCCTTTTTCACTTTTTCACTCTCTAATACACACTCTAACTCCATACCCAAAACTGTCCAATTTCCTCCCTCTATTTCTCTCTCTCCGCTCCTTCCCTACTTAAAATCTCCAAAAACTTGCTCTATCTCACCGCGCCTCCTTTCTCTATTTTACCTCTCAAATTTTTCTCTTGGCTCCATTCTCTGATGGCCTCCTCCGCCACTCACGCGGCCTCCACCATTCTCCAACGGGTCCACAAGGAACTCACGCGGCTTTCCCTCCCTCTCGCCACACTCCGCCCGTACCCACGCTCAACAAGCTGGTAAGTTGTAAGGTATATTACTTGGATAATACACGAATTTGGAAATTTTTCGTCCAAAATGTTGATTTTGTTGATTATGGTTGTTGATAAAATGTTCCATCTAAAATGTTGATTTTGTAGATTATTGAGTTTGGAATATTCCATCCGAAATGGCTAAAATCCGTCCCCTATATTTTCGGTGATTGTTCATTGTGCTTATGTTTTAGATTTGAATTAAATTGGTTGGATAAGGCACGGATTTGAGAATTTTCCGGAAAAAAATTGTTGATTTTGTGATTTAAATGTTTTTGGGGAAATGAAACGAATTCGTAAATTTTTTTTTTCATTGTTACCTACCACGACGGTCAAAAAACCGTCGTGGTAGGGGGTCCTACCACGACGGTTTCTCAAGGAAACCGTCGTGGTTGGCCAACTAACCACGACGGTTTTTCAAGGAAACCGTCGTGGAAGATTTCCTTACCACGACAGTTTTTTGCGTAGAACCATCGTGGTATATTCTTAAATGTCCATATTTAAGTCCTATTTTTGCCCATTTCACGACAGTTTTTTAACCGTCGTGGAATCTTTTCAGATTCCACGACTCTGAATTCCACGACGGTTAGAAAACCGTCGTGGTATCCACATTCTGTAGTAGTGACATAATCAATGTTTAGGGAAAAAAAATAGTTTTATGTATTTCCATGCGAATATTTGTCCGTTTTTCTTTCCTTTATGGTCAGGTGCAGAGAAACAAAAATATATATATATACATATATTTCTAGTTTTATGTATTTCCTTGCGAATATCTAGTAAATACTGAAGCTTTGTTATGTATACTGATTTTCTTTTTAATTTCCATTTGAGATTTTTCTTTACTTTTAATATGATAAAGATGGATTATATATATATATATATCTATTGCTGTCTTTTTTTCTTTTCTTTTTCTTTCTTTATGTTTGGTTAACTTTCCTGGCACTGCCCGAATTAGGGTTGATAACATAAGAATATGTATTTATATATATATATATATATGGTTGTCCTTTTTGTTTTTTTTTTTTTTTTTTTGTTTTAACACACACATAACTTCTCACAAATCAAGCCAAAAACGAAGTAGTGGTAAAAACTAGATCATAGTTAGTGCCTCACATCTTCAAATGTTAGGTATTCGTAAAGATTCAATTTCCCCCTCTGCATATCAAATTGTTTTTCCCACTAATCCTATCGGCAACGACGATGTTTTCAATGGGAAAAGGGAAGTATTCACCCATGAATCAAAGATAAAATTAGAAATTCCGTTCAGTTAGGAATTATAAATAGAAATCGTTTTTACAAGAGCTCTTTATGACAAGTTAACTTAACGGTAGTATATACTTATAAACTATATACTTCATCACAGTCACATGGTCAAAATAGAAATATGCATCTTTTCAAACAAAAAAAAAAAAAAAGAAAAAAGAAATAGTATCATGTCTTAGTTAGATATTATTTCGAGGTTAATTTCTTCTCCAGCATTTACATATATGCCTCATTTATCTGAAAAAAAAAAAAAAATTGCCTCGCTAATATAATCCCATTAATATATATATATATATATATATCCCGTTCCTCCCCTGAAAGCAATGACACGATCTATAACAATAACCCACTGAGATATTAATTAGTGCTTTAAGTAGTATTGAGATTTTTAAAATGACACTCTTTTTTGGTATTTTTAAAATGATACTCTACGGTCTTAACAACCCAAATGTATTCCGAGAGGAGAAATGTGATTCACGAGTTTCAGTATTATTCATTTAGAAAAGCATGATATAATACCATACCAAAAATTGAGGGGGAAAAAAAAAGTTCTTCTGTATATCGTATCATCGATTCATTGATTCTTTCCGGGTTGCTTACAAACATAATTTCCTTTTGGGTGATCAGTTATTATCTGGTTTTAGGAACCAAACAACCATAAAACACTTTTTTATTTTAGTTTGTTTGTTTGTTTTTTTTCTTTTTCTTTTTCTTTTTGAACTTGAGTAGAAGAATTCGAACATTATAATAGAATCAGGTGTTGAATTACCTCTACTTCACGCTAGAAACCACACCATAAACACTAGCTACACTCTCCAAATTTTGGCACGTTGTGCCGGAGATGATTAACGAGGCAGCATTTTATATGAAATTGTTTTGTTCTTTGTTCTTTTTTTTTTTTTTTTTTTTTGAGTTGATTGACTAATTAAGATGGATTCTTTAGTATATTCTCTTCATTGTAATGGAAGATATCAATTATAGCTTATCAATCTACGTATTTTACCCTAAAAAATAATTATGTACTGGTTTATTGTTGGGGTAAATGGATCTGTACTTGTCCTTAAAACCCTTACACCATGCACCGAAACAAGAAACAAATTAAATTGAAAAAAAAAAAAAAAAGAGAGGAAAAATACAATAACTAATTGTATTTGCTCAAGGTTAATACATAAATAAATAAAACCATATAGATCTTCCAGTTAAATAAATAGGCTCCAATGGATAAAGCCAAAATGAAAAGGCTTTAAAAATAATCTTTTTCTTTACCCATTAAAAATAAAAATAAAAATAAAAAAGGTGCTAATTGCTGATGACGTAACAACACCAAGATCAGAAATGTACCTAATTCTTGTACGGAAAATATTCTATCTTGCTTTATTGATATATTTATCTCTTACAATACTGATCAATTCGAGTATGAAACAACGAATTATGAAATTGAACTACAAAATAAATCACGTAAAAGAAAAAAAAAAATCTCACCATAACTTTATTGCATAGAACATAAATGATATATCAAACTAGCTAGGGTGTTTGTCTCAAACTAATCACATGGAAAAAAATAAGCTGACGGCAATGGACACCACGGCCGAGAGCTGCAAGGAAGCAGCAAAAACAGCGGGCGAAGAAGAGCCCGAAGACGGCGGCGGGGGAGAGTTCTGGGAGGTCGGCGATGACGCCGGTGAAGGCGAGGCGCGTGGCTGGTTAGTTGAGGTGGAGGGAGTGGTCGGGGAAGTGGGCGAGGAGCCGGGGCCGGAGGCGGAGACGGCGGTGACGGCGAGCTTCTGGCCGTTCTGACAGTGAGCGCCGATGGAGCAGATGAAGTAGTGGTCGCCGGCGGTGTTGAGGGTGACGTTTGCAGGGCCGTTGTAGATGGTGTCGCCTAAGGCATTATCTGAGCTGCACCTGTCGTACGAGTCTTTGGGTACTTGGACGACGTCGTGTTGGTTTGTTGGGAAGTTGAACGCTGAAAATAATACAAAAGTATTGTCGTATGAGAATCTTTGGATTGAGGTAGGAGGGGCTAATATTTGTCGTATTTTTTGTAAACCTATTGAACTCAATTTGAAATAAAATAGTTTTTTAGTACATCCAAGGAAGTAGGAAATAAATTATTGATCCAAGGAAGTAGGAAATAAATTATTGACCTGTATGCCAACTTGTTTAAACTGTAAAAAATTAAGTTCACTCCCCTTCTATTTCCATGTTAAATACCCAAAATATCCAAAATGCCGAAAGATAAGTTCATCCAAAATACCCAAAATAAAGTTCACTCAATGATGGAGAAAAACACAAAACACTCCTTGTGCTGAGCTTACATACTACTTTTATCTCTTTTATTTTGTATTCAAAAAGTTGTCATAAAATACCTTTCTGAAGTGATTAATTTAAAAGAAAATATATCAAGACTGTCCTTCCTAGTCTACGTTAAAACTATTTTAAACATGACTTGACAAGAATAATTTATAAAAATAAATAAATAAATAAAAGATGATCAAAACACTCAAATTCTTTTAAGAAAAACAATAGAAAATTTATAAAAGAACTAAGATTTCTTGAATGTATTATTTTGTTTTAACATATATAGGTAAGGGGAATATTGGTAATTTTGAAAATCAAATCGTCTCACGGGATTTTTTTTAGACTAATTCTATAAACACAAGAGTATTTTGGTATTTGTATAATAAAAAAGAGTACGTACGTTAAATACAAAGGATATTTTGGATATGTAGTGTAATTGTCATCCGTATTTACTGTTTTTTTTTTTTTTTTAGACATATAAGTTCGTGATGTATATTTTTTGTTTTTCAAGAAAAAGGTATGGACTTTCCTATTAATTTAACAAACATGGGGTCTTCCTTTTTCCAAAAATTCTTTAAAGTTTGCAGGGAATTAGTCAAGATGAAAAATAAAATAAAAAATTTAATTGCAAGAAAACATAGATGAGGGCATATAGATATATATAAATTAAAAAGCAGAAATGTATATGACAAATAGTCTTACTTAGGATATCACCAACGACGAAGTTCTGAGCAGAAGCCCAAGTGGAATATACAGCAGCACCACCCTGTGGAATTATCCAACCCGTGCTATCTCCCACCACATGCACCGTCTGTGCATTCATGCTCTGCACAAACACCGCCACTATTACTCCACAAATCGCCACTCCATAATTACTCATCGACTTAATTCCCATCTTTTTTTTTTCCCTTATCTTACACTTTCTACTCTTTCTTTTTCTTTTAAATAAAAATTGTGTGTGAATTTGTGTAAATGAAATGAAGAAGATGTGAGAAAAGCAGAATAAGATGGAGGCTATAAATAGGAGCGAGGCAACAAGTGAAGGTGCGAAAGAGACGACTTTGGGTTTTCGGGCGGGTCGTGTGAGACACGGTTTTGTTGACGTGGAAATATTTTTGGTTGACGGACTTGACCAGACACCGATTGACAAGTTATCTAAAAAGCGTGGACGCCGGACATCCCGCTATAACGCCACTGTGCATATATGCATTAATTGGGATGCATTATTTGATAAGTTTAATTTCATTAGAAAGTTGTGTGTTCTAACTCCTAAATATTAGACCTGTACAAATATGCTACAAGCTTCCAGGAATTGCATTCAGCGCAGTTTGATGGTATGTTGGCATTTCCTCATTTAGGTGTTGAGAGAAAAAGGGGCAAGAACGAAACAAGGAAAAAACTGAAATATATTGTTTTCATAGTTTACAAGGAATTATAAATTATATAAGCTTTCTACGATAAGATATCTTTAAAACTGACAGAATCTCATATAGAAAAAGTTTAAAAATATGATTCAATTGGCATGATTCAATAATAAGATACCAATAAGCATAACATTTTTGCTCCATTCTTATTAAGCTACAACGATTTCTCGTTCATTGAAAAATATTGTTTATTATTGTTCAAACTTTCCAAAATATTATGAGATGAACAAAGAAAATTTGATCTCGAGCTATGGATGTCTCAAGGCTATTTTATATGGGAGCAAAACTATTGAGAATGAAGGTTAAAATTGCTTTAAAAATTTAGCTCTTTTAAGAATTTAAAATAGATGAAATCATCATAATGCATGACTTTGTTTATTACAGGATTTGTAAGTCTACTACTATTTCAGATCCTTAATCTCAATATAATCTCTCTCCACGAAGGCAATACATTTTGTAATTGATACTTTTATTTCACTTATAATGATAAGACCTTTTTTTTTAGGTCATTTTACGCGTTTGTTCACTGCTTATAAATTAGTTTGCTCCTTTTGTCAATGAATTCTAATTGCACACGGCCTGCTAAACTTCCAAAGAATTTAACAACTTTCGAAACTGTCTCGGACCTCAAGTACTGACTCGTTTCTTGTGGGGTACATATATAGGACTATGGAGTACCAAACAATGGAGAATTTTCAGAAAAATGACATGGAACTTTCGTCATTACTGCATCAGCCGTATTTCTTTGACATTCTTCACAAGGGTACTAAAAAAAGATTATTAAGCTCCGTATATATACGTACCTTCAAATGTTATTGACTCAAATTATTAAATAAATGGTTCTCTTTCTTCAATTTTGATGTGTGCCTAGAGGAATATTTCATCTTTTGATATTTTGTCACATGTACGTCAAATTAATATTCTTTCTGTTTTAAGTAAAAAAAACATTACACAATTGGAACATAAAATGAGATGTAATATTAATCAGATAAAACCCAAATAATGATCGCATTTAAAATTGAAGTAACAATCAGCAACTTTCTGTTATTCCCACTAAACGTTAGAACAATGACTGTTAACACTCAGGAACTCGATTGAACGAATGAATCAAATCAACTACATACACAGTAAGAGTTTAGTTGATCCTCCTTAATCTGAAATTAAGAGCCTCTTAAGCGTTGCGATCCAGAAAATAGGCACGGCGTGGGAGTGAAAGCCTGCCACCTCCTAGTTAACCATGTCATGGTGTTAAAATTAGAAGCAGAACCGCAACACAACTTGTAAACGCCCATGAATACGAAGATCGAACCCAACCTTGAAAACCAATATCCTGCATTAAACGTCCAAAATTTAGGAACACGAATTAGTACGAACAAAAGAAGAATCATCACCAAGCATTTTTTAACAAAACTATATAATCACGCATAATCATATTAGATTAAGAAAGGTGTGATAAATTAACGAAACTTGATGAAATCTGACGGTTAAAAACTATGTTCAATCCTCCTACCAAAGAATCCTCGAAAACCAAATAGTAAAGTGGGCCAGAAATTCATACCTTGAAGGAGAGAAGAGAGGAGGTGGCAGAAGAAGGGACAAGCCCGGTGAACCCAATATTATAAGCAATACTCCCATCAGGCTTGAACAACCCAAAGTTCCTCTCCGAGGTTGGTCCAGGCTTGAGATTTTCATTAAACAAAGCGAAAATATAAGCCCTGACTTTAATCTTGGGCCTATAAGGCGTGCCCTTCTTCTTGGCCAACTTCTTCTTCAAGTTATAGTTATAAGTCCTGGCGTTCTTCAGATCAGCCCCTGCCTCGTTCTCGTCCCCGTGCGACGCCCACCCAGTCTCCGACACGATCACCTCCATCTTCCCGAACCCGACCTTCTCCAGCGCCGCGTAGGCCGCGTCGATCTGCGCGTCGAACATGTTGTCGTAGTGGAGATTCGTCTTGGCGTCGAAAATGCCTGCGTTTTTCTTGAACAGAGCGTAGTTTATGTCGATGTGTTCGGGGTCGCTTTTGTAGGCGAGAAAAGGGTAGGCATTGATGTAGAAAGGAGAGTCGATTTGTGAGAAGAACTGCAGGAGTGGCTTCATGAATTGGGCAACGTCTTCTCGGAAGACGCAGGAGGAGGGAGGGAAGGAGGAGGCGAAGACGGCCTCCGAATGCGGACTCGAGACCTGGATGGACTTGGCGAGGCCGAGGCGCTGGAGGGCGCTATGGACGTTCTTGACCGAGGGGAGGAGGACCTCCCAGAGCTCCCTGTCGTTGCCGCCGAGGATCTCGTTCCCGACGGCGATTCCGACGATCTTTGTCGCCGGGTGGAACGGCTCCACGTTGGCTTTGATCCAGTTCACGGCACCGTCCTCGCCGACACTTATCTCTTTCAGGAACTCGTTGCCGAGGCCGACGATGATCTCGATCCCGGAGCCTCGGAAGGCGGTCAGGATCTCGTGGTTGGCGTCGTAGATTCTGATGTTCTTGATCTTCGCTGCCTTGAGGAGTGTCACCACGCTCTGCGGTGACGGGAGGTTGTTGGCGATTTGGCCGTAGTTTACGCCGTATGTTCCGACGAATGCCGTTGTCTCTGCAAGTAAATCTATATTAGTATTTGTTCATGTTGTAAGGACGATTAAGGATTTAGTTTGTAGATTATGCATGAAAGTATGATACACCTAATAAAAACTCTAATATGCTTATAATTAAGACTTTTTTAATGCTACGTTATTAGTGTGGTAAGCCAACTGTTTACTTTTCTTTTATGTGAGACGTAACTTTCTACTATAAATTTGATAACATTCATATTGGAGCATGATAATTGATTAAGCAACGGGTTTAAGTAAATTAAGTCCTTGATTAAATACTGATATATCATGTAATATACAGAAGTAAATGGGTGTGATATTTTATATTTCTTTGATGCAAGGATGACTTTGTAAAAGTATAGTCGAAACAGATGTTGCACGTTTTAAATTCATTGTTACACAAGCTATGTAATTGTAACATGTAGGACTCGTATAATAAGTGAAAGGTTATGTCAACAAACATGGTTAGTTCATTATCAATGCATCTCAAAATCTCAAAGTTTTTAGGAAGCGGGTTAACAGTAATTTTATATTCTTAAACTCTTCTGAAATTACTACGTTGAAAACAATAGAGCACCACTAAACACCAAACACCAATTCCAATACATATATAATGACATAGATTGCAGATAAAATACAGCTATCTATGAAAGCTTGTGACAAAAAATACCAAAATTCTACAGGAAGAGTAGAAATTGAGCAGCATATTATTAAAGTTGGGGTGTTCGACAAATTTGAGGAATTGTTGGAAAGAGATCGAGTGAGAATTGGACTCACCATCGAGGAAGAAAACAGAGAAGACAAGGAGGAGCCAGAAGAAGAACGAGGTGACAGCCATTTGTTTGGTCAGGACATTAACGACGAACGAGCGTTCCATTTGTAGGAAGCAGATGAATGTGGCCAAAAACGTTATTTGTAAACGAGAAACTGTGATGACGTACGAGAGATGCCAAAACACAATATAGACAGTCTTTTCCGCTGATGCAATACTTTTCCTTGAGGCATGTCCCATTCCCAAGATTCTTCTTGTCCTTCTTCCAAAGATGATACAGAGTGCTTTCCAAGAAGATTCTTGGCCTAAATCAAACGATGAGAAATTACAATGCGGCTTAGAATAGATTCCTACTTTTACTCTTGCTTTTATCTCTCCCCAAAAGTATACCTTTTTCAAAAAACTTTCTTTTCTTGTTGTTTAATCCCGTCTCTCCACACGCTTTCTTTCCCCATTTGCATGAGGTTTCGAACGTATTTAGGTACATATTTATATATATCATAAAATCTTGTATGCCTTCGTGGGAAAGGAGAGTTTGAAACAGGTAGAGGTGGCAATACGGGTCGCGACACGACGACACGATTCGAAAACGATACGAATTTCGCGTTCGGGTTAGGAAAAATAAGGGTCATGTCAATTTCGGGTCATCCGAAATTGACACGGAAAAGAACGGGTCGTGTTCGGGTTGAACCCGCAGAACCCGAACACAACATGTTTTTTTTCGTGTCAATTTCGGGTCAATGTTCGTGTCAATTTCGTGTCAATTTTCATGTCAGTTTCGTATCAATTTCTTGACAAATTTTAATTTCGTGTCAATTTCGAGTCAATTTCGGGTTGATTTCGTGTCCGGGTTGAATTTCGTGTCACGTGTCAATTTCAGATTGTTCGTGTCGCAAGTCAATTTCGATTCGTGTCGTGTTCATGTCACGGTTTCCAGTCGTTTTCGGGTCGCGGGTCGTGTTCGGGTCCGGAGAAAAAAATTTGAACACGGCTCTAACACGACACAAACCCAACATGTGATACGAATTGCCACCCCTAGAAACAGGTGGTACAAAGCGGTGAAGAAAGCCATATGACAACTAAATTCCAATTTCATAAATTGAACTTTCCTTAATTTTTTTACTACTCTAAGGCGCGCTTACCAATTGGTAAAGAAATGTAATGAAACAAGTAATAAGATTAAAAAAGAAAAGTTAAAGAATAACGATAAACATCATTGATTTCCTTTTTAAAATTTACTAGTCTATTAAATAGTATAATAAGAAACAAACCAATTCAACCTTTTTTAATGTTTACTTGTCCATTAGATGTTATAAGAAAACAATCCAATTTCCCTTTTAGTTATTAGATGTTATAATAGGAAACAATTAAATTTCCCTTTTAGTGTTTACTAAACTTAAATAAAGTAGTCTTATAAATGTAATCATTAATGTTCTTATACACAATATAAGTAAATTTAATATTAATTCCTTCCAACATTCATTTTCTCATACCCTTTATGACACGGGACTCGCTTGATTCTCTAGAAATTAGAATTATGGGAAGTAATAGAAGCGGCAACAAGGATACACATTGACGCGTAAAAAATTACCAAAGTTGTTTTGTAAGCACGTCTGGCCAGTTTCAGAGTTGTTTGATCGATGCTTTTGCAACGCTGTTAATTATGCAAATTCTGCTAGTTTCGTAATCTACATTAACTAACCTTAAATTCACATATCGAGCAAGCAAAATATTTTTGATTTCAAATCTCAAACACAGCCAAGGTTTTCGTTTAAACCACGGCGCAAGATTGACCATCTTCGGACGCTAAACTAATTTAAGTAGCACGGCAGGGAAGAAACAGCTCAACACAATGTATAAGAGAGTTTAATCACTAACATCAACAATGTAACAACACAAAAATACAAACACTGCAGAAGCTACAACCGAACTCTACAACATGAAGAAAAGACGGTACTGACTACCCGACAAAAGATGTCTTACACCATCTACAATCAAAGTTCCTGCACAACACCACAAAATGCGAAAATCTACATGCTACTCTACTAGAGGTACGTACAGTTAAATACTAGCATCGATAATATTAGAATTACAGTCATCCATAAGTCCCGATTCTATCCAAATTTCAGGGAGGAAAAAAAAAAAAAAAGTACCTTTGACTAGGGTAGTACAGAATATGGCCCCATGGCGAACTAGCACATTAGATTCAGCAGCTCACAGGGGATGGTGATGGATGCGGTGGGGCATCAGCTCGCCCCACATGGTCGACTTTTCCAAATTCAATGATCACCTCATCCTTTTTCTCGATTTTCTCCTCGGCCTGATGATGAGGTTTCCCATCGCTCACCTGCTTCACCTCCGATGGAGGCGCCACTCCCTTAGGGTTCTCTTTCTCCACTCCTGCTGCCTCAGTTTCGGCAGACTTTTTTTTCCCATTTTCAGTCGTCTCAGCGGCCACAGCTTTGTTTGAAGTTTGGTCCTCCAATGCTCCGTGTGCAACTCCTTGCTTTGCATCTTTCTCCTCACTCTTGGACTTGTCAGCTTTTTCTTCTGCTGGACCATCAACGGTTACCTTAGCATCACTCTGCCCCTTATCTTTCCCATCTGCTGGTTTAGTTTCTTCTGTATTAGCATCAGAAATCTTAGCACTATTGTTTTCTTCTTTTGATTTTCCTCCATTTTCAGCCTGATCATCAGCCCCTGCATCTTTCTTTTCAGCTGCCTCAGCATCTGTTTTATTCACGCCATCATTTTCTTCATGGGCAGCTTCCGCCTCTTTCTTCTCCTTCTTTGTTATCGATGATCTCCGACGCTTCTTTGGGGGTTCAATCTCTGGTGGAGGTGGGGTTACCTTGGCCTTCTCGCTGATCCTAGCTGATCTCCGAGGGGTCTCACCCGTACTCCAATCAAATTCTGATATAGCAGGATTGCCAGGGTGTGATTTCAGGTACTGCTCCAGTTGTTTTCTGCCAGTAATCTCCTCCCCAGTTGGCGCAATGAATACAATCTCAGTTTTCCTTGGTGTCCCTGCCTTCTTCGGCACGAACTGTACCAAAAATAGAACAAAGGACATATTTGTAATACTCGAAACAAGAGATTCGGACCACAATTACTACTAGTTTAATTCATGAATCAACTTTGTGTAACTCTTGTTGTAACAACAGAGCGTGCATCCATGTAATACTATGTATCACTATATCCAAATACTCAGTCAAAAACAGGGCACAGAAGTGTGCCGCCAAACATATTTCCTTTACGATTCTTGCCTCTAAAATTCCAAATCAGCATAAAAGGCAACTATTCATGCATATAATAACTTATGATCTCGAAAAAAATTGAATAAATAAACTGTTCATGTATTGACTTAGCTGCATGAGGCTTAATGCGTTTTCTTCTGTTTTCATTTTCAAACACAAAATTTCACTGAACTGGTTCTCAATGTAAGGAAAAACGTACAAAACTTCCATTGTAGCTTCCCAATCAGAATACGATCTAGCTTAAACTGACATTCCAGGCTACACCGATTTAGGTTTAACATTATAAAACTTTTCCTTCGTCTGGCCGTGTGCATCCTAATCTATTTACAGGGCAAATACATTCCCTCCTAAAATAGGAAGTCACAACGCCTCCTCTGTAGTAAACTTGTACAAGTTTTTCGTCAATTCAATGGCCATTGACAGGCTCATATCATCATAGGCATGAAAAATGATGCACACGAGTGCAAATCATAAGCCAAATTTCTATTCACAGGATCTCCTCTTGTAAAAAGGCTATACCATAATAATTTTACCGGGGTCCAAAACCTCAAGGCTCGAGAACTACTTAGGTGATTGTATATCATCAAACAATTCTCATCATGATGTTTTCCCATTTTCTCTAATCTTATAATTTCCTTATACAACGTGTCGCATGTCCCATACTTTGGCTATTCTATGAACAGTCTAGAGCACAAGTTTCATTTTTCTATGAACAATTTCTAGACTAAAAACTTCACCATCCGAGAATGTTCTGTTTAGCATCTACATTTCTTATTATTAAAACCGACTTCACAAAACACTCTTAACCAAAAATTTTATCCTTAAGACAAAAACAAAACAGAAAGCTTCCGGAACAGTAAAAACACAAAATGGCACGTAACATATAACCTTTAGATAAAAGTCTAGGAAGCAAAAACTTAACAAACTAACCCTCAACAAAAAACTATAACTTTGCCCTAAAATAGGACTATAATTTTGGGAAAAGTTTTTCCCACAAAACACAATTTGATAGCTGAAAAATAAGCTAATGTACGTATTTATTGGAAAATTCCCTTCACCCAAACAATGTGTTCTGTAACAAGTTTCAAACTTGCTCCAAGATAACAAAAATAAAAGTATTACCCTTCTTTATTTGGTAACCCTAAACCCAAAAGTTCCAATTTTGCAAGCTGACACCAAAATTTCAGAAACCCTAATTTTGGAAAGTAATAATTACCATCCAAAATTCTACCACAAACAGCTAAATTTCAACCCCAGAAAATCTAACAAATTAAGCAAAACCAGAAACAAAGTCATACCAAAAAATATAAAGGGAAAAAAATTCAACCAACATAAAAATGGAAACTTTAAAAATTCAAGCAAAACGTGAAGCTACAGGAGAGAATATTACACACAAATTGTAGGTACAAGAAATCTAATTCATGGAAAAGTGTGTGTAAATATCTATAAGTCTTAGAGAGAGAAAGACAAAGAGAGAGAGACCAGTTTTTTCCAAGCAGGTGGAGCTGGGAGCTCCACAGAGACTACCTCATCCACTACGGCCTCCATTTTTCTGTTTTGTTTTTTTTTTTGTTTTTGGGTTCTGACCTGCAAAATTATCACCACAAAAGCTTAAAAACCAAAGTGAAAAGAAACAAACAAAGACCCAAAATTTTAACCAAACCAAACCTTGTTGTTCTTCCTCCTTTCTCTCTCTAAAAAGGGCCTTGTTCTTGTACCTGTTGTGTTTTTGTGGTAAGAAGAGGTGTTAGAAACCGTTGAGCGTGCCCTCTCTCTCTCTCTCCTCTTTTTTTTTTTTTTTCCTCCGTCGCATGTACCCCAAACCGTCACAATATCCAGTTGGGGTGATATTCTTACCGGTGGAGGCACGGAAGTTTAGGGCTGAACTTTTAGTTTTTTATTTTTTATTTTTTATTTTTTATTTTTGACTAAAGGCCTGAACTTTTGGTTGAATCTAATTAACTTTTTTTTTGTTTGAAATATATAATGACGATCCAATCTGATGTTTGTTATTTGTCAGTAAAACAAGCTGATTTTCGCCCATTTTATTGATATTTCTCTTTATATTAAACTTTTTTTTTGCTTCGCACTTGTTGGATTAATGTGTACTTTTATTTTTTGGCAACATAAGCCGTACTTGTTGTTTAAATTTCTTTTTTTTTTTTTAATCAAAGTGTACTTGTCGTTTTTGTAGACACGTGAAATGTGCTTGTGTTCATTTTTTTTTTTATAAGGGGGTATTTGGTGAATGAGTTTAGTTTAAGATTTTTAAGTTTTAATAGTAATTTTTCAAAAAAGATAAAAAAAAACTTTTTCAGAAAAGACAAAAAACTTTTTCAAAAAAAGAAAAAAATAATGATGAAAAAAGTACAATTTAGTTTAAAATAAACCTGAAAACAAACACCCCTTAAGACTGGGTTCGACTTTAGATTTTGCTACTGTCCTCCTACGGACGAAATCTTCCCTAAGCTATTATATGGCGCGTGTTTGTATTCCTTCTCCATTATTCATCTTAAAAAAATCCTTTCACATGACCTCTTATTTTATTTTAACTTAAGGGGTGTTGGTATGTTAGTTTGAGTTGAAATATTTTAGTTGTAATAGTAAATTGTTTTGAATTTTCAGAAAAGACAAAAAACTTTTTGGGAAAAAGACAAAAATTTTTTAGGAAAAGACAAAAAAAAGTTTAAAATGAGTTTGAGTTGGAATGTTTGCCATCCTCCCCCTTAATTTCAATTAAATTGTATTTTTTTAATCTTAATTTTTATCTTTTTTTGTAAATTTAACAAAAATTATAACTAATTTTTAAAAAACTTAACTTAAAAATTTTATCTCCAACCAGCGAAATAAATGCAAACTAAGTTCTTACTAGCAAATTGATTTTTAACATTCTAATTTAAAAATATCCATTTTAAATCGTTAAAATAATAATCATTACTAAGAATATAAAATAAGATATTTTATAATGTCTCATTTTTTAATGTTAGCTCGTATGTGGTAGGTTAGTTGTTATTTTTTAAAGAGTAATTGGTTCAAATAGTTCTGAATTCTTAAAAGATGACAGTTTGGTCCCTGTTTTATTTTTACTTTTATTTTTTTAATTTTTCACTGAGATGACCCCGAACTCTTAAAATGTTGATCATTATAGTATTTTCTATCCAATTCCATTAATTTCTTACAGAATGAGAGGGTATCTTAATAATTTATTAATAATTAATTTAAAATATATATATATATATCTCTCTCCTTCTTCAATCTCTCTCTGTCCTTGAAACCAAAGCCCGATTTGGGGGGCCCATATCAAAACCGAGGACGGGGCAAGCTCGGCGAAGGGGTACAACGCAGGGGTGAAAGGGGGAAGGGGGCAAGGCTCAGCTAGAACTAGGGGGAGGGCATTCTAACTTGCCAGTGAAGGGGAAAGGGTGCGTTCGAACTCACCAACAAGCCCAGATTTGGGTGGGGGGTGCGCTCGAGGACGCCGGCGGCTCAGATCTGGGTTGTTGTGGGGGGAGGGGTTAGAGAGAGACACCCCAGATGTAGGTTGTTGGGAGAGAGAGCAATTGGAGGATATTTTAGTCATTTTATTATAAAAATAATCATTTGAATAATATTCAAAATTAACAGAATTAGACGGAAATAACTTAAATGGCCAATAAACTAAAAGTTTAGGATCATTTCAGTTAAAAAAAAATGATCAAATCGTCACCTTCAAAAAATTCAGAGACTATTTAGATCAAATTTAAAATGTTAAGTAATCACTCATAATTTCGTAATATACATGTAATCCCTCATGCATCTTCGATTTTTTTTTTTTTTATAAATTATGTTGTACAAAAAATTATTAATATAGAAAGTCCTTAGGTTTAGTTTGACTTTGAAGTTCAAATATATATTCATCTCATTTTTTGTCTTTTCCTTGAAATTCAACAAAATTATAAATTTTTTAAAATTTTAAACAAAAACTTAGGGAGTGTTTGGTGAATGAATTTAGTTTAAAGGGGTGTTTGGCATCCCCATTCAAACCACTCAACTTAAACTTTTTTTTGTTTTTTCCCCAAAAAGTTTTTGTCTTTTTCCCAAAATTTTTTTTGTCTTTTCTGAAAATTCAAAAAAAATTACTATTAAAACTTAAAAATCTCAACTCAAACTACTCTACCAAACACCCTATAAGATTTGTAAGTTTCAATAGTAATTTTTCAAAAAAGATAAAAAATTTTTTCAGAAAAGACAAAAAAAATTTTCAGAAAAATATAAAAACCTGAAAAAAGTATTACTTAATTTAAATTAAACTTTCTACCAAACTAAACCATTAATTTGTTCTTTTTTATGTAAGAAGAAAAAAAAAATAAAAAAGCACTTAAATTTAGCTTGATGCACGCGCTCCTGAGAGCGTGCAGTGCGTGTATGGAGTCCACGCTCTAGAAGGAGGGCCACCTGTCACGTGTACTTGAAGAGGTTTAGGATAACGTTTTTTTTTTTTTTTTTTCTTTAGTTTAAAAATCAAAAAATAAAATAAAAAATATATAGTTTTTTAATTAAACTGAATTGGAACGTGGGTTTGAGGTCCGAATTTGACGATCATTTTTATTTTTTGCAAGGGGAGACGTGAGAGCGGCTTTTCAGCCAAAAAAAAAGAAAAAAGAAAGACGTGAGAGCGGCTGTAGAAGAGTGGCGGTTTAAACAACAACTACTGTAAGTACTACAAAAGTGTAAAAAGTAATTAAAATAAATAATAAATTTATTAAATAAATGAAAATTTTAATAAGTAAATATCATATTTATAGGAAATAAATACTCATTTATCTGATAATTTGTTGTTTATTTCAAATATTCTAAATATTTTTGAAACGCATTATTTATATTTATTATTAATGTAAAAATGTTAGTTTCATTCTCTTAAAAAAATATAAATGTATCCAAATTTAAAGATTCTCATACCCTTTAGAAGGGGGAAAAAAAGAGAGAGAGAAGTCTCGAAGCATTTTAAAATAAGATATTCTAACTATTCTAATTTAATCCCTAAAAAAAAAAAAAGAACGATTCTAATGTAATAGGATTTGATGTAACATGATGTTGGGGGAGATTTCATCTTTGAATCTGATGCTACACCGCTAGGGGTGAAAAGTGGGAGAAAAGAAAAGAGTGGGGAGATTTTTAAAAAGAACATAAAAATTTAGGTTATTTGACATGAGAGAAAAGGACTTACGAGGCTCGCCATTTTTAATTAGGCAATTCTACCATGGAGTAAAGGTGTTTTACTCTATTATTGGGGTAAAAATTTTTCAACCTTAGAGGCTCTGTGCACACAAACTTTATTGTGCATCCAACTACATTAGATTTAAAAAAAAAAACCAACAACAACAACAACTCTTTCCAATTCTCTGTGTTCAGCGACAAAGGCAAGAAAGGAGGCTCCACCGCTGTGAGATGCCCGGAGAAGAAGGTCGGACCCATCGCTAGAGAAAAAGCTTCCAACACCCATTTCCGAAACCCAGATCGGAGATCGTGGAAGGGGCGGGGAAGCAAACCCAATCGTGTGGAGGGAGGTCCCACAAAGTTTGCTACTGGAAAGGTTTTTTTTTTTTTTTTTTAGTATAATCACATATTATCACTTACATTCTAGATTCATGTATTATTTTAATCCACCAGTTCCCATCTATTGGATCTTAAACCATTGATGGGCTAAAATTTTTTACCCCATTGTAGAATTCTCCTTTTTAATCTCTCCAAAAATTAAAAAAATTTAGGCGGAACTTTCACACTTCTATAAATTATTAAATGGCATTTCTATCCTTATTTTTAAACTAAGTAAACAATAACTAATTAATAAAATAATCATTTCACTTATCACTTATTTTCTTTTCTCCTATCATACCAAATAAGAAAAAGGAAAACCAACTTTCTTTCTTTTATTCGAATTTTCTTTCCCTAAGTATGTTTTTCTCTCCCTCCTCCCCCTCCTCCTGTGTCGGAGCCACATTGGGCCTCCTATCCACCGCCCTAATGGGTTCCCTTGCCTCCTGTCCCCCGCCCTAGTGTGTTCCCTTTCTTTTATATAATCATTACAATAAATTTTTCTTAAGTTCCTATCCCCAAGTCAATTACTCTACTATTTAAATTCGTATTTTGGATTTTTTTTTAAAGTTGATTAAATTAGATTACAAAGTTTACATAAGAAGAAAAGAAGAATATGCTGAATAATTCTTTAATTTAAAATCAGTTTAATTAACGTCCCCTAAAAAATTTTTGGCTTCGCACTGCACTCCTCCATTATTTTCCTATTATCGAAGAGTGTTAATCTTGACTAGACACGTGTTAGATCAATCAAACGGAGATGAGTGAATATTGAAAATTCGATTGCCCAAGATCGATTTCAACATGCCCTAACTTAGGGGGTGTTTGATGATAAGTTTAGTTTCAACTAAACTGTACTTTTTTTCATCATAATTTTGATCTTTTTCTGAGAAAGTTTTTTGTCTTTTCTGAAAAAGTTTTTTGTCTTTTCTAAAAAATTACTATTGAAACTTAAAAATCTTAAACTAAACTCATTCACCAAACACCTCCTTAGAGACTAAAATGCATGTCTCTTTCTTAACCTGTCTAAATCAAGCTAGCGGAAATTAAAGAGTTTCCAATTAGCCAACCATGGTGAATTTAGTTTCCACTTCGCGGCCAACTCCTACATGACGACCACAACGACTCCTCCTTGGTGACTCCTCAGTGCCTATCTGGTAGGAAGCTAGTTGGCTTCGTCAGAAGATCAGCTCCATGAAATTTACTCATTAACGGATTGCATAGGGAGGATTCATGTATCCAACATCATCAAATGCATCGGATCACAACCCGAATGACGTCTAATTATTCATTGGCTAATTTCATCGTCTAATCAGGATATTTTTAAACGTGCGTAATTAATCATTAAAATTAAGCCCCTGATTTTCTGATTATTTTAGTTTTTTGATGGGGTTGGTAGGTGTCGGTGTAGGTATGGTAGGTAGGAACTTGCATGATTATACTAAGGTTGGACTTTGGTTCTATGTTGAGTCACTCAATCAATCAAATGAAGTTCCAAGTAATTGGAGGGGATCAAAAATATAAACTTGGCCTTTTATTTATATGTTTGGTACCACAAACAGATCTTACTGTGGATCTTAAATTATTGAAAGAAAAAGTTGACCTTTTTGTCCGAAACAATAATTCGAGTTTAATCAATACCTGATCATAAATCCTTCTTGATTATTACAAATTTTGATATAAAATGTTATGAACACCCATTCTTTTGAAAAGGCAAAAAAAAAAAAAGAAAAAGGTAAATTTTCCTTTAAAAAGGCTATTCTTTTTCCCTTTTATAAATTGTTGACTGGCACAAAGAGTTAAGACGTTCTTTGCATGCATTATATGTATACAAGACTTGAATGTGGGGCTGCATTGGGTCGACTCTAAATAAAAAAAGAAGCTTTATTAATACCAACCAACAATACTTTATTTAAATTATTAAGGAGAGAGAGAGGAAAATCCTTTTCTTTTTTTCTTTTTTAATTTTTTCCCAATCTCCATCAGGGTGTGCCATTTTTTGGGAATGCAAGTCAAATTTCGAACGTTAAGGACTCGTGTCTTTTGATGGAAGATGGCAACAAAAATATTAACTCTTTACCAACCACAATCAAAATCTACACTCATTTGGTATAGTTTTTACCTTTTGTTCTAATAATAGAAGAAGAAAAGTAAAATCCGTAACTTCTTAGTAAGTGTTTGAAATTAGAGAGCTTATAAGGTTAGAATAATTTTTAAAGTTATCTAATAATTAATAAACGTATTGAAATGAAGTTTGTAATATTCAATTTAAACTTTATTATAAGTTTTAAAGTCTACATAAAAGAATTTTTGCTAGAAGCCGTGTTTTTTGCTCTAACAGAAAACGCTTTTAAAAACCAAAAGCTCTTCCGTTTGATCATCTAAACACTTCCCGAAGCTGTTTTGCAATCTAAGAAGCCAAAAATACCTTTTAAAAAACTCTGCCAAACATACCTTGCATTATGGTGACATACAATATATATATATATATGTACATGTATGAGTAACAGGAAAATCTTATGTTTCATTTAGCTCACCTATTCAACTTTACTATTATGTAATACTAATTTGGTTCTTCTATATATTGTATTTGAATACAACTTCATTTAAATAGTATACTTATTCATTTTGCTATTTATTTATTTTTTTTATTATTTACTTTTCTCAATTATATATTATTCTCTCTCTCACCAGTATATATTAAAATGATTGTTCAAATATAAACAATCAACATACACATTTTATTTAAATACAATGATTAAATAGGATATTCAAACGCATTTGGGAATACGTTTATTCTATTGGAGTCAATACCAAGTGAACGCGCGATCCAAACTAACCATAAATAAATTTAGAAAAGAAAGGAAAAAAAAAAAAAAAAAAAAAAAAAAAACCTTGGAGACAACAACGGAATAGGTCAGTTCTATCCTTCAAATTTGTTTCCAAGTAAATCTTATCATTTGCTTTCTGTTTGATCACTTCAATGCATACCATCTTCTTGTTCGTCTGACGTAATCATTCACACTGGCTCTTTCATTGTGGTGTGGAGTTTGGACTGCTTATACACGTTAACTTACAAGCAACAAATTCTGATGAAACGTCGACGTTTTCTTGAAAAGTTGTTGGGAAATAGGAAATTCATTTTTCAGAGTTTTTCTCTGTTAATTGTTGAATTCATGGAAATTCTCTAATTTCTACGACCCGAATGGAGATTTTACTTCAGCAATTTCTGTGCACATAGCCCTTTGGGCTGCTGTTTTGGACTAGATTGTAAATTTAGTAACTTTTGTAGTTCAAATGTATGGAGGCCTCTCTATTAGAATTTGTTGTATTTTCAAGGATGAGAGATTTCAATCTGGCCTAATATTTGCTTAGAGCTTTCCCGCGCTTAAATGATTGAATAAAAAATTATTATTGACCCACCTCCTAACAATTTAAACTTTTGAAATGAATCGATAAATTGAAAAATTGATTTCTATTTGTTCTTTTCTTTTTTTTTATTTTAACTTGCTAATCCTTTGTCTTCTGTCCTCGTAAAAATCCTGGTAATTTAATTTAAAAGCGTCCTCATAGGTGCATGTTGAAGTTCTTTGCCTCAGAAAACTGTCTGTCTATATGGTACAAGAAAAACAACAGAAGTGGTGTAAGTGTATCATCAAAATCTGGACCATTTTTTTAAAATCAAAATCCGGACTTTTTTAAAATCTATATTTATTTTTTAGTATAATTAATGTAGCGAAAAATCTAGAATTTTTTGGACCAGTTGATTATCTCGGACCAAGATTTTTCTTTTTAGACCAAATCAGCCAAATTCTTCAAATATAGTAGTAGTTTGGAATCAAAGCCCAAACGGGTCCATTCTATTGAAGCATTTCCACGGCTGACCTGATGATAATTTTAGTGAAAGATAAAAAACGAGAGATGATAATATCAGTGAGGAAATTGCTATTTATCAGGATATCACACATTTCATGACAAGTACTGAAAGATAGGGATGTTTATGTATATGGCATGGTGACCCATAACGTATTTTCTAATTTACAAAACAATACGAACCACAAATACAGAATATCTCTCTTGACCCCAAAGGCCACCTGCCCATCATTCTTGTTGCCCGTTATTTTTATTCATTTCTCCTTCCATCTCTTTCATCTTCTTTTTTTTCTTGTCACATCTATGGCTTTTGTGAGAGTTGAGTGTGGACAAAAATCAATAATAAAATCTTATGATACGCATAAATTTTCCGATGGAATGAATCACGGTGTTACCTCCTTGTAAAAGTCTTGTAGTCAATCTATCTGCGTTTTTGTTTCAGCGATGCTTGGGAATATATCGCAAGAGTCGCGTGCTAGATCTGAAGAACTTGAGAAGTGTTTGCTAATTTTTTAAGTTCATTTCATTATATGTTTCTGTTTTAGACAAATTGGTTTCCCACACCAATGGACTGTTTGCAATAACAGACATCATATTTTTGGAATTTGGAGATGAGAGAGGATCTAAACTCTTCACCTCAGATGTAAAATTATCGCTAGACTTAACTTACAACAACTTCACATATACCCTTTTAGACAATATAGAAAAACCAAGTGGCAAAACAAGAGGAGTTACATATTCCATTCCCCCATAGCTTATATCAAACACACAAGGGCACATAGACACAAGTCCATTTTTTCTCCCCCGCCCCTTTTTTTTCTGAAAGAAAGTTAATAAACAAAAGTTACAGTCAGGAAGTCTTCATTACAAATCCTAAAAAGAAAGCCAAAAGATTTACATCTCATGTCTCTTTATGGTACTAATATATAGTACAAATCATAGATTTATAGGTCAAGTTCTGATCAGAGAAGAATGGCTAAACTCATGCTGTTAATGGAGCTCCATGGAAGAAAGCGGGCGGAGATGAATGGTTGTGGTCAATCTTATGATCGTGTTTTCCTTCATTTTCTTCCTCCTCATCGTCTTCTTCAGCATCCCAAAGAAACCGAGCATAAGAAGCTAGTACATAACTGCGCAGACAAAACGAGTCATCACCAATATCAGAAAATTTAGTATTTACGTATATTAAAAAGAGGAAACTTTCACACACATCGCATGAACGAGAAAGATTGACCATAAGACCTTTCAAAATACTTTCAACGAAAGCAGATTAATCATAAGACCAGAAAACTTTCAACGAAAAGGGAAATCAGATTAATCTTACCAATCATCAGGGGAAGTCTTAACCGCTTGATCAAAATACTCCTCAGCTCGTTTAGCATCCTTGTGACTCCTCCAAATGATATCTGCATAAAGTGATAACACTTCTCCATCACTCGGATTTGCCAAGATTGCTCTCCCACAATACTCCTCCGCTTTATTATAATCTCCACAAACCTGTTCATATATATATATATATATAATCAGCAAAAAAATTTCAACATTGAAAACTTCATCCCTGTAATAGTTTACTACAAAAAAAGAAGAAAAAGATTACCTCTTTCAAGAACTTGGCATAGTTTCCAAGCAAGAGGGCATTTCCGGGGTTAGCTTCAATCATCTTCCGGTAATACGTATCAGTACTGCTACTCCCGTGATTGTTCCCCTCAAAGAACCCTGACCCACCACTGCCATCACCACCTCCATCTCCACCGTCCGATCCTCTCTCTCCTCCGCCACCGCAAATCCGACCGCCGTTACCCCCAACTCCCCCGCCGGCCACCAGAGTCTGCAACACTCTCTCTTTGCCCTCCACACCACTCTCGCCCAAGCCGGAGCTCCAAAACAGACTCTCGACAGAATTCGACGATCCGGAACTCGTGAACTTGGGCTTCTCCTTCTCATCTTCTTCTTTTTGTTGTTCTTCTTCTTTGTTTGTGGGGGTCGTTTTCTACTGTGGCTCTTTCTGGGCTTCGGCGGGCTGTCGGACTTGGAAAGGACGACCGGAGAATGGGGCGGTCTCTTAGGAGGGTCGTGATCGGCGGAGGGTGAAGAAGAGCGGAAAGAGGAACGTGTTAAAGAGAGCGATTTGGTTCGTGGAAGGTGGAGAAGTTGCTCTGGCTCCGGTGAAGAAGAGTCCTTTGAGTGTGGTAGCCAAGAGTTCAAGATCGGAGCTGACGAGCTTCTTAGAAGCATTTTTTCTTTTTTTTCTTTTTTTTCCCCTTCTTGTTTCCTTTGTTATGGAGATATCTCGGAAATTGTGAAAGGGGATATACGAAAGAAGGTGGTACACTAATAAAGGGTACGGGCATATTTATCTGGTTTAGACAGGGTGCTTTTTGACAGACGAATAAAAAGCAGAGAAACAAACGATAAAAGTCCAAATATGCATTACTTCCAAATCCGAGTGTATAATTACACTTGTACTTTTTTTCTCAGCCAAAAAAAAAAAAGGGTGCACTTTTCTATGTTTGTCAAAATAAGTTTATATGTATTTATTGATGTGTTCAGAAAATATTCTATTATGTACGTTATTAATTTTATCAAGTTTAACTGATATATCCGATTTTAATTAAAATTTTTATTTTATATATTACCTGATCACTCGTTTTTGTGTCTATAAATTTTTCATGTTTGTTTGTTTGGTTTTTTTTATACACTTTTTTTTTATTTTTTGTTATTAATATTAGAAAAGGTTAATATTTTATATCCCGTTTATTAATAATTTTATTTGTTTTCATTTTTCATATTAGAAAAACTCTTAAATTTAAGATGATCGGATGGTTTTGAATAATTTATATGTAATGTCCAAAAGTTCTTTTTCGTCCATGCTTTCCTACGAAATATCTTCGAGATCAATTTTGCTGTGCACAAAAGAAAAGGAGACTTTTTGAGGTACAAAACTACCCTTCCCTGCATTAAAAATCTGAATTGACGTTGCAAAGGGGAAATAGGAGTATCACCAATATAGACATTTTCTAGGTGACAAATGATCGTATAAGTAAGCCATTACGACTAGCCCAATGATAAAGAAACGGGAGTTTATGGTTTAGGAGTCATAAATTTAAGATTCGATTCTTGATTAGTATAAAAATTAATAGTAGATTAGTTAATATAAAATGGGTACACATGTAGTGTTTACATACAAGAAAAAAAACATCATATAAATGGTAACAAAATAACTTTATCACTTTATATATATTTGATTAAAGAGTATCACATATATTCGATAAAAGTACAATTTGATTCTAAAATATCTCTAGATAAGGTATACCTTTTAAAAAAAATGATTATGATTTAACCTCTAAATAAAGTTCATGTAATCAAAATATGTTAAATTTATATATCTTTTTACATAAGATTTTTTTTTTTTGGGAAATTTTTTATAGAATACGGATAGAGTGACTATTGGTAAAATAATATAAAAGTTCAGAAGAGTTTGATGTATAAAATCAAAAGTTAAGTGTTAAAATTTGACAGGGTGCAAAATTTTGAGGTTATTTTTAAAATTAACCCTAAGGTTAATATTGTGTAATATTAATTCATGAAAATCTAATATCTTCAATTGGTAATATGTCACTCATAATAAAAGTTATAAAATATAACATGTTACGTCTAAAAGTCCATAGTGCTAGAATAGATAAACTACAAATTACATTAATGTAAAAAAAAAAAAAATAGATTTGTCAAATTGTTAACGATGGTTAGATTTGAGATCAATCTCAGATGTTTTTATAATATACAATATCCTTGTAAAAATATATATTTATGTCTAATGAAAATAATTTCGTAATTGGAAAAGTAAGAAAAAATTACGTCCTATCGTAGAATTCTAAATTCTCCAAACAACCGAGAAGAAAGCAAATCGAATCTCAACGTCGCAAGGAGGGATGAAAACTCAAAACAGTCCAAACTCCGAACTTTTCGAAAATAGATAAGGACGAGTCACAGAACAGCTCTAGACGGTCAAATGAATCACAGCCGTTGATCATCGTCGACGACGATCCTGCGGTGTCCTCTTCACACGAGCCCACGGAGTGAAGCACAAAGAGCTTACCACCTCTGAGAATCTGACACATCTACACCGTCACGTGAGATGGGACCCACGTATCGCTCCCAATTTGTACAAAATTATATACGTAATGGTATATGTACTCACAAATGCCTGTGATTTCTACGGTCAAAAATCGGCCTTCGCAGACGACAAAATAAATTAATAAAGAAAATAAGAGCGTCATCGCTGTCGTCTTGGCTATTTTTCCTAGTGTCGTCGAAACGCCTGCTGACACGTGCTAGGCACAGGAGCATAAAACGACAAGAAGATGAGAACGTCGATTTTTTTTTTTTTTTTTTTTTCTTTTTCTCATTAGCTTTCTAGCGGTGGTGGCCATTGCACTGGTCTTTCTTTGGAGCTTCGTGAGGCATCAATTAGTGCCACACTTTTTAAGGTCAATGAGGGATTTTTTTTTTCCCCTTCCTATAAGGTAATTTGTGCTGATGAAACGGGAATTTCGATAAAAATAAATGCGATATAGATAACCACTATTTCACGAGGCACTATATTTTGGTCTTTTTATTGATAATATAGTTGGTGTTGCTCAATATAAACTAATTTCAGTAGAAGTATAACCATATATTTTACTCTATAATGAAGTCCAATCATATGTAACATTAACTAAAAATGTGAAATTATTCTAAAAGAGGATGGTTTGGCAACGACGGTAGCCTTCATTCGTTCTCTTCCGAAACAAAGATAGGCTACTGATTTAGAAGTGCCATGTTGGTTAGGCTCCTCTTGTCCCAAAGTCGGCACGAGAGCAAAAGCACGACCACTTGGCAAAAGAAATAATAATAATAATAATAACAAGATTTCACTAGCAAAATAATAATGATAATAATAACCCATTTAACAAAAGTAGACACTCTTTTTCACTTATTAGTTAGGTTTTTTTTCCATCAGATTTTACTAGAACAATGCTTTAAATGAATTCTATCATTGATTTTGATTTTTAAAAATGTAGTTTCGGCTATATTTTCTAGTATTAAAATCTACTTTACTCTGTTTATTACATGCATTTACTTTTTAACTACCTTTTATTTTGTTAATAGTTTATACTATATGGGATTGAAGCTATAATCATTATTTTTAATAACATGTTCGAGATAGATAAATAATGAAGGTGCTAAGGAGGTATCAACATAATTGGGATATCTCAATATACCTACGGATTTATATCCCCCAACAACCTTATTGATTAATAATAATAACAACAACAAATTGTGTGATTGACAATATAGACCTTTGAGTATCCTCAATGATAACGTGAGCTGATCTATTTTTCATTTCCCGAATCAGAGAATGTAAGAGCACCGCTAATCCTTTCTGTCAGCAAAGATTTAAACAAAAAAAATGAAAAAAGAGGTTAAATTTAGCATGTTATGTACTTCAATCAATTAATGGCGTTAGTTTTAGAGGGAGGACAGGGGCGGTGGGGATGTGGAGGGAGGGTCTGGCTTGGCATTAGCGTCCGTACAGATTGATTAGCACGTGGTTTGTTCTGGCCGTGCTATGTGTTCTGTTTTGAGACTTGTGGGGGAAAAAAATGGTAAACAGAGCAATGAAAGAAACGTGCTCAACGTGTCAATTCAATAAAAAAGCCAGAAGTCTGTCCTGAACAAAAGCCCACATGAATCACGAATCACGAACTGTCATCCCATCCCTCAAAAGAACCACATTAACACGTGGACAAGAGGATGGTTTTACACTAGAAAAGCTACGTTTTGCAGAGACGTAGATCCTGGCAGCACATCTGTTCTCCTAGTTGTGGTTATAGATTTCTATTTAGATTTTGGATTTGAAAACTATATTTGATAGTAAAGTTAAATTTTTATAAGAGAAAATTTAAATAATGTAAAAGAAATTTTAAGCAGTACTCAAAAAATCGTCTCCAGTGGGTCACCACCACTATATATCTTGATAACGTGAAAAGAGAAATCCAAGAATGTGTGGTTCATTTTAAAGACAGAAATTCGAACATGCTTAATTTCAGAATTGAATCTTGGACCATTATGGACAATTAAAATTGATAAAAGTTTTCAAGTACTTTTACTCTACTTAGTAGTCCCCAAACTCGTAAATAAATTGAAGTAACTCATTGGAACTACACACTATTTTACTGTCACCACTTTTACTCGCAGCCTTTTTTGCTCCAAAACATTTGAACAATATATTCAGCCAAAATACAGTGACAGCATATGTATGCTTATATATATATATATATATATATATGCTATCCATATGATCCTACCAATTATATACAGATAAAATCTTAGCTAGGTCTAGGTCATCTTCTAAATCGTGAACCTTTGTTTGGTCTGTTCCTTTCATCCCACGCAGAAGTCCAGAAAAATAAAGCCATCCAGAAGAGGACAGCAAAGAATATCTGTACTCTATCTTGAATTTTGGAAAAAGATGCTGCAGGACCTGCTCCAACACACAGGTTTACAAAAATGATGGTCAGTACCCAACTCCAGGATCAAGCATTTTGTTAAAAGAAAAGAAGCGTAACAGAGACAAACTTCAACCACCAAATCCAAAACATGTTTAAAAGGACTGAAGCTGGTTTCTTTTTTATGCAAACATACATATATATATATATATATATATACATACATTTACATATACACACACTGACACACATATTGCTAATTGTTTTTGGAATACAGTTAGTTAGAATTAGTTAGTTTGTTTGACTCGTGTCGGTGTATTGATGTTTAGCTTTGTAATTGTATAGTTATTTACAAGATCAACACTTATATTTATATTCTCTGTCATTGATTTAGTTCAGTAATGGAATCACAGATTTTCCTCTACTAATAAACTGGTTTCAATCATACGAGAATAAGATCCCGTCAAAGGTAGGTCGACGAGCATACAGGGATTGGTGTGAACTGAAGAGCAGCAAGTGCTCAATGCTCATACCAGAAGTTCACCTTTTAATTATAACAAATTTTACGATTTCAAATACATTCCTTCCAGATGTAAATTATGATTTCCGCTCATCTAATCAATAAGGCAATAAAATAAACGTACAAGCGCGAACTAAAATGGTTTTGCTACGCATGGAATAAATGAGTTCTGGACCACTTCAGCTAAGCTCGACATTCATATAGTAGTACACTCATATCAGACAAGCTTAACGCTTACTTCAATTTGGGATTAATAAAAAATATTAAAAAAAAAAAATCTCCCAACAACGTTGATCTCTTGAAAGTTAAGTTTTTTTTCATTTGTAATTTGGAGTTAGACAGCATAAAAGACATACATGCAAAGATGATAACGCCTTTCCATGTCCATAAAAAATATCCCAATTAGGGACATCCCGTTTGGTAAAGAAATTATACATAACTTGCTTCAACACTATCAATTTCTCATTTCTTCCTTTTTGGCTGGAATCTAAGTAGACCTGTTTACGTACAAGGCAAGCAAGACCCTTATAATCCTATTATTCACTAACCAACCACAGAAAAGACACACTATATTCCGCAGAGTAAAGCTTCTCTGTACTTTATACAACAATTTAGATTACTTTCCCAAACTCGATCACGGAGAAAAAAGATTTTTTTTATTGCATATTTTTTTTAATATATAATTTAATCCATGAAATGATGCAATAACTTAAATTGTGTGTTATCTAATGAAATCCAGAGCCACCAAAAAAAAGAAAAGCAGGTTAAACTCATTTCCGCCATATATGGTTGTGTGGTAATAAAGCATAATCAGATTTCAATCTCCAATTAACTACTATGTTAATCCCTTGATATTGGAAAAACAATCCTCGATTGGAACTAAAATCGAACTGAAACTCATATTCCGCTCAATCAAAATTTAACTTCCCAGTTTGAATAATCAAACTCCAATTCCACCTCTGAAGTTCCACAAACCTAATCGACACAAGTCAATTGTCCCTCCAATTTGAAGTAAATAAAAGAAACTTTCCAAACCCGCACCCTAGGAAATGGACGAAGAAAACGAGAGCTGCGTACCTGCGGGCCGCGGCGGCTCGGGAGGTGGGTCTGACTGAGGTGGAGGCGGAGAGTGTCCGGGCTTAGCAGCGAGGCAGGGGCGGAGACCGGGATGGGAAGGAAATGGCAGAGCTAAACGACGTCGTCGGAGAATAAACGGAGAGTAGAAGATGCGGTTTTGGGGACAGCCATGGCGATTAAGAAGGAGATGAGTGCAAGGGACTGAGAAGTCGACGAGGAAGAGAGGATTTTGGAACGGAAAGGAGTCGTTGTTCTTGGTGGAAGTGTACTGGAGAGGTTTTGCCGCAAAGAGAACCGCCATTTTTGGTTGGTTGGAAAAGCTTCGAGTTTTGCAAGGAAAATTGGCGTCTCCCCACTTGCCACTTTTATCAGTTGATTTGTTTTTGGGCTGAGATGGGCCTTGGGCCGATGAACATTTTGGCCCCGAACATTGGGGGAGCATTAGGCCCGTGGCATGTTAAAATATAGCAAATTTTCAAGAATATTTATTTCTTGAAATAACTAAATTACTTATTAGTAATTATTATAATGATTTTCAAATTTTATGTTACATAATTACATAATAATTAATATAATGATGTCATTATTTACTATTGAATAAAATATTCTATTTTTTTTTTCCTATATTTCAATTTCACTTATTAGAAATTTGGTGGACCTGCCGCTCTTTATTTTCTTCTTTAACTTTGTATCATTCCTCCTTTAAACTGAGGACAGAAGTAATATAGTGTACAAAAATTTAAAAAAAAAAAAATTTCTTTACGATCCATGGTTGGTTGAAGAGACACTCTTAAATTTTTCCAATAAAATTTCGGATTTAGTAATGAAAAAATTAGTCAATCATACGTTTTTTTTTTCTCCTCTGAAATGGAAATGAACTTATTATCTCTTCCATGATGTTTAAATTGTCGGTTCTCTGATTTTCAATCTAAAAAGTAAATATAAAAAATAAAATAAAAATAAAAGATAGTTGGTAATTAGTATTACCCACCACAATTATGTAGGAGATCTCATCATGTAGTTGGTAAGCCAAGAGGGTGTAGATATGAGCATTAATTAAGGACAATCATATCTTCCATGCATGAAACTGGAAAATTGTACAAGACTTCAACATGTAATCAAGATAAACAACACAAAACATGCAGAGAAAAAAGGACAAATCCTTGGAAGAAGAAAGTTGAAAAAATAATAACTAATTAAAAAAAAAAAAAAAGGAAATACAAACAAGCCCTTACTCCAATATATTAGCAAATATGTATCTAATGGACTAACACTCTTAATTAGAGAGCTCTCATGGGAAGAGAGAGAGAGAAAGAGAAACCTCTCATGACAACTAGAAATTTGATAAATACATACACACACACAAATATATATATATATGTTCATATATATATTAATACTGAAATAAGGGTGTACTTATGATGAAGTGATCTGGGATATTCATGGCTGGAAGAGCTTGTTTCCGCATCTGCATTTCCATGAGAGAAGATAATAGCTGTCGTCTTCCCTATGAGAGGATATAATCTTGAAACCAAGCTTCTTCTCGTGAGATGGAATGACCAAAGTAGCCTTACAAGGCCTGCAATTCAAGCACTTGTTCACACACCCAGGAGGCCTCGATCCCAACACCATTTTCCTCTTCTCTTCTCTCTCCCCCAACTGTGCTCTTGATGAATAATATTGTTCATCACCAAAACCCACAACTGCAACAAAACAAAAACAAACAAGTAAAAAAAAAAAAAAAAAAAAAAGGTTCCAAACTAATTATTACCCCCAACAGAGATTAATTACAGTATTTATATCAGCTTTCAACATATATCTATGTAGAACAGAATCTCTAAACAGTTCTTAATTTAGCTATAAGCTTTGAAATGGGGTTAGAGAGATGAGTTTTTGATATTACCTGTTTTGGGAGGTAGAATTGTGAGAGAAAAGATGAAAACCACAGTGATCAGGAGTACAGTAGCATTGAGACCCTGCAGTGGGAAGCTGGTCCTGGTTGATGGAGCCATCAGTGACCTCAGTTTCTCAAACACTTAAATTTAATATATATGAATATCAATATGTATATATATCTACACTTTCTGGTGTAAGTTACAGTGAAGAAAAGGGATGTTCAGAGAGAAAGCATGGGAGACTGGTGAGAGAGCCCATCTTTTACACGCACAAACACACATACATATATATATATATATATTAAAAACAAAAAGGATTATTCTCGTCTATACTCTGAGTTTTGGGGTTACTTTCATTTTATCACATAAATTTTAAATTTAACCACACTTTATTCCTTCTATATTACAATTGCAATTAAAAACAGACGAGACAAAAAAAAAAAAAAGTGAGTTAAGTGTAACCATGCGACAGAATGAGTTTAGTAAAACTAATTTTCCTATTTTAGCAGAGACAAGGAGTGTTAGATTTGCTAAACTTAAAATTAATTATAAAGGTGGTCAATAATTGGACAAAGTTTTTGAAGGCTGTTTCCTTGTCAAAAGACAATTATCTCTGGCGCCATAAACCAGTAAACCAATGGAGAGTGGAGTGTATTTTTCAACTGTGTTGAAATTTGTCACTGGCCTTTTGGGAAACTGTTGCAGTGACTCGAGGTTTTTAGTGAAGGGTCTCACCAAGGGTTTAATACTATTCCGTGGTCTTCTCTTCGGTTAAGGCGTGTGAGGGTGACTCTACACCGACTTGTTTAATTACCATGTTACCCTTGTTCGGTATCTTGGAATATATATATATATATATATGTATCGAAACAGTTTATTTAAGCAGCATTCATTAAAGTATACATGGAAAGACCAGTACGTACCATGTCCTTGCCCCTCATCAATAGTGGTATATATGAAAGAAGTAGACCAACCACATTATAGAGTAAACAGAGTACACTTCTTGGATTTTTGTTGTTGAAATGTTGACTTGTTATTGTTCATCTTCTTTTCTTTTCAATCCCCTGTGGGGAAATGTTAATCATTACATCATTTTGATCTGTTTAAAAACTTTGTAGTTCAAAGTTATTAATTGCTTATAAGAACTTAAAATATGTTTTTACACGAAATCTATTTTAGAAATTATAGATAAATGTCGGTACTCTGTATGCACGATTTAAATCATTGATTTACACAGAAACACACAAAAATATTATATTAATAAGTGTAGTTAGTATTTCTCTTAAAAAATAAATGCATTTTTTCCCCTTCCTGCGTTAGCAATAGAAATTGGACCTCTATTTGATAAAACATTTTAAATTTAAATTTTTTATCTCAATTTTTATTTTTTTTTAAATCAAAAAAATTATAATTAATTTATAAAAAATCAATCAATTTAAACTTAAAAATTTTAACTTAAACGGATCTGGAATACGGAAAAAAAAGAGGGAGAACTGGTAGATGATATTCTGGGAGCGTGGGAGTGATTCGTGGCTTACATATTTATTACTTAAAAAGATAATCAGGTGAAAAAGTAAAAAGTGTCTTGATCCTTACTGTTAAAGAACAGTTCTATTTCGTGAAGAATCTAAGCAAACTGACAAGCCCTATAGAAGGCATGCAGAAAGTACAGGTGGCTTCCTCTTAACCACCCCATGAGACTGATAAGAGAGAGAGACACTGCCATTTTATTACTCTCTTTTTTCTTTTTCTTTTTTTTTTTTTCCCCTTTTTCTTCTGAGAAAAATGGCCATCTTACAGCCTTTCAATTACACCCCCCACCAGTAATTATACTTCCCACTACCATTGGATACCAAACTCGGAAGTTGTTTTTGAGACTGGGTCCATTTGATTGATACCTGAATTTGGTGTTTTAAAAATTACGTTAAAATATATGTTTAAGAAGAAAAGTTTTTAAAAAGTTACATGAAATAGAAAATTATATAAAAATTTGAAATGTATTTTAAAAAAATTTACAAAATAGATCTTATCATGTTTATCTCGTCGTTACGAACATCTTAATATTAAAATCATCTCATTACGATTTGAAATGAAAAAATTATAGACTTTTAAAGTTTAAGTTTTTTAAAATTAAAAAAAAAAAAGAAAATTTTGATGTAGAGTTTAAATTTTAAAATTCAAATGGTAAAGGAGATGCCCAAACGAGACCTTAATATATACCAAACTTGAAAGTTCAAGCCAAAGAAAAAGGATACACATGTATATATGTATGTATGTATGTATATGACAAATGTTTGACTTGAAACAGGTGGTCCGGAGAATTGTGAATAAATTTTCCCGATCTGTGTTAATTGGACTAATTCCCAAGTTTGGATCAACCAGTAGCCAACAAACGAGAAATCCAAAACAACTGTCTCCTGCAAGGCTGAACTGCAGTGACCCCTCTAATTCAACGTCCTTATTCCCAAAGAACTAGCTAGGGAACTCAAGAACAAGTGTCTGTTCTTACACACACACACACACATATATATGTATATATATGTGTGTGTGTATTGGTTATACACTTTTCTATATTAAGTAGATCGAGTCGCCTGCTGCTCAAATACAGACCATTTCATGCAATTTGGAAGACTCATTGGGAAGACAACCATGACAAATTGGTAACTAAAACTTTTCCAAACCAAACTAAAGCAGCACGCTTTTTTTTTTTTTTTTTTTCAAATTAAAAAAAAAAGGTAAATTAGGAAACTAGGGTTTGTAGAGTTTTGTGCCTATACATGCAGATGTCTTCCTATTAAAATTTAGATTTCTTTTTAATAGTCAGTATTAGAACATCTCTAATGAAGGGATAAATTAATTATGTGTTAATAGTAAATTTTAGCATTTAAATTAAAAAGAGTACGTTTTAATTGAATGTTATCTTAGATGTCAAATTTATCACATAATAAATTCAGTGACAAATTTACCATCTAGTATATTTGATTTTTTATTAGTTGATGTCTTTGGAACTTTTTTCATCTAATCATTGAAATATTTTTATTTCTGAATTTTTAAAATATTAAGGGGATGTTTGGTGAATGAGTTTAGTTTAAGACTTTTAAGTTTCAATAGTAATTTTTCAGAAAAGATAAAAAAAAATTTCAAAAAAAGACAAAAATATTGATGAAAAAATTACAATTTAGTTTAAAATGAAATTAAAACCAAACATGTCCTAAAAGTTAATTTTTACAAGTTTTAAAATAATAAAAATAGTGTTCAAAATATCATTAATTACACATCGGAATACAGACTAAAATATCACTATATATATTCTGAAGAGTTCAAAAGGAACACTCCATGACTCTTTTTTCCCCTTGCGTATACCTAGGATCACCCTCATGCAGTACTGCATTTACGAAAGAACAAACAGGATTACAAAGCACGCATTTAGCAAAAAATATATATAAATATATATTTATATAAAGCCGTGCCCATTAAAAAAAGATTATAAAGCCACTGCAATCTCCATACTATGTTCCCGCAGACAGTGGATTGTGATGAATTTTCGTTTAGTAAATGGAAAATTTTTCCATAAGTAAAAAAAAAAAAAAAGAATATGAGATTTTTGTACGTCAAATGTACATAAGATTTTTTTCAGTTTTGTATATTTTTATAATTTTAATTTCGTGATTTTAATCAGATCTCATGTTAACAAACTTGCATATTACTAATAGGATAATCCCAAGAGATTTTTTTTTTTTTTTTAAGAATAGAATCCCAACAGGTGTGTATTACACTACGCGGCACGGCCCAAAATTGAAAAATAAATAATAAATAATAAAAAATCCACGCCTACACAGATGTTGAGGAGCTTTCATTCATTGACAATCCAATGAGTCTTGAATTCACGTCAACTACATCTCTGGTCATCTCAATGCAGGACGGCCTCCAGTGGCCCTCTCCTCTGCATGGTTCTGTACGTACAAGGATTCTATTTCTAACCCAGTACACACCATTTTAAACAAAAATTAAGTTATGAAAATTTTTAGCAAAGATAATTCATATGGTAAGAAAGGCACCAAAACGGATATATATTTCCAGTCAAAAAAAGGTGTAAAAAATGTTACATATAAATTACTATTTGGATTGAGATTATATCACATTAAAAAACGAAAAATCCGCATAATCTAAAGAGTCACAATTGTCAAAGAGTGAATGAGACGGAAGACCCATTCAATCTTGTAGAATTGAATATGAAAAGTGTTTGAAAAGAATAAATAATTACAATGTAACAGAAATCAAATGGTTTAGAATTATGTAAATTAACCTAAAAAAATGGTTTAGAATTATATCCAATAGAGGTGGGAATATGGAAGATATGCATATTATAGCAGGGCCCGTTTGGGACGTTTTGTTATTTAGATTTTAAAATCTCAATTCTAAATTAAACTTTCATCTTTTTTTCATTTTTAAAATACTCAAACTTTAAAACTTAATAACCTTTTCATTTAAAATCGAAATAAGATGATTTTCATATCAAAATACTCATATCGATGAGACGAATAAGATAATATTAATTTTGTATTTTTTTTCCAAATACATTACAAATTTTTGTATTATTTTTTATATTATAAAATTTTTTTAAAAACTTTCTCCTTAAACACATATTTACAATTCAATTTTTAAAATATCATTTCTAAATGCTCCAAAGGGGCCGAAATTTGTTTGAAATCATTTGAAGTTAAAAAAAAAAATGAAATAAATAAATGAATGAACAAAAAGAGAGAAGAGGAAGAGGAAAGAATGGGTTTCAGAACTGTAGCTTCACACGGTGAAGAGGACGGTACTTCACTTTAAAAAAAAAAAAAAAAAAAACCAAAAACTGTTTGAATGATAAAGATAACGTCATTACTTACAGCCGACACGTGCCAGAGCGTCAGTGGTCTTTTCATTGTCCAGTCTTGTTCCTCAAACAAGGCTGGATCGTAGAATTGCAAATGAGCTCAATTTAGAATAATAATAATTAATTGTATTAAAAGAGAAAATTCTAAGTTTTTTTTTTTTTTTTTTGGGTTTTAATTTATGGGACATGACTCGTCATCCTGAATAAAGTTTTTGAATTGTATTGTTTACGAAAGAAAAGGTTCTGGCGACAAAGCTCAAACGATCAAATGCATTTTTAAAGTTTCTGTTTGAGAAGATTATTATTGTAATTTTAACTCTTCGTATTGGATAACTCAATAATTGATTTTCTTCATATGTACACAAATAGCCATATCCAATAAATATACATATATATATATTTATGCTTTTTTTAAAGAATTTTACTCCAAGGAGTAAGGAGGACGTTTGGTACTTCCACTCCAATTGGAGTAGTTTTAAAGTTGTTTTTAATATAAAAAAAATAAGTGAATATTTAAAAAAGTGTAATTAGTTTAAAACGAACTGTGATAGTTAAAGTTTAAAAATTTGAAATGTGTTAAAAAAAAAAGTAATATGAATATCATTTCGTTTCTCTCGTCATTTTGAACATTTAAACATAAAAATCATCTCTTTTCGATTTAAAATAAGAAAGTTATGAATTTTAAAAATTCGAATTTTTTTTAAATGAACAAGGGAGATTTAGAGACATAGATTTGAAATTGAATTACTTTTGGAGAAAAATACAAAAAAGAAGAAAAAAAGAAATTCAAAAACGTCAAACTTAAGTTGGATTGCAAACTAATCCTAAATGATGAAATATCTAATCATTACAATATTGTTTTATACCAAACTAATCCTAAATCATGAAATATCTAATCATTACGATATTGTTTTAAATCATCCTATCTCTGTTTTTACTAGTAATATATACTTTTTTTCCTATTTGATATAATTTTAACTAATGTCAAATTTAAATGTATACATTATTGATAGTAATACCCTAACAGCTATTTTTTAAGTGGAGCTAGATATGTAAGACGACGAAACATTTCAGGTTTTCATATAATGGCCAAATTGCGATATCCACTACCCTAACGAGAACTGTTAGCAACGGACAACTCAATAATCTCTCTTTGCACACACAAATTGTGATATTCAAATTTTTAACGAGAATATTACGTAGGTTACGAGATATACTACTTGTAGATTTTCATTTAACCATTAACTATATATATATATATATATTTATTATTTAATATGAGTTTGAAAACTAGCAATAAAAAATGTACACTGACAATAGAAAAGTCTTCCCATGGAGAATTTGTATTTTAAGCGGAGACTCGTAATTAAGAAATATTTCGAGTAATTGGCCAAAAGTCTTTCGACGTTCTTTTTTTTTTTTTTTTTTTTTTATAAATATAATCCTTCTATGTTCTTCCTAGGTCATATTCGTACAAAGACTACTACGTACTATATATATTTAGCTTTACAACGTGTCATAGGCTCAAAACATGTAGGGTATGTTTGGTTTCTTATATTGTATTGCATAATGTTTTATTTTGGTGTCATAAAACAATATGGTTGTGTTTGGTATACTGGTTAGAAATGGAATTTTAGGTTAGAGTTTGTTGATTTTTCAAAAATTAGTTAAAATTTTTACTGACTTTTCAGAAAAAGACACAAATTGAAATAAAATATTTGGATCAGAATGAAGAGTCAAACAAAGATTAAGATATTTAAAACATTATAACAATACAATATTACGGCATGTTTACTTTGAATCAAAGGCAAAGAGAAAGTGAGTAGTCATTCTTTTTCCCACCTAATCATGTGTTTACGTACAAAATGTGGAATAAGATTTTAGTAGTCTTCACACATTAATATAGGGAATGAAAAAAAGAAAAGTGAATCCTTATCTCTCTCTTGGTATTGAGTTTAATACATGTCAAATTTACTCATATACCCTTAACAAGTTTTCACTTGCTAATGTTTTTTCTTTTTTTTAATATGTAAAAGAATATTTTAGTAATTACAATAACAAGATTAATATTACTAAAGTTAGTAATAAACACACAAAGCAAATGGAATTATTTCCCTTTACACCATTCAATAGACAAGTAAATACTAAAAAGAAAATTAATGATCATCTTTCTTATTCTATTATTTTATTTTCCAATCCTATTACATTCTTTTACCGTTTAGTAAACATGGTTTTATTTTCCAATCCTATTACATTCTTTTACCGTTTAGTAAACATGGCCAAACCGTTTAGTAAACATGGCCAAAGTTTGGTAAATGCCAAGGGTAGGCACCAACCCCAACCCTGTTCACAAGTGATGCACGGCCGAGACTGAGCCGACCCTATTCCTGATAACCAACGATGACCACAACCCTAAAAACAACCTAGCCCCGTCATCGTCATGTTCCCAACCCAACCCGACCCGATCATTGTATTGATCCGACCCCGAGCCCAAACTGACTCGGGCATCAAGGCTGGGCCGACTTTGACGTAATTACTTGATTTGTCTATACTTTTTTAAAACAATTTTTTTAACCTTTTTCTAGAACAATCTTTGAATGTTAGTGCAGCTAATTAGTACAGAGATTCTAGTAACAAAACGAGTGTAATTACCAGCAGGGGACTTCCGATAGTTATCATGTCACTTCCAACCAACAAACGGATCTAGATGATAGAAAAAAGAACAGCCTAGTAAAAATTCATAAGCAGTAGAACATATTATTACTTATTCTCATTCACGACCCTCATAAACCAGAAAAGCACCCAAAAAAACAACAAAAAAAGAAAAACCACCGTTCTCTTAGGCCTTAGCACAAAAAACGTCAAGCCAAAAAAGGAAAATTTGAAGGAAAAAAAAAAAAAAAAACAAACAGAACACATACACACCCGCCCAAAATATGTTATTCCCAATTACATGGATGCACATACAAAGGGATATATATATATATATATATATACACGTCACTGAATTTGGACTTCCTTGACTTCTTGTTTAGGCTTCTCGGTTCTAGGAATGGTAATACAAAGGACGCCATGCTTCAACTCAGCCTCGATTTCATCAGCTTTGGCGTCTTCAGGCAACACAAGGCTTGTGTGGTAGTATTTGTAGAACCTCGAGTCGTCGTTATCACCGGAGTCGCCTACCCCGTCCTCCTCCTTGTGCTCTCCGTTTATGGTGAAAACGCCGTCGTGGACGGTGATCTTCAGATCCTCTTTCCTAAGCCCCGGCACGTCGAACCGCAGCTTGTAGCACTTGTCTTCCTCTTTCACTCGTCCCGACAGCGACCACGGCGACAGCTCAAGTTTCTCGAACAGCCTGTTCACGCTCTCCGTCGCTTGTACCAACGCGTTTCCGAGTCCAGACGGAAAGAAGTCTGCCACAGTGATGAATTTCGATATCGTTTTTATTTACATACAAGAACAACGATACACATCATGAAAAGAAAATACTTTATTATGAATTTATGAACGTAACACTCAAATTATATAAATTCAACGAAATTAAAATAACTGCTTTGTCCTTGTTTTATTATATTGCCATTTCCAATTTCCCACATGCAGCGTAGCACACATTAAAAATAGTACTGATGATGAAAACTGTAACAATCTACCAAAGATTTCGTATTTGTATAGCACAGAAAGATATATAATATTTTACGTGAGTATTTGGAGCCTTATATTATATCTATATATATTGATACCAAAAATTTCTGTAGGAATAAATTCGCGGTCATGATTCCTCCTCCAGAGAACCCTATTGCGGTGTTTCCTTCGGAAGAGCGATTTAGACTTTTTAAACTCGTCAGAAACAGCGACATCCTTGCCGTCCGATGTCTCACCAGCCACCTTATCAGTCCCTTCAACGCCGAAAGACCTCTTTGCGTCAACCTGCGCACCACCGCCTCCGTGGCTGAGAAGCCAAGAAGCGGCGGCGGCGGAGGAAGAAGGGGAAGAGGAGAGCACCCTTTGGTGCAAGTAGCTCCTCAGAGCCAAACGAGCCAAAGCCATTGACCAATACGACTAATATTATATTATAGCAAGGTTGTGAAGAAGTAGAAGAAGTTTTTCTTTTTGTTGGGATTGGAGTTGATGGAGAAATTAAAAGAAGTGAGAATTTTAATTTTAAAGGGAAAAAGAGTGAAGTTGGTATAGCTTAAGGAGATAGGTTTGGGTTTGGGAAAAAGTTGGACAAGGCTCTATGAGGTTCTAGGAGGTGGTGGTATCACCTCATTTAAAAAAGAAAAGAAATAGTAATAGTGCAAATGTGATCTGAATTTACGGATGGCGTAGGCATACCTCCTTTATTTTTACATCTGTCTCTCTTCTTATTTTTTATATCTATCTAATTTAATATGAGTGTTAAGATGAATAATATCCGTTAAGGATGTTATATTTATACTTTATTCATCTACTCATCAAGAATTATTAAAAAAAAATTCAAATAATTTCAATTAAAGTTTTCATAAATTTTAACAAATATAATCATAATTGAAAATGAAATTGATATATTAAAAAAAATCTAAACTTCAAAAATCCATAAAATTAAATACATAAGATAAACTAAAACATTAAAACACTCATTTTATTTTTCTTCTTCTATTATAAGGGAATATATGCAGAGTGAATGTGGGTGTGAGGAACTTCTCCCATCCCTGTCCCGCACCTATGTGGATTATTAATTTAAATCCTCATATCCTCTCCTACACCTATATACATCTCTCATATCCGTTCCATTGAGAATAAGTATCCATACTTGTAAGTAAAAATATCATCTCTAGATCTGATGAGCACAAGAAAGAGTCTTTAATTAGCTTTTAAAAAAAATTTCCGTTTCTTTTCGTTCCAAGAGGTTCTTTTTGTTGTTTTGTTCTAAGAGGTTCTTGGTGTTTCTCAAACATTACCAATAATAAAGGCAAATAATGACGAATTTCAAGAGTGTTCCAGTGGGTATCGCATGTCTGATGCCACGTCTTTTAGTTTTACTCTTTCTTTTGACTTGGGTTTTTCTCCGCCCCCTCTTTAGTGGAATCAAAACTTCGGTGTAAATTCTTTAACATCTCAGCTAATATCTAACTAATAAATTTATGTTACGTCATTTTAAAAAATTTAAAATATTTTATAATTGATTTTTTATACTTTAAAATCTAATTTTTAGATATTATTTATAACACTAAAATTGAACATATAATGTTGATTTCTCTTTAATCATTATGCTAATAGTTTTTATTATATCATTATCTTAATTACTGAATTAAATTTTTATTAAATTAAATTTTGAGTTGATATAATCTATCACTAAAACAATTATGTGTTCTGTTCTATTAAAATTAATGTGAACATTCATAAAACTAAACCATTAAAAAATTAATCTAACAATAGACTAAAATAAAATGTCCTCAGAATCCTATTCTGTAAGTACTATCAAATATCAACAAATTAACACTTATCCATCTTCGGATAGTAAAGTTTGCATTGAAGAAACGAGATTTTTTCTTTTTCGTTCTAAAGATATGAAGTGGTACTATTTAATAGTTTATGCTGAGCGCTCCCTTTATTATGGATTAAAAAAGAAATCTATTATTTCTTTTTTTTTTTTTTAATCAAGATAAATCTAACAAACATGTCGTTTTGTTCCAATGGCAAACATTTAGGCAAAAAATTTTAAGAAACAGCCGACACCTATTAACAATTTTCTATATATATATATATATCTATATATATCATATATAAAACTAAAAAAACGCAATCAACAATGACTTTCTGATCTATGCATTTCCAAATTGTTGAATAGATAATCAATTAGGAAGGTTCGCGAGGGGACAGAAAATTGTTGTTGTCCAAGCTTCCACATGGCTATTGGGGCTGAATCACTATCAATAAAATAAAGCTAATTGAAAAAAAGAAACACTTCAAGATGGCCAATAATATGAAAAATTGTTTCAAAGTCTTCCATATCTTTTGAGGGACCCCATTTGACAAAATAGAGACGGAGCCAATAACAAGACCCTATGAAGAACTCTTGCAAAATCAATAACACTGGACGATGGAGAAATCCCACCACCCAACAAAATTCAAATTCGAATTCAATACAAAAGGCGCACATCGAAAAGACCTCGAGAAGTTCTGACACTTTGACGTCCCAAGACGAGCATTTTGATCGACAATGTTCGTGGTTTGATTGACGAGCCGCGCTTACGCTTCTTCCGCTATTTGTTATCGGAGCAGAGGCAAAGGAAAAATGGTAGCTCAGTCGTACATCCCCTCTTGTTCCCAGACGTCCACAAGGAAATCTACCATTTCCTGTTGGTTTCGAGACCGGACAAGGTATTAGAAACAAAGCATGATATTGGGATTGCAAGAGATTGGTGAGGGTTAAGACTTACAGCAAGAGGAATACGCTGAGGGAAAGGCTTGTTGCTCCCGAGTAAACTTTCGTATGTTGCGTTCCAACTGCAAAGCCAGAATGATTTAACCATGCAGAGAGAATGAGTGCTGACAGAAGACAGGAAAACTAAATATAACTCCTACTTTGTATAGAATGTAGTATCAAACAATGCGCCCCCGAAACTCCTAACGTTTTACGATACCATTTTATTTCTAGTGTCCTCCAAAGCCGTACAATGATGGTCTCTCGATTTTTGATTTTGTTCTGCTATGTGTTCAGAAATATAAACAACCAATACACAACTGCATTCCACCGTTCACCAACGTCTCTAAATTAACCCATATGCCGGATAATTTGCAAACAAATAGCAAATACATAAATAAATCCGGAGTACATCGGAAGACTTGGGAATTGGGGACAACGCACCTTAATTTCGGTTCTCGAATTTGTTGTGGCCGGTTCTCTGACCTCTTGTTCCCTAGCCAACGCTGCCTGTTTTGGTTCCACAGAAGAAAACCTGCAAACAAGATCCCACGTTAACATCTCTAACGTGTTTCTCAATATACAATCACGTTTATCTAGTAGAAATTCAAGTGAAATATCAAAATAGAGTTAAACAGAAGTTACAGAACACGTGAACAATTGGATTGAAAAGTGAAAAACATGAAATTTGTGAAATCGAATAATTTATCATTCAGTATATATGGTGTCGAGTACATGCCAATACATCAAATTTTTTAGTAAAAAAAAATTCAAGAACAAGGACAATTAAATTTACCGTGATTTACAAATTCCGAAGGGTTAGTAATGAGAGCGCCACTATTGGGATCAAGGGTCTGGTTAATTGTGCTGATTGATGAGATGCTTCCCTGCGACTGAACCGCACTGTTGTCCATATCAAACGTGCTACTAGTCCAAAAGTCCTCCGAAATGCTAGGTTGTTTCCTCGCTGCCCGACCTTGATTTGCTATTCTTTTTGGTGGCAGTGGCAGCGGCGGTGGCGGCTCTTCTACTTCAATGGATTTGGGCCTCGTCTGGCATGCTAGACAACCACTGCTCTGTTACAAAACACATTCCGTTCTGTTATAAATCACCTTAAAAATCCATGTAATTTAAAGTCCAATTACAACCTTAATTGCCCAAAAAAAGAAAAAACCAGCACCAACAACCTCAAAACTAGATAAATACTAAGCTCAAGTTCTAAATTCCTAAACTATAACGAATTTAAATATCCAATCTTTCTTTCCTATGTATCACAGAAGGGGGGAAAACTGGGCCAGCGATAATATAGAAAAATTGAAACTTTATTATTGAAAACATGAAAAAAAGGAAAAAGAAATGAAACCCACGAGAAATTAAGAGTCTAAAAGGCCATCAAACGAAAGAAACCTAATGAAAAAAAAAAAAATCGGAATCCAAAATGGGAATCAGAAAACCTACCCCATGCCTGAGCTTGATTATAAGGAAGACACGTACAGAAAGCTAAAGCAGATCTAAAGACGAAGATTTTTCCAGGAAAATCAAATCATCCAATCTTATCCGACCAAAAAGCAGATTCCGGGAAAGAAAAGGCCAGACAACAATCCGCTTCTGAAAGTTAAAAAATCAAGAGAAGAAACGATTGTGATTGGTTTTTCCGAGGAAAATTAAAGGAATAACAGAGGATGATAATTATTAAAAGACGGGTTCACAAAAAAGGTAATTAAAAACAAAAAATAACGGACCTGAGAGATTCAGACAGAGTCTCGATTCTCAATCGGCAAAGGGAAAAAGGGGTCTGAGAGCTTTTCCCAGAACAAGAAGGAAGCACCCAAAGCAGCACCGGACCACCTTGTGGCGTAAGGCGTAGCGGTGGTGGTGGCGGTGGTGGTCCTTTGGGTTCTTCTTCTTCAACGGACAACGGCAATTATTGGCAGACAGAAGAATGAGAAGCGTTTTCTAGTGGTGGGAATATTTATTTTAATATATCTTTAATTACGGGGTTTTTTTTTTTTTTTTAATTGTTTAGCTGTACGGTATTTTTTGGGCTAAAAAAAAATAGACGGAGAATCCGAACTTAGACATTACCTTTTTTTATTTTTTGTGAGAACTCAAGCTTGGACTTGATTATAACGTAAACAACAAATACTATGACCACATTATTATTCTTTATCTTTTCCTCAAGAGATAAATAACTCCTTTTTTTTTTTTTTTTTTTTTTTTTTTTGGCGTTGCCCCGGAGAATCCGAACTTGGACATCAATTTTGGATGCTCGATTTTTTTTTATTTTGCTTAATTAAAAAAGTTTAAAAATGAAGGGATCAACGTTAGCATATACTTCTAAAATGTTATTCAAGAGACCTCTTAATATTGATAAAAAGATTTGTTGTACATCTTGTTTCTCAACCAATAACATGCCATCATAATTTTATCGAATATGTTACACATAACATGAGGTGTGATCTTATACATTTTACATCAAATGTTAAGTTAGTATGAAATAATTTTATACATTTAAAACCCTTGTGGAATGGCAATGGGATGGGAGGGGATGAATATGTTTCCTCCACCTTCATAACCACCTTCCTTTTTATGCCCTCATACCAGCCTTATTCAATACAGGTGCATGAGCGAGAAATCCTCACTAGAAGTACTATAATTATGCCTTATCTATTTACCCGTAAAGAACAAAAAAATCAAAACAAATTTCATTAAAGTTTTCACAAAATTTAGCAATATAGTCTTAAAAAAATATTAAGGCCAAGGATAGTTTCCCTTTTTTTCTTTACGAAGGTGTTTCCTTTTATGTACTCAATTAAAAATTAAATTTATTTATTTATTTATAAAGGTAAATATAGCCGAGCAGTTGTGGAAGCAGGGAGCTTCCTCGTCCCCGCCCTGCGCCTTCCTATATAATATCCTCATATTCGCCCCATAAATGATGGGTACTTGCAAGTTCCCATACCCATTGATAAAATTTTATCCCTACATACCTTAGAAAAAACCTCTCAACACCAAACATTTAACCATATATCCACTATGAACTGAGATCATCTGTCCTTCGACTTAAACATTGACACGTCATTAAGAGAAAAAGCTTCTGCAAACAGACATTAATGGTTTGTTTGGTCTGTCAATTTAACTTTAATTAAACTGTATTTTTTCATATCAATTTTTATCTTTTTCTAAAAAGTCGAATAAAAATTTTAACTATTTTTTAAAAAGTTAACAAATTTTAACTTAAAAATTTCATCTCCAACCGACGGATCAGATGCAAACTAAATCTAATTGTTCAAATAGTTTAAGGCCAAAGGAGTCATAATTGATAAAATATTTTTTCCCAAAAAGATGAAGCATATATGCGATTTAAAAAAAAAAAATTTCCTCATGCTTTTCTTTTCTCTGTTCAGCCTTCTCTCGCTTTTGTGTTTGAATTTTTTCAGAAGATGATTTCGTCCCTACAAACACGGCGGAGGCAAGAAAAAGGGACAGAGGGGAGACAGAGAATAGGGAAAGGGGATCGCGTACACCCATCATGATCCTTTTTTATTAGAACACTGGTAATTTTGGGTGTTAGATTGAATTTTTAGTAGACTATGACCACATTATTATTCCCTTTTTTTCCCATCATTATTCCTTTTTTTTTTTTTCGAGAAAGGAAGTGTCTCTTTATTTATTTTTCTTTCTTTCTTTCTTTCTTTCTTTTTTACTCATTATAGAAAAATAAAAGGAAGTTTGCACTTTAATTGAAAGAAATATTTTTTTTAAGACTCAAATCTTTTAATTTTTGATGTCTTAAATAATATACAACAAATTTATTTTAAATGCATTAATGTTTAACATCATTCAATGAAAAGATGTACATGTCATTTACGCTTTATATCTTTATCCTCTAAAGAATTAAAAAAATATAACTATATTTAGATAACGATAATCTTTACTATAAGCTTTTTGCAGAGTTCAAACCCTTTTTATAAAATCATCCAAAGTTTGCTTTTCTAGCGAGCTCTTCCAAAGTGACTCAATTTTTGCTGCACTTTATACGGAATACAAGTGTCCCAACTTTTTTGCTTGAAACGACATCCGGCTGAAATCGTTATTTTGCCATTCACGATTTGCCACTCACCAGTCACTACATGACTCAATGACTCATCCTTCGCATTCTGCTTTGCAAATTAAACAAAAGAAAGAGAGAGAGAGAGAGAGTTGCAAATTGAGCGGGAAATAAAGTGATCATATTGATTCTGATAAATCAAGTACTTTGTCAACTTCGGCCGACAACACCGAACATACAGCAATTCAGATAATGATAATTTACGGATTTTATTTTCAATTTTTAATTTTTAATTTTTAATTTTTTTTTTAAAATTTTTTTTTTTAGGGAACGTTAAAAGGGCGCTCTCCAACTCAAAGCATTAAAGTAGAACTAGAAACTCACTAACAAAAAGATTATTAGTTAATCCAATTTTGACCAAATACTTGATGATGTCAACTGAAAACAATAATTGATCAAACAAACGACAACTTTCTGCATTCCCATTGTGAAGCTTGGCCGTTTGGCATTCCCGTTAGACTTTGGTATTTTATTTTATTTTTTTAGTATTATATCTTATTACTTTATAATCAAAATTGATATTTAAATTGTTGAATTTATTTTTTAATAGTCTATCCAAAAAAAATCGTGTTAAAAATTATACCAGGATATCTAAATTCTACTTCAATTGTAGATTTAAATCGCTACAAAATTAATCTACCAATACAATTCTCAACAATAAGACAAAATAGGAACTCCCAAAACAAAAATTCCCTATGGTATTTGCCTCGACCGCTCCTTTCAAAAACTGCTACGCGTTATTGCTTGTTTAAGGCCTCGTTTCGGGTTTTAATTCAAATTATACTTTTTCATCTCAGTTTTAATTTTTTTCTGAAAAAGTTTTTGTCTTTTTTAAAAAGTTAACAAAAAATTTCAACTCAAACTATACTTTTTCAATTCAAATTCATTCATCAAACGAACCCTAACTTTCCATTATGGACTCTAAAAATTAAAAAAAAAATTCATTTTAATTTTTATCTTTTTTTTAATTCATAAAAGGTTTTAACTAATTTTTCTAAAATCAACCAATAGGCCTCGTTTGGTGACTTGGTTGATCTCAAATTAAAATGTACTATTTTATTTTAATTTTTATCTTTTTTTAAAAAAGTTTTTGTCTTTTTTGAAAGTCAACAAAAATTTTCAACTCAAACTCATTCACCAAACGGACCCTAATTTAAATTTTTCATTCATAATTAGTACACCAAACATACCTTACAGAGAGGGGATCGTGATGCTTTGTTATGCAATATCAAACATCTATCCAATAGAATCATTTTAATTGAAACCAAAGAAAGGAATCAAATAGTGAGATTAAACGAAAATAAATAAATAAATAGAAAATTGATATTGGTCAAATTAGGTAGGCCGACCACGCCTAACACATAATCCAAATGCCTCTCTCCGAATAAATGATTGGAGAACTTTCACTTTCAAGCTTGGATTCCCACTTGGCCTTAAATTCTCATAAACGAATGCGAACGTGTAGACACTATTTACCAAGAATGGAGTGGTCCATTTGTTTGGTGGGTTCATGTGCTTCTCATTTGAACCCCTTCTTGTGATCCTTTGTAGATTCAACAAAATAATAATTATTACAATAAAAGGTCTATTTTTGATGGTCCCTTTTAAAATATATCTATTATTCAATAATATTATATATATATTTTTATATTTTAAGAAATAAATATATGTAATACCGATTTTATCATTTTATTATAATTGACATTATTTTATTTTTATAGATATTCTTTTATTTTATTTTTTGTTTTTTGATTCTAATGATGAGCATTTTTTGTTGATAAATATAAGTTACTTTTAATAAACTAAAATTAGTGATAAACATCAAAGTAATTATAATAAATAAAAAATATTTACTGTAAAAATAATTGTTCATACTAAATAATAAACATAGCACAAAATATTAACGATAAAGATTTATGAATATTCATACTTTTCATATAAAAAAAAAACCAGTGAATTCTTTATGGAAAAACCTATTTATTTATGTAATCCACTATAAATTAAATGGTTGTCATTTATGTCTTGACCAAATAAATTAAAGAATAACACAATAAATAGAATCAATTATTTATAAAAAAAATTAATATATTTTTTATATAAATTAGTAGAAATGAAATCGAACGTATCTTAATGATAAAAACATATTAACTATACGAACTTTTTTTTTTTTGAGATTTTTCTTTTTCTTTATTTAGCCTTTTCTCATTAATGTGAAATATGATTTTGAGAAAATATTATATTTTTTAGTTTATTATGAATATTTACACCTTCTTTACAATAAATCCAAAAAAAAAAAAAGGCAAAATTTTCTTTTCCATAAATTCTTTTTGCAATTTCATTAAATCAACTTTAGTCTTACTTAGTAAACATCTTATATTCCCTTTTTTTTCCCATTTTTTTAATTTCTTTATTTGTTAATTCTCTATTCTTTTATGAAGGGTAAAATTGTCTTAATAATTACTCTTTTAAATATTTATGTAAATAAAAAGAAAAATGAATATATTTCAAATCAATACCTTCGATTTGAACATTTATGTAAACAACCAGTTGGATCCAACAACGTTCTTGTGGACCTAATTAGCCCTTGCATTTTTCGCCTTATTTGATCCAAAAATAATGATATTTTTGTCATCTCAATGGAACAAGTCCTTTTAGTTAATAATGGATCAAATTTTAACGGCTAAATTTATTAGTTGGAATATTTTTATATCGTAACATGCATTTTTTAACACTAATAAATTCAATTAATAATATGGTTAAAAGAACGGACAAAATAAAATCGTGCCCTACCATGCAAGTGTACCAAAATAAAGAAATGATTAGTTTAGTGTAATGTTTGTGCTAAAGATAATTACTTTTATATATATCCACTTGGAAGTTGGAACTTTGACTTGCTAACTAATACTATTAAAATGATACTAGTAGATATACCAAAACAATATTCCTCGTCCTAATTTGGTTGATTTATCTCAATACAATACTAAAAAATACAGTATACTTGAATATAAAATCAAAAAAAAAAAAATTTCGACCTTCAATTTTCCACCAATCCTTAAAGTCTCTCCTCTCCTTGACCATTTCCAAGTGAGCACTTAACTTTTCTTGCATCATCAACGGAGTAGGTATAACAATATTCAACTATATATGGATTAATTTTACAAATACCTCTAAATTATGAACTCTATTTTTTTAACTCCTGAATTGTCAAAATCATTTCCTCTCGATATATTTAAAACCATTCAATTGACTTCATGCCTCTGTATTTGCTTATCAATTTAATAGTTTTGATGACGTGGTAAGTAATTAAATGTTAGTGAGAGATATTTTGTAATAAAACTTAATTATTAAAAATTATTAATTAAAAATAAATGATTATAACAATAAAAAATTAAACCAAAATAAATTTCTTCAAAAAAATAAAAATAAAATAAAATTCATCTCCTTCTCTCTCTTCCCTCCCCTTCCGCCGTTGCCCACCGCGCCACCATGACTCACCATGAACCAGTCCATCCTTTTCTTTTTCTTTTTCCTTTTTTTTTTTTTTTGTTCAAATGATATAAAATTCAGAACTACAAACCTCCCATCTTCTTCTCCTTCTTCGACTTCCTTTCTCTCTCTCTCTCTCTCTCTCTTCTCCGCCGTCAACATGGTCGCCGACGAGAGGCTGACCCACCTGGAGCTCGTCGCCATCCTTTGGTTCCTGAGCATGAAACCTTCCGATGAGGAACAATCCAAAAATGGGTTATGAGAATTTTGTGAGAATGGGTACAAGTAAATTGAAGATTGCAAATTGAGAAAACTGATACGAATTTCAACGAGATTTTTTTTCTTTTGTGTTCAATTTAAAATGAAAACTGGGAAATAGGCAAACAAAGAGATTTAGTTCAATTCCATGAGACTCGTGTGCTTGAGGAAGAAAGAGAGGAAGAGGATGAAAGAGTTTTTTTTTTTAATTTTAACATTTTATTCAAGATTTTGTGATCCTAGATTATTATTCTTTTAATAGTTATGGTTTTATTTTAAAATAACATTTATTAATCTTAATATCATGTCGCCGTTAAAATAATAAATGAAAGTAAACAAAAATGACAAATTAACAAGTTTTATATACATGAAGGGACACAATGAATGATTTTGATAAATTATGGAACAAAGTGAAATAGGATTCATAATCATGGGACAATCATAAAATTAATCCTCTAATGTATTATATAACAACACTAGATTTCCATAGTTCATTACAGTGGTTAAACCACCCAATTATTGCTAGATCACTGTCTAATTGAAATAGTGACAAGTTACACCACAGCTAAAGTATTATTATTATTATTATTATTTTAATTTGAGGATACGAATTCAAATTATACATCTTATATTAAAGTTAGGTGCGAAATTACTTACCTATATAATCATTGTTGTTTTAATAATCAGATCACCTTCCAACATATAAAGTTTACAACACAGAGGCCTTGTACCAGTAAGAAAAAATTTTCAAAGGAACTAGCCAAAAAATTTGCAAGCTTTAACATGGAATTTCCCCAAATTTGCTTAAATGTTTTGTTTCAACATCCCTAAAACTAAAATTACAACAGAAAGTGGAAGGTATTGAGACTGGGAGGAAAAATGGCCATTTGAATCCTTGTTTAGAAACTGTTTTGAATACTATTAAAAAAAAAAAAGAATTTACAATATTTTATCTCAAAAATACTTAACTTGCATTTGATATACGAGTTTCAAATAAAATTTTTAAATTAAGTTAATTAATTTTTTAAAAATTAGTTATAATTTTTATTGATTTTTCAGCAAAAGATAAAACTTAAAATGAAAACTTTTCCTTCAAACCTAAAAATCAAATGAGCATTAGATCTGATCCAAAACAGACCATTTTACCCAAAGTTTGACCTCTTCAAACTGATCTTTAGGTTTAGAACTCAAAATGGGAATTAGACCAGCTAATCTGACCCTTTTGTACTCTCAGCAAAAAAGAATTCCATTATACCTTTGTTTATATATTAATTGTTAACCAATATTGTTTAACAAATTCCAGTTTCAGGATTATTTATTTATTTGTTTGTTTATTTATTTATTTATTTATTATTAATTTTTAGGAGTTGACATTCTTCGCTGTATTGTTCCAGAATAAATAAATAAATAAATAAATAAACAGAACACAAGTTATGAACCGGGGGAAAAAAAACAGTCCAATAATTCTCATAAAAAAAAAAAAAAAAAAAAAAAAAAGAGATCCATGAGTATGGACAAAGTTAAAAGTATTTACAACCACAGAAAACCGAGATTTCTTTCCCTTCTTCCCCAACTAAAAACCAGAAAAAAATGATTTAAAAAAAGGGGAAATTTTTTTTTGGGAAGAAATTAGGATGGTAAAAGATCAATAAGAACACTGGATTCTATGAACACGATCCTTGAGGATTCCGGAGTAGAGAGCAGCTCGATTCGCAGGCATTCCTTGCACTTGTACTTCGATTCCCGCTGGAATCTCGTTTCTGCAGTTTTCCCTCTCCCCCATTATTCCTCTTCTCTTCTTGTGCTCATTCCTGAACTCCTCCCCATTCCCCTCGGCTCCTTCACATTTTCCGCGAATTTCACTTTCTTCTTCTTCTTCTTCTCCCTCTTCCTATCACCTTAATAAAAATTAAAAAAAAAAAAAGTCAAAATGAAAACAAGTTAACAAATTGGGCTTTTTCCAAAGCATAAAAAAAAAAAAAAAAAAAAAACCCCACATACCGGAAGACAAGCAAGAGCGGGGGGATTTTTCGGGTGGGTCTCCGGAATCGTGATTCTGGGAGAGAATAGACTTTTGCCTGGAGAAAGCAAGGAACAGAACCGTGCTTGAAACCACCATGGCCGTGCCTAGAACCAAGACTTGCGAGCCCATCATACCAGACATGTTGGAAAGTCGAGAAATTCGGAGAATTTGAAGTTCTTTGTCTCTTGTCTTTGTCGTACAATAGTTTCTGTTCAGGAGCTCATTGTGCGCTATATGACTACATATATGTGTCTGTGTCATATATATATATATATATGTATGTATATACGGGATTTATGTAGTATTTTACAATGGGAAGGCAAATATGAGAAAAAGAGAGAGAAAGGGATTAGGACGTGGGGGGTTCTTGAATAACATGCGTGAGCATCTGGATTTCTCTTGCGATGTGTGGAATGGGAGAGAGGAAATTGGAGAGAAGGGAAATGAAAGGAAAAAAGGAAAGTGATCAAAGAGAAAGGACGGCTTCCGGGAAATTGGTGTCTGGGTTTGGTTTGGCTTTTTCTTGTTGTAGTGCCCCTCTCAATACAAAGTTGGAAGAAAGGACCACATTTTCATTATTTATTTATTTTTCTTTTTTTCTTTTTTTTCTTTTTTTTTTTTTTTGAGGGGGTGTTTTTTGAGATCAACTTCAACCATCAATTGTACCCTTGTTTGGATCTCTAGAAAAACGCAGAATGGTCAATTCTCTTGTTTGGATAAGGTATCGCAATAGTGCACGCTACTCTTTTCAAAAGCCAATGAAGTAGTGCCACGTTGTACAATTTTGTTATGGGGACTTGAGGAATTACATTTATTGGCCCGTTTGTTGCCGTCTCCAAACGATTTTGTAAAAGAATCTCACAGTTTTCCAATAAAACTGTTTTGAAAATGATTTTAGAATAATCTTGTTTTACAAAAATAAAAAAATAAAATAACAGAAGCAAAAATAAAAAATCATTTACATTTTTTGTTAAACAATTTGAAAATAAAATAAAATAATTTTCCATATTCATCTTCATTTTATAAAACTTACACACTCAATGAACATTTTCATAAACATACTTAAATTTTATTTTATTTTTACTTGTACTCTAACCAATTTTCTTAAAAACACAATCGAACATAATTTTTAAAAACATCTCAAAATCATTGTTAAAGTCCTCTATTTTTATTTTATACCCAAAATAAAATAATTCACAAAATGCTTCAAAATGAACCCATTTGTTTTTATAGATGTTAAACACAATTCAAACTTTTTTCCCTGTATTTTTCTCATAAAAGTTTAAGTGTTATTTTACCTTATTCACGGTTAACTTAATTGTTGCATTCTTTTTAATCGTTTATTCTATAAATGTCCAGGTTTTTTTCTAACTGGAAAAGATATTGCGCGGTTTGGAATAAAGTAGCTTTCTTTGATAACTTCAAAATGGAAATAAATCATTAAAAATAATATAATCTTGAAGGTCCGTTTGGTGAATTAATTTGAGTTGAAAAAGTACAGTTTGAGTTGAAAATTTTTGTTGACTTTTCAGAAAAGATAAATTTTTTCAGAAAAAAACAAAACTGAGATGAAAAAATACAGTTTGAGTTAAAACCCTAAACGAGGCATGAGTGTTCATCCATCAAGCATCATGTGTAACTCAATGCAATTAAAATATTGGATATGCCCTGTGTGCAAAATAATAATAATAATAATAATAATAAAATAAATAATCGGAAATAAAAATATGGTAAATATTAATTCGTAGAAGAAAGCAATTGTAAGGAATAATATTTAAAATTTAAGAGGGCATGAAATAGTAGACCAGTTGGTCAATTTAAATGTACTTTCTTTGCATCCACTGCTAGCATTATATATGTCACTCTAAGCTTGAGTAAAAGGGGAATAATAAAATAAACTCGATTATTTTAAGGGGGGGAAAAAAAGCAACTTAAACGAATAGCGATTTGTAAAAATATTTTAATATATCACTCGTTCTCGTCAAATAATTAAAAATATGAAATCATATAACCAATTACCAAAGTGCTAAGAGTTATTTTCGAAAAAATTTGGCAAAAAAATATTCGTGTGATGTAATGCTTCAACCCTCGATTTACATATTAACTTCGAAAAGCGAAATTATGGTTATGTGGCTTTTTATACTTTTTCTTGATTTTTTAAATTGACACAAGTTTCTAGTAATTCTTAAAAATATCACCTGAATGTTTCTTATGGCCCTTTACATTAAGTATTTTTTGCTCTTTCCCTTTCAAACCATGCTAAAGAAGGGAGGGAAAAAAAAAAAGCCCCTACATTCTAAGAGGAACAAAAAAGGAGAGAAATAAAAATTTTTTAAAACGACGAGAGTTCTTTCGTAAAATTAAGGTGGAAAAAAAAAAACTTACTAACAATATAAGTGTAGGTTTTTTTTTTTTTAATTAAATTCTAACGGTCCGATTTACAATAATGATTTTAATACATTTACAAATTCCATAACTAAAAATTTGATATGATGATTAAGAAAACTTTAGTTTATTTATCATAACATTACAACGTGTCATTCATAGAAAAAAATTTTTTTTTTCCTTTTGAAAGAAGGAGCTGCCCTTTACATTGTTGCTATAGAATCTTTTTCCACCATCCAACAACGTGTTATGCATATATATATTTTATATATATATATATTTTTTTAAGGAGCTGTCCTTTTTTTTTTTTTTTTTGCTGAATATGGAGCAGCCCTTAACATTATTGCCATGATCTTTTTCCCACACTTTTTTTTTTTTTTGGGATAGGTTTTTCCCACTCTTTTTGTGTAAACAAAGAAATCCCCTTTTTGATCATGATTGGCCATTTTCATAACGTTGAAGAAGGTTCAACAAAGCAGAGAATATAGTAAAAATAATCCCTAATAGTGTGTCCAATTGATATTTCAATTCTAAGATTTTAACATTAAACCGAAAAGGTTGACCTTTAATAAAATGTTACTTTTGATATCAAATTTAACAAAAGTTAAACTTGTGGCAGATTGGCCATCAAATATCAACTCATTGTAGATTTGCCATCATATGAAAAAGTAAAATTTTAATATTCAATTTTTATTATTCGGTGCCTTGAGTTTTTCTATTATCATTCACAAATTATTTAAGTATTAAAAAATATTTTTACTGAGTTCTAAAACTTAACTATGATGAACAAAAAATATATATACATATAATATTTAAAAATAAAATAGTATAATTAATAAAATAAGATAACATTTCAAATATACATTCGTGAGATTAGTTCAAATGATGAGAGTGTGAATTTGAATAAGAACTCTTAAGGCCCATTTGGTTTCAAATATATTTTAAATTAAACTGTATTTTTTTCATCATGATTTTTGTCTTTTCTAAAAAATTACTATTGAAACTTAAATATCTTAAATTAAACTCATTCACCAAACACCCTCTTAAATTCTATATTTTAGAGTGTTCTATTCTTTTTTAATACTCATAATCCCAAATCGTTAAAAAAAAAAAATTCAAATACTATTTTTGCACATTTTTTGGAAGGCATATATATTACATATATATGTATATACATATATCATATATAAAGCAAACGGTAAGACATCAAAATCATGGTCATCGTCTGTGGAGGTTCCCACTTGTACTGGTTACAGCGTCCACCTGGACAGGCCACGTGTCAGTTAAATCATTAAATCATGAAAAACATGTCAGAGAGTCAGTCGCGTCTGAGTTGACACCCTCAAAACGTGTCGCTTGATGGCACTGGAGTGATACCACTCGTTAAAGCAGTGTACACGTTGACATCTGATGACCGACAATTTTCCAATCCGACGGTCAGGAAGAAAGTTAAATTCGCGACGTTTTTGTTGTTGGTTGTTTCCAAATAATTAACGTCCATCGTTACGTTGCGAATTAGGACAATAAAAGCTACAGCAAGAATACGACATTTTGACAAAGCCTTTTCAATTTAATTTTCTCGTGTTATTTGTGTCATTAGTGCGTGTGTGTTTTTTTGCAATGGTTTTCTTGGCGAGTTGTTGTGCAAGTGTATTCGTATTACAACTATTTCGTTCGTTAAATTTTTGAAATGTTTTCTTTATCATCGTTTTTTAATTGATGTCGTTTTCCGAGTGACGTCGTTTATAATTTTCTGTATTTTATCAGTTAATAGCGTTTCTTCACATACTTTGGTTTATTCTTTTTGTTGTCAATTCAATGTTATACCGTCTCTTTGATGCCTCTACTTTCTATATTGTGTTCTTCAAAAATTTATCGTTTGTTGATTTTCATTCATTGTCGTTTAGTCGTGGTGATTTCATTTCATTAATTGGCCTTCATCCAATTACACTGATTTCCTGTTTGTTATCGTTTTCCCAATGATGTTTCCTGATTGTCTCTGGCTTACATTCTGTCGACTGTCGTTTAACATTTTTAAATTTGAATATTGGTTTATAGACTCGTCGTTTGCCATTATATTTTTTCTTTTTGCACTTATTCTACGACGCTTTTGAGTGGTTGTCGCGTTTCCGATTATGTTTCTGTTTAAGTCATTGTGCTCTTTCCAATATTACTGTCGTTTATCGGAGTTGGTGGTTCGTTTGTAAATAATTTTGTCGTTTTCTAATGTCGCAGCGTCTGCACATTTTGTCGTTTACTGCTGTTGTGGTTGCCTTTACTGAAAACAGGCATCTGGGGTTAACTTCTGTTTCTAATTTTAGAAGTATTCACATTTATATTATATGTGACTAAGGGAAAAGAAGAAAAATACATTTACACAAAACTAGAAGAAGTAGGTGAAAAAGGAAAATAGACAACAATTACCAAACAAAAACAAAAACAGAGTTCATAAATTCAAGCAAAGCCAGTTAGAAATACAACATAGCAAATACACCACATAAACCAGCTATGAACATCCTGACACAAAATAAGCAAAACACCTCGACAGATTACGACGATCCATAAATTATTTTATCTTGTTACATTACACATAAAAGAGGCCATTATTCAAGTAGAACTCTAGTAGGGAACACTGACCACAAACACACCACTCATTTTAAGTAGTAAGGATTGGAGGGAGGTAATCAGATTTGGTTCCGAGAATGCGAGCCTTGGTGTCCGGGAAGTGCTCGAATCCCGGCAGCTCGGTGACATCTCCTTCGCTTGCAACCCCGATCGGATAGCGAAGCAAATGCCCTGGAAGATCGTGCTCAAGTGTCTCGCTTGAGTAGAGATCCCAGTATCTGTCAGCGATCTGGTTCACCTTGCGCACACACTCCTCGCTTTCTGGCTCCAGGAATGATTCATCAAGCATGCCAAGGTGCTCGTACCAAAGGGCTATTCGGAAACCATGGACCTGGCCGCGAGCTGGTTCGCGGGTCGACAGATGGTATGGTTGGTAAGCTCCCATGGCAATCTCGGAGTCCCTGGCGCCGTCCATTGACCTCTGGTTGATGTTGGCGGATCCAATGATTATGTATTCATCATCAACTGCAAAAGATAGGATTGAAATAAGTTACTTTACTTGGAATCTGTCTTCTTTTTTGGTCTACTTAGCTCTTAAAGAGTAGCTAATCTGTTCGACATTTCAAACCTGTTGAGAGCTTTTCGTCAACAACCGAAAAAACTGTCAAACTTTGGCCAGGAACAGAATTGATGCTAAAACATGTTTTCTAGAAGCTAAAGAGGTCAGAATAGAGTTCCGTCGGAAATGGTAGAACTATCACTTACCAATCATCATCTTGGTGTGAACATATATCATGAAGCGACGGGCAGCCTGGGCTCTAATATAATCTGTATCCTCATCTGGTTTTTCCGAAGGTTCGTACTCTCCTGGCTTCTTTACCTCCCGATTTCCGAGGCAGAAAAATGTCAAGTAGTTCCGAGGATCCTCCACAATGCCCTTCGCTTTTAGTGCCTGAATGATATCCTTGTACATCATCTCCATTGTCCTCCTCTGCCAGTCTAATATTGCCTGAACAGATCCACTCTCCGGGATGCCCTCTGGCCACATTGGGACAACAATGTAGACGGTAAACCTCTCGCCTGCTTCGATCTTGCTGACAATCTTCAGGGAAAGCTCCCTTGGAATTAGATGCAAAGCGTTAATGTCCTCGGGCTTAATGTTCTCGGCACTCCATGCAAAAGAGCTTCCAAGGAAGTACTGGTTTTCAATGTATATGAAATTCTTTGCACGTCGAATGGCATTGATGTAAGCGTCCTGAATGCTTCTGTCAATGATGTTATCCTTCCCACTCACAAGCCCGGATTTGGCTGCTTCTTCGGGTGTCTCGGGGAAGCCAAAACAGGCACCACCATCAATGGACCTAAACAACTGAACATTCCAAGTTTCGTGATCCTCGGGAAACATGACAGGGGATGGAGGAATGACGACGTCTTCGAGCTCTCTGAGATTAACGAGTATATCCTTACCACCTTGCTTTCTCCACCTCTGCTCAAAGTTAAACAGGACATCCCAAGCTATGGGACCTTCTAGCTTAGAGTGGATATCGTGCCAAGGCTCTCTCGGACCGCCTTTATTGATAGCTGCACCGGGAAAGTTTGGCTGGTGGAAATCATCATGGTGGGCGGTGTCCAATGTCCTGAAAAGCGAGTGGAAGGCAGTATCATATCTCCCATCACATAAGTCAATACCCCCAACGAAACTTACGATTCTTCTCTTCTCTGATCCTGAACCGGGCAAGTCGCTGTCAACAACAACGATCTTCTGGTGGTGAGTGAACATGGTCGCTATTTGCACGTTCTGAATAAAACTTCCACTATCATCGGGATTGCGAGGGCATAAGACACAATGCACATCAGTATCCTTGAAGAAGTTTTCGGTTTCCTCATCATGGGTGGCCATCAGTCCATCCTTCTTCAACAAAGCCACAGAGGTTCTGTCATCCCAAACAAGCATAAGAACTCTAACACCTTCACTTGCCTTCTTCTTTAACAGATCTCCCAGGGTAATGTCTCCACCGGGCTTTGGCCTCCTCGAGTCTCTTATTAAAGAAATCTCGGTGTAAACAGACCAGCCAGTAATGTAGATCAAGTGTTTAGCATTAGTGATTGCATCAAAGATGTCCTCCCAACATCTGTGGGGCTCGTAGTTCTTGCCAGAAGCAAGAGGGATTGGAGGTATAAAATTATCCGGTACATGAGCATCTTGATACAGAGAAACCTTGCATCCTTGTCTCTGGGAGAAATACGTATACGGAACACCAGGAAATTTAGAACTTCTAATACCACGTCCCCAGTTGCGGTCATTCGTAACATCAAAGTATTGGAGCTTCACATGAATCTTAGAATTTCCATGAATTGGGTTTTTGTCTTCATCCAATATTTCAACCCATCTATCTATTTCTTCCCCATCTAAAATGTCCTCAACAGGAACATATGCTCTTCCAATTAGAGTTGCTCCAATAGGATTATCATCTTTGACAGTGAAGATGATATTTGACGCCGAATGAGCACAGTAAATGTGAAAAGACTCGTACCACCTAGGGTTGGTGTGTTCCTTTTCAACAATTCGGGTCCTTCCAACCCTAGCCTTCTCCAAGTCAATGGTGGCATAGAGTTTGGTAACTCCTTCGCCAATACCAATAGTCTCTTGAACGTTCTCGACAAGCTACAATATAAGAAAGATATGAATAAAAGATATGTTGAAGATTCTAATCCAACAAGACCAGAACCATGAACCTCCAAAACCAGCAAAACTCTTCGATCTGTACTGCTTTTATTACGCACAAATTTTAGTCTCATTCTGTACGAAAATACTTCTAGAAACAAGGGAAGCAAATATAGAAATTTTCAAAAACATAAATACAAGTGATGTTTTGCAATTCTGGTATATTCGACCGGAACATTAAAATCAGCACATTTTATCTTATCAACACGGCAAGAAATCTTTCTATTTTAGCCCAAACCAGTACATCTGACTGACTTGAAACATGACAAGCTTGTGACTCCAAAGTTCAAAAGATTTCCATGTCATATGATGGGAGTAGAAACAGTATTTGCCAGCAGAACAGGCCCAAATAAGATTAGACAACAACAAAACTAAAGAGGTAAACGAGAAGGGAACAGGTTCTTAAGCAGTTGATAAGAGGTCCATTGATTTATACTCCGATCAAAAAACAAGGCGTGATATTTTTGAAACCCAGTCAAAAATACTCCAACAATAATACTAGGACTACAGTTAGAACCTCACGAAAACGAATTGTTTACATCTCAGTTTCTGAATGTCTTAATGAAGAAAAAATCGAGTTCCCGATAAGCCTTTCACTAGTACTTATAATTCGTATTCAACTCCCAAAAAACAAGCAAGATAACCATATTAGCATCCTTAACAGAACCCGGTTCATGAAAATCGCAGATTTGACAGAAAATTACTGTCTACAAATCCAAATGAACCCCAGTTTTCGAGGAAAAAATAAGTTCACAGTGCTTTAACTTTTTTCCGTGAGGATCCTAATAACAGATCCATTCCGTGAATGAACCTTTCCACAGATCAGTGTAAGCACACAAATGAGTCTCGAAGTCAGAAAAGCACTAAACAAAAGAAGTACAAATGTACGGAAACAGAATATGAGTAAAAGCTCAATCAACCATAACCAGCAAGGATCATTAACAGAATCGAAAAGGAAAAGTAGGAATCAAACGGTTACATACTTTGGAAAAGAAATTGCTGCTTTTTCCACGCAGCCTATCGACCTCATAGACCGTGGCGTGAAGCGTGCCGTGTAGCAAAATCTGAGCCATTTCTCACCTGCAAACACACGAATCAGAACCAAAAGTTGACTACCCTTTTCCACATCGGATCTCAACAAGAAGCTAACAAAAAAAATCAGAATAAAAAAAAAAAAAAAAGCAAACTAACGACGACATAAAAAGCGACACTGATCAGATCCCACACCGGCGAGGAAAACCCAGAAACCAGCTTGCGCAAAAAAGTTCAATCCAAACACCATAAAACAGACAGAGACAGTTAAAAACAGAGAAATAGATGGAGAAGAAGTTGATGATCCTCACTTTTTAGTTCTGGGCTTGAGAGAGAGAGAGAGAGAGAGAGAGATCTGAGAGAGTGAAAGCGGAGCAAAACAGGAGGATGGTAAGGATCTGATCCGATCTTCGTTCTATGTGCGTGTGCGTGTGCGTGCCTGTAGATATTATATATATTTATTATATGAATATATATTTATGTATATTATTGAACTCGATAGCGTCGTGTTAGCGTCGTGTTGTAAGCGTAGAGAATGTGAAACGGAGATGAGAGAGAGAGAGATCTGAGAGAGTGAAAGCGGAGCAAAATAGGAGGATGGTAAGGATCTGATCCGATCTTCGTTCTATGTGCGTGTGCGTGCCTGTAGATAATATATATATTTATTATATGAATATATTTACATGTATATTATTGAACTCGACAGCGTCGTGTTTTACGCGTAGAGAATGTGAAATGGAGATGAGAGAGAGAGAGAGAGAGAGAGAGGGGGGGGGAGGAGAGAGAAAGAGATCCGCGGTTACAGGTCTTAAAAGCTGTGTCTCGTTCCGCAGGAAAGGCGCAACTACGACTAGTACTGCCCGACCACCAATGGTCTAGCGCTCTAGCTACCCTATCAGTTTCTATTTTTCATTCCCTAAAAAAATATTAAATTCTTTTTTTTTTTTTAGCTTATTTTCACATTGACTTTCCTTTCTTTTCTTTTCTTTTCTTTTATTTTAATATATAGGAGCTGAATAACTGCATTGTCAGTAAGTTTCTATCTTTCGAAAAAATTGTTTATTTTGTAATCATCCGTTATTGGTAATATACTCCTGTCATAGAAAAATACTATTTTTCTTTTGTTAATAATACGTTTTTGGAAATTTACCTGCCACACGAGGAGTATTTTACGTGTAATGATTACTTGAAGAAACTTCCTCTTTTAGTATCACTATTTATTAAAAGTCAAGACTTTCAAAAACAAATCAAAAAATAAAAATTACAAAAAATTGATAAATATCTAATAGTTTAAAATAATGACTTATTGATTGGATATGAATTTTCTCTATTTTCATTTAAGGGGTTGATTTATGCAATTTTGGAGGCTAAGAAGTCTTTTGCTCTTAAGAAACCAATTAATGCCAATTCATAATAAAAATCTAGTTGACAAATTAATGTAATTAAATATTCTCTCTCTTTTTTTGGGAGGGGGTTTCGATTTATTAGGATTTAATTAGTGTTGTAATTAACTAATAAGATGAATTTACGTGGTGGCTTAGAAGCCAAGTTGAGTGACGAAGGGAAATGAGGTTTAGACAATTTCAAGTTTGAAAAACAATGCAAGATGACATTTGGCAAATTGGGTTATTAAAAAAAGTTTATGTATTAATAGAAAAATAAAGTGATATTGCTTGACCATATGACATTTGGCACAACGTGTCGAATCAGAAGTAATCTAACATTTATGTATTTTTTTAGCATAAATAAACATAATGCTAAAGCTTCATGCGACTTTTCACGTGATTGATGAGTGGGAGTCCCCACTACAGTCACCGACAAAATTTAAAAGCCAGTAATAAAGAGTTAAAAGGGTTCGTTTAGGCGTTCCAATGGTAAAATTTGAATGAAATATATTTAAAATAAATATTTAAGTGGTCATCCGAATTGATGTTTAAATTGAAATATTTGAATAAAAAAATTTTAGGGTCCGTTTGGTAAATGAGTTTAAGTTGGAAATTTTAAATTTCAATAGTAATTTTTGTTGACTTTTCAGAAAAGACAAATAAATTTTTCATAAAAGATAAAAAAATTTTTCAGAAAAAGAAAAAAACTGAGATGAAAATTTTGAGTTTAAACTCAAATCCCAAACACCCCCTTAATAAATGTTTGGGTAGATGTTATTAACAATTCTAATAAATATTATAGAATCTCTCGATGCTAATGATAGATTTTGATAAGATAAATAAAGGGAGTTTTATTCATCTTTATGCTCTAAATGCATTAAAAAAATCGTCTTAATTTGATTTAAACAAAAAAATGATGACATTTAAGAGTAAATATATCCATTAAAAAATTGAAATGAAAGTTGCCGAATGCACATTCAATTATCCATTCAGTGGAATGAAATGAAAGGTTGGAAAACATATATTTTTTTCCCAAAAACCCCATAAATTTTCTCGCTTTCAACTGTAAAGAAAAATGAATTAGAAGATTTTCACCATAGAAATTTCTATTATTATTACTAATAGAAATTGTAGTTTTGATTAGCGAATTAAATTAAGCTTTCAATGGCCTGGTCTATTAATAAGAGTAGTTTTATAATAGTACTACAAATTTTCAATGTGAATATTTACATATTAGATCGTTATTAATCTTTCGGATAAAACTGCAATTTGTATCGGTATTCATACTATAAAAATTCCCAATAAATCAAATCAAAAGCATGTGAATTTTATATGTCATAGAGACTTTTCTTTTTCTTCTTCCATTTTGATATTGTCATATATCAATTTAAACCACCTACACGGACAAATGATATTTTGAAAGAGTCGGAAATTTAATAATTAACAGAACTTAATTTTGTCTTTTTGTAAAGTTATCTCATACACACACGTTAATCAATACAAATTCGTAATCGAAAAATCATCATCGTTATTTAGTAGAGTCGATGATTTAACTGTTTTAATTCTCATAGTAAATTGTATGTTACATCGATCTTAAATTGCCTTAAAAAATTAATTTATTACTATCATTTTTGTTTTATCTTCATGAATGTTTATATCTGCGTGCGTATAAATATATATATTCTTTTTCACTATCACAAGATCCGGATATGCCGTGTCAAAGTTTCAAACTTATACTTAAAAGAGTAAGTAGTTAAACAATTTCAGGAGTCTTGATTATTTTATTTTATCTCTTAAGAACCTTATGAAGAGTTCAAAACAATACTCTGTCACAATGTTAAAATAAGCTGTCACGTCAACTCGTATTATAAATTAATCAGGTGCCGGCAAAAACTGACATTTTGTTTTTTTGTGATTTTTTTAATGAGAACATGTTATTTTTCTTTCACTGCATTAATTTACATCAAAAAATTGGAATGATGACGAGGTACATGATCATTTTTTCAATTAAGGGAAGCGGAGTTTCGTAATAAAGTACGAAAAAAAATCTTTTGAGTAGCAAACAACCTTAAGGTCCTGTTTGGCAACCATTCCAACTCCAACTCATTTCAAACTTTTTTTAATCTTTTTTTTAAAAAATTTTGTCTTTTTTTCAAAAAATTTTTTGTCTTTTCTGAAAATTCAAAAAAATTTACTATTACAACTAAAATATTTCAACTCAAACTAACACACCAAACACCCCCTAAAATATCAGATTACTATTTCAAGAACATATTAGATTAAAAGAAAATATAACAACTTAATAAATGATCTATTTGGACACCAGGTTTAACACTAATTAAATTATATTTTTTAATTGAATTTTTATCTTTTTTTGAAATAATTAATAAAAGTTATAATTAATTTTTAAAAAATCAATCAGTTTCAGTTTAAAAATTCCAACTCCAACTAACTAACGATCTAAATAGAAATTTAATAAAAGATTGATGAGTTTAAAATAATATCTTATTAATGAAGTATTTTTATAGGGGAGGGTTGTGGTAGAGACCCTTTGAGGGTCACTACCGGTAGAGTCCTTTTTTGGGCTGTTAAGATTCAATCGGACGGTTGAAAAATTATTGGTGTATTATAGTTACCATACACCTTACCTCATACAAACTTTCTCACCCTTATTTCTCCGTCGCCGGCGACCGTTCCACCGCCGGCGAAAGACGCCGGCGACCCATCTCCGGCCGGCCGAAGGCGATTTTTTCTCTCTCTTCCTCTTTCTTTCTCTTCTCTTCTCCCTCTCTTCTCTCCCTCCTCCGGCCGACCCCCTGCCCCACCGCCGGCCGCCTCCACAGCCGCCCCAGCTCCGGCCACCCCTCCCCCGCCGACAGCCCCTCCCTCTCTTCCCCTCTCTCTCTCTTCCCTTTCTCTTCTCCTCTCTCTCTTCCCTTTCTCTCTCTTCTCCTCTCTCTCTCTCTTCCCCCGCCGGCGGCCCCCCACCCGGCCTGCCCCACCCCCCGCCCCCCCACCGCCGGCCCCAGCCCCGGCCACCCCCTCCCCGCCGGCACCCCTCTCTCTCTTCCCCTCTCCCCTTTCTCTCTCTTCTCCTCTCTCTCTCTTCGCGGGTCCTCTCTCTTCGCGACCCGCGAAGAGAGAGAGAGGAGAAGAGAGAGAAAGGGGAGAGGGGGTGCCGGCGGGGTGGGGCGGCCGGGGCTGAGGCCGGCGGGGAAGAGTGAGAGAGAGGAGAAGAGAGAGAAAGGGAAGAGAGAGAGGAGAAGAGAAAGGGAAGAGAGAGACGGGAAGAGAGGGAGAGGCTGAGGGGAAGAGAGAGAGGGGGTGCCGGCGGGGAGGGGGTGGCCTGGGCTGGGGCCGGCCGTGGGGGCGGGCGGGTGGGGGCAGGCGGCGGTGGGGGGCGCCGGCGGGGGAAGAGAGAGAGAGGAGAAGAGAGAGAAAGGGAAGAGAGAGAGGAGAAGAGAAAGGGAAGAGAGAGAGAGGGGAAGAGAGGGAGGGGCTGCCGGCGGGGGAGGGGTGGCCGGAGCTGGGCGGCGGTGGAGGCGGCCGGCGGTGGGGGCAGGGGGGTCGGCCGGAGGAGGGAGAGAAGAGAGGGAGAAGAGAAGAGAGAGAAAGAGGAAGAGAGAGAAAAAATCGCCTTCGGCCGGCCGGAGATGGGTCGCCGGCGTCTTTCGCCGACGGTGGAACGGTCGCCGGCGACGGAGAAATAAGGGTGAGAAAGTTTGTATGAGGTAAGGTGTATGGTAACTATAATACACCAATAATTTTTCAACCGTTCGATTAAATCTTAACGGCCCAAAAAAGTGCTCTACCGGTAGTGACCCTCAAAGGGTCTCTACCACAACCCTCCCCATTTTTATATTGTAATGAAATAATTGTCCACGAGAAAATTATATTGTGAAATGACCGTAACACCTTTTTCATGATCGCTGGATCCCAAATAGTTTACGATGTGAAATCACTATGGCCACCATTACGAATAATGTGAGTAATGAGCTCACCTTTTTCAAAACCCTCTTATTTCACTATAACATAGTAATTGAGCTCTGATGGCAGCTTCCATCGTGTGAGATTTAATATGATTGTCAAATATTAATTAAAATTATTCTTTATGATTCTTTTTAAATTATAGATTGATTAATTATAATATAGGAGATTTAGATTTATTTGATATTAGGAAATAGGATTTATTGATTATATAATATTTGATACATTTGGGTAATTTATTCGTTTTTGTACTTGTAAACTTGTATTTATATGCAAGTCTAATTTATAATGCTCTTTACTAGTAAATTTTCTCTTAATTCCTAATCCGTGAATGAAACCACGTTAATCGTCTGTCTCATTATTCTATCTTTTATTCTCTTAGTTATTTATTTATTTACTTTCATTTTTCAAGATGATAACAGAACCAACACAACTGAATCCTTTGAAGACTCTGGTAAATGATCCATGCTCACTATGTTTGGAGGTGCCATCATCATCATATCAATTGCTGAATCCACTATTGAACCATCATTGATGTCGGCCGTTCTCGAAAACGGATGGCAACCTTGGAGTAAGTAGGCATTTTTATCTCAGTGCATGTGGAATTACATATGTGTAAGTAAGAAAAAAAAAGGAAAAAAGAAAAGGAAAGAGGAAAAAAAATACGAGAGAGAGAGAAAAAGAAAACATATTAAAAAAAAGACAAAATAATGAGTTTATTGTTTTCAAAGTTTTTGGGCAAGTTAATGTATTGTAACTCAATGATTGTTTCCGGATTCAGAAGATTGGTATTGACTTAAGAGGGTGTATTGGAATCCAAAGATTGTTTTCAGATTTAAGATATTTGCACCAACCTGAGCAGGTATGTTGAAATCCGATAATTATTTTCGGAGTGTGAGAATTTCAAAGTTATTCTCGAAATATTCAAGGCAAATTGGTATGCACCAACTTGAGGGGGAGTCTTGAGATTTTATATGTTTTTCAAATATTAATTGAAATTATGCTTTATAATTTTTTCTAATTAATAGATTGATTGATTGTGTTAAAGGAAATTTAGATTTATTTGTGCTAATTTTCATATCAAAAAATATGATTTCTTGATTATACAAGATTTGATATCTTTAGGTAACTTACTAATTTTGTACTTGTAAACTTGTAATAATACGAGAACCTATTTCGTAGTGATTTTTGCTAGTGAATTTTTTCTGTATTTCTAATCCATAGATGAAACCATTTGTCTTCTTCTTCTTCTATCTTTTATTCTCTTAATTACTTATTTATTTACTCTCATTTTTTAAGATGATATCAGAGTTAGGTTAACTGATGTTTAATTGTTTGACTACTTCCATAGCCAAAGACAACATGTCTGGTTACATTTGTTCTACAATGTCAAGTGCAAAAATTCAAATCTCCATTTTCATATGTTAAAAATTAAATATGATATAGTGATGGTGTAAGCTACTAGTGGACCACCACTTTACCAAGCTTCAAGTGTTTATGTCATTCTACCGAAAAAAAGAAGAGCACACAAACATTTAATAATAATCGGATTATTACTAATTTAAGTTCCCAAATGTTGCTATTATTTTCCAAGTTTTTTATTTTATTTTATTTTTTTTACTTTTTTGCAAATTCGCAGTCAACTTTTTCTCTTTTTTCCCGGAAAAATAAGTATTAATGTGATTTTGCAACTTCTGTATTTTCAAGCTTAATGTTTATATGTTGACCGAATGCTCTTTATACAATTTTTACGTACAACTTAATTAAATTTGCAACTTTGAACACAATCAATAAGACATATGTATAATTAAGGTTTGTTTGGTTTGCTAACTTAACTCCAATTAAATTGTTTTTTTTTTTATCTCAGTTTTTGTTTTTATTCCTAAAAAGTCAACAAAAATTATAACTAATTTTTGGAAAGTCAGCTAACTATAATTTTAAAAATTTTATCTCCAATCAATAAATCAAGCACAAGTTAAAATGATAAACAAGTTAAGCACAAGAAATTATAAATAAATAGTTAGGCCACAGACTGTGAATGTTTTCCCTATCTTTAACTGTGAAAATTGTACTTTGCACAATGCTTAGATCACTTAAACCCTTTTTTTAGGATATTATTACTATTTTTTAATTTAAAAATAAGTGATTTAAACTTTATATCTTTTAATGAAATTAAATAAATTATTATTATTAAATTATGCATACAACATATTGATTTTGCTTCTACACTTTTCATTCTTTTGTCACGTGAATAATTTATAGCTTCTATCGTTGTTGTTGTTAATTTTAGGGTAAGTTTGGCATTCAATTTTAAACTCAATTTTTATTTTTTTCTGAAAAAGTTTTTTGTTTTTTCTGAAAAAGTTAACAATAATTACTATTGAAACTTAAAAATCTTAACTTAAACTCATATGCCAAACACCCCCTTATGATTTAGGGTTTGTTTGCTTCATTAGTTCAATCCAACTTTAGCCATACTGTTTTTTGTCTTTTTCTCAAAAAAATTTTGTCTTTTTCCCAAAAAGTTTTTTGTCTTTTCTGAAAATTCAAAAAATTTATTATTACAACTAAAATATTTCAATTCAAACTAACCAACCAAACACACACTTAGGAGAACTTCTTCTTTTTTTTTTTTTTTTTCTTGTGGTAAGCAATCATATAACAGAACTTGTGAACATGGCAGGCATGTTAGTGGATAAGCAAGAAATAACTTTTGTAGCCAAAAGTCACATGCATCATTACTCGAAAAGAAAAAGGTCACATGCAATATCATGCACTTTTTGACTTTATTGCACCGGGTAAAACTCTATTTTTAAAATTTAAAGGTCATTAAAATCACATCAACTAAGATAACTCTCAACAAAAACATATAATAAGGGGGTGTTTGGTTCGTTAGTTTAAGTTGAAATATTTTAGTTGTAATAGTAAATTTTTTTGAATTTTCAGAAAAGACAAAAAATTTTTTGGGAAAAAGACAAAACTTTTTGGAAAAAAAACAAAAAAAAGTACAGTTTAAGTTGAAATGAACGGATAGCCAAACAAAGCCTAAGTCGGTGTTAGTCAAACAATAGTTTTAATATGTGAAATTGACATTGTCCTACCAATGAAGACTCCACTGAAAAATTCTCAAACTGTACATCGACTTTTGCAATAGATTATTGCAACAAGAATGTGGACATATTGTTTAGCTTCGAAATTACACCAATGAAATTGTATTAAAATATAATCGTCTAAAGTTTATTGTTAATTCCCAAATAATTCTAAATATTTTTCTTTTTGCTAGTAAAGATACATATATATTTTTTACTTTCAACGTGGATGAAATTTTTTTCTTTTTAATTTTCATTTTACGAGAATGAGGTTGTTGTGGATGAAATTTACTGGAGGATGAGGTTGGTGTGGTCCGTGGTGGGGAGATTGATTTCTTAAAAAGTCACCCTAAATGGGCCCTCAAATTTTCAATCTCAATTTTTATACTTTTGTAAAATATTTGTAAAAATTATAACTAATTTTTAAAAAGTGAATCAACTGTAACTTAAAAATTTCATCTCTAATCAATAAACCATACATATAATTAGAAATGGATCAACAATAAGTAGAAGTGACATTGTTCATCATTGTATGTGAGGCAAGAGTATTTAGAAGTGAAAATAATAATAAACAAACAAATAATTAGGGATGTTCACGGATCTATTTTCACGGATTAGGGCTCAATCTGCAAACCAATCTATGACATTTGGATTGAGATTTTCCAATTCATTATCAATCCACGAAGCTTTTAATCCAATCCGTAAACCTCAATTTACACGGATTGGATTCACGGATTCAATCCGACAAATCTAGGAACTAAAATAAAAAAATATAATACTTAAATATGAAATCGTTCAATAAAATTACAACACAATTAACTTCAAATCTTCAATCATTAGCTAAATTGTAACTTATAATACATAATAATAACCAAACTTGGATTAAACTCAATATAAAATATCCATACTAATCAACTTAACTAATATTACATTAAAGTAATTTAACAGATTGACAGATTATACGAATTAAGGATTCAATCCGCAATCTAATCTATAATATTCGGTTTGGAAAAATCTTAATGCATGTTTGGTTCGTCGGTTCAAACTATTAGTTTGAACTGATTTTTTTGTCATTTTTCTAAAAAGTTTTTTATCTTTTTTATAAAATCAATAAAAATTACTATTAAAACTTAAAATTTACAACTCAAACTGGTGAATCAAACGGAACCTTAATTCATAATTGATTAGTTAATCTTTTAATCTAATTTAATTAAATAAATTGGATTAGATTGAGTGCGTTCACAGACATCCGGACAAATAATAGAGAAGGGCTAGCGTTTGAAAACACGTGTAATACACTCGTTGCCAGCACTGGGTCCTACTTGCCGACATAGTTCAAGTTCATAAGTGGGTGAGAATCAATGGCTGTGCTTGGCGAAACAGACCCATCAAAAACGTCCAGACAAGACGTGATAGTAGCGGATAAGGATGGGCCCCGCAGCCTCTGTCCAACTGCTGTAGATATTTAGCCAATCGGACGGTGTCACGTTTTTCTTCCAGAAGCCACGTCACGGCGTTGATTTTATGTTTGATCACTGACAACTGACCCCGACTTCGCACGTTCTCTTCTTCTGCGCAATAAAGATGTTCGATGATTCAAATTCATTTATGGGCCTTGAGGCCCATTGGGCTTCGTAAGCCTGATTTTAAATAAAATTGGGCTAGTAACATCTTCAGATGTCAAAGCCTCATCTATTATCAAGCAAGACTACTCTTCGTGACGTGTACAATTGCCCCATTGCATCTTTGGATATTGCCTCAGTTATATTATTTTCATTTTCTTTTTACCTTCAATTAGATAAATGTAGAGGGTAAAAAGTTAAATAAGTATTAAAAAAGGACCACAAAAAAATATAAACATATCTATTTAAAAGATTGTTTCCACAATTTTATGATTTCTTTTTATTTATTTATTTGTTCTTTTAGAAATTATACAACATTTTTGCAAACATGGAATTGAAGTGTAATAAAAAAATTTTTCAAGAATAGTTTAGAAATAGCAAAATTTTATTGTAATGATGATAAGTTTTTAATATATTTTAAGATGATTAAAGATTATGTTATATTTTGTAACTTACTTTTTTGTATTGGAGATATTTTGCAGATTGGAGTCGCTCGCATCAAAGTGATTTCTATAAATTTCCACCTCCAACTCTCTATGGTAAGTGAGAACATAAGCTATGCTATTTAGCCTTAAACCATCTCTAATATAAATGTAATTGTTAATATCATATTTTGTGATTTGATATGTGATGTTTTTTTGTTTTTTACTCTGATGTATAATAATCACTCAAATGTTAAACTTTTTTTTTTTTTTTGGTTATAAATTTCAAGCTATCGAGTTTATAAATATAAACTTTTAATTTTCAAACAATTTAGAAAGGACAATATTGTAATTATAAAATAAAAAGTCACCAAATTAACTAATAGTAATCAAATATCAAAATTTCATACGCGTTCATTGTCCTTGACTTGGTATTAAACCTAGTCATTGTTTGGCACATAAGTTTAAAATGCTCATTTCTAGAAATATTTCATTTCAAAATGTGAATCCTTCTGGATTGGTGTTTTAGAGAGGAAAACAAATTGAGTACGGTGCAGATTTTGAATAAGTGAAAATTTTAAGTTAAATTAGAACATTTATGAAAAGTTAGAGTTAAAATTAGGTCCAAAACCAGAGCTTAACACTAAATATGACGTAAGTTAAAATTTGATATTGAGGATAATTTTTTAGTTTTGACATTTTCACATAAATATATTTAAATTTTCTATACCCCAACATCAATTTTTTAGACCCTTAAGCGACTATAAAATTTGGTACTTCTCAATGTCATGTAATTTTTTCAAAAAGTTTATTTTTGCAACTAGCACTTGAGAATTTGTGCCTGTCTCGTTTTAATCCTTGACATTGTTACCCTCCAATTATGTGATCTTAAGACTCGCTTTTCTGTAACCGTGAATACACCACTGAAAGAAAGGGGTCTTTTGGGAACCCCAAACCAGTATATACGACTATAAGTCCAAAATAGGTTAATTTTTTTGAGAAAATTATCCAAAATAGCCACTTTTTTTTTTCAACCCATTGACTTACAAAACACAAATTCTTTCTTATTTACTAATATGTTATAAACTTTAGTTTTATTTTTGTGTTATATTGGTCTAGTACCAAATTTTTATATCAAGTTAGTGTAATGATCTTTAAATTCGTGTAATTCAGATGCTTTCCTTTTTTTTTTTTTTTTTTGATTCAGACCTTTAATTCTACTGATGATGAGATCAAATTTTTGATCATGATAATCAAAAGATGCATGTATGGTTTTGACAGAATAAAATTTTAACCCAATCAATCACAAGTTTAAATGTCAACCTAAAACTCTTGACCCTGATAGGTAAACCGAAACCCAAAAACGAATTTCAGGTCTTTTTTGGAATTCAAATTGGATTAGATCTATGTCTCAACCCATTTATATAAGAATATTTTTTTCAAAGTATATTACATGTATATTGTATGCCTAATTTTAATTGTATATGTCCATTTGTCGTTAGGTTAACGCATTAATTGTTTTTATATATTATAAGATTGTTGGTTAGCTTTATTTTGTTTGTCAATTTACATAAATGTAACCTGACATATAACATGATCTTATTTTAAAAAATATATAATCTTATAAATAGCGAAATTCACACTGTTATAATAATTTTGTAGTAATTATATTATTCTAAATATATATGTTATATTTCAATTCGACTCTTATGAATGTGCCTTCAAGTATAATTTCTTTCAAAAATAAAAAATAAAAAAATGGGCAACTGGCAACGGGCTGGGTTGACCCAACCCTGCGTCCCTATAATGGAACGGGTGGACCCGCAACCGGAAACCGGCCACCAAAGTATTGGCAGGGCATTCTGGTAAATTCAACAGGGAGCGGGCCTAAACGAAGAACAATTCGCATTCCGATCGGAGAAGAAGGAAAGAGAAACAGAAAACTTCAGATTCAGAGAGAGAGAGAGAGAGGAGAAACGACAACGAAAGCTATGATACTTGCAGTCTTGTTCGCCAATTCCGAAGGCAACATCCTCGTCGAACGGTACGCTTAGAGATCTCCATTCTGTCCCGATGCAAAACCTACGCCTTTCATTTTTTTCATCCATTGAATTGATCAAGTTTTTCGTTGGATTTGAATTCGGATTAATCTCATTCGGAAGTTTTAGTTACGAATGTTTTCAACTATTTTCTGTCTTTATATTTACTTATCTGGTTGAAATTCACATATAAGGATTGAGCCGAAGAAATTCTGAAATCCATGGAAAAAAATCTGTTGTTCCTAAGTTGCCGAACATGTGGCTTGGAGTGATATTAACAGTTTCTGAAGAGAGATTTGCTTACAGCACGAGTTATATAAGAATCAAGAGATTTGGGTATAGTTGTTTTGATTGTTTTGGTTGAGGGCATTCTTAAAGAGCTGATCTGTTTGTTGATATTTACACTTTTCAGTTTTAATGGAGTTCCGGCCGAGGAGCGGCTGCATTGGAGATCATTCCTTGTCAAATTGGGGGCGGATAATCTTAAAGGTGTGAAGAATGAAGAGCTCCTGGTTGCTTGCCACAAGTAATGTATATTTATTTTTGTTTTTATCTTTAACACATAATTTCCGAATCTAAAGCATTGTTATATCTGAATCGGACATAGCAGTGGTTCTGGTTTGGCTTATATTCGAGATCGGTAAAAGTGTTGATTGAATTGTGCATAACTGGGGACATTCGTAGAGGACAGAACTATAGCTCTAAATTTTGCCCAAGTACGACAATTTTGAAAATGAAACAACCTAAATTTATCGTGTTTTTCTCGGGCAGTTCAGAGTGTTGTTCGATTCCAGCCGTTAAAATCATGTGTATTGATGTTGTATATTGTAGAGACTAATTTGGTGCTAAAGGTTTCTCCCTCACTTGTGATGCTTTTTTGCGAAAGCATGCAGGAATTGTGTGCATGAATATTATGCATCATGTTCCTGTTCTATGCGGTATAATGTATGAAATTGTTCCATGTTTTTCTCCTTCAAAGTTTATGAGGAAACAATGTGAGAGCTTGATGTTTGAATTCAAGTGACCTAATCACTTTATCTTGATCAGATCGGTGTACGTTGTTTACACAGTACTTGGTGATGTCAGCATCTATGTCGTGGGCAAGGATGAGTATGATGAACTTGCATGTGAGTATGTAGCTTTCTTTAGAAAATGAAAAAGTAAATAAATAAAAATCTTTTACTTGGCTGATAGGAAAGGGGACTATTGTGCCATACTGTTTCCCAAAGTGAATAATTGTTGTCTGGTAGCGATTGTGGTTTGATTGATGATGTCTTGCCCCTATTTTTTTTCCTGTTGTAAGTTCATCTTGTTAATTTTGACTCTGATGATTTCTTTGTAGTGTCGGAAGTTATCTTTGTAATAACATCAGCCGTGAAGGATGTTTGTGGGAAACCTCCTAGCGAGCGCCTTTTCCTGGACAAGTATGGAAAGATTTGCTTGTGTTTGGATGAAATTGTTTGGAAGGTGAGGTGATATGACTCATTCTAAATCTAAAGAAATGACTGAACAAAATTTTCAAATATCTTTTGGTGATCCAACCAGCATTGCAATAGACCAATTATCGTATCTTTATCCAGTAAATGCATTGAAATCATATCTGTCTGGACAAGATCAGTTCTATGCGTTTTGGGTTTTATTTGCTAGGCATGGGGTGAATGCTCACGAATTAAGAAGTTTTTTTGTGTCGCCAATTTCTCTGTTATGAAAACAGAGCAAATGGGATTTTCTCAAACCATAACTAAAAAGATCAACTCTGAAAATTCAGTTTTACAAGGCAAGCTAACTTGGGAAGTAAAGTATCTGATGTTAAGCGCTTTCCTCCGTCATTATGTTGAAATGTGTTAATTTTCTTTCTGTTTCCTTCTCTTTATATGTTACATGCTGCGCTTGACGTTCTCATTCTATACTTCTGAAGGGAGTTCTGGAGAATACGGAAAAAGACAGAATCAAAAGACTGATAAGGCTAAAACCTCCATCGGAGTTCTAATCAAAAGCCCCTCTTTCGCAACAAACCCACTGGAGGACATACTTGTGACAGGACGAGGAGATTTTTCCATTCGGAGTCTCTTTCAAGCATTTTGTAGCAGCTTCTATGTTTTAGAAAACTGAAGTTGAGATTGCTTTGGCTTTCATGCAACTGAGGATGGATTGACTGCAATTATTTTGTTTATGTTTTGAACTTCAAAGAGTTCATAGTTTCGATTAAACTTGAAGATCTTGTTACTGTATCATTTGTGTTTTATGATGATTGTTAATTTTAGCACTCAAAAGGAAATGGTCAGTGTTACTGGTCTCGCCTAAAATATGAAGAATGCTACTGAGGAACTTCTCATACGTGGGGTTTGTGCTCTTCCATATATCCCAACTACCACGGTGAAACTTATTTAGGAAATGTTAAATTTATAATGTTCCTTATGTGCGATTCTCGTGTTCTTTCAAACGGTTTGATTTCCGTGCTTAATGTTCTCTTTCACTTTAATTTTACCCCAAACAGAAATGAGTCGGTGGCCTTCATCTCTTAAACGTAAGCAACCAGATTCTACGTCACCGTTGGCTTCACTGGCAGAACAAGAGCGTGTCATATACAATGTGATTGGAAGCAAGCAGGGCATTGGAATCTGGTTAGGAGACTTGGAAAAAGAGGTAAACGTCCTCGACAATGTGGCTAAAAATTTTTTGAAGTCCCTGGAAGCCAAAAAACTGATAAAATTGGCTGCAAATGTCCATAGTAAGATCAAGAAACACTATTTGGCTGCCGAGGTCGAGCCCCCCACAGAAATCACGGGTCGGGCTTGGTAGGCTGATGGGAAACTGGACACTGGCTCCATAAAAATTCTAAAAGACTGCTGTCTCTAGGTTATTTTATATACGTAGGGTTGCTACGCTGGAGGAGATCTCGGATGCAATGAGGAGGAGCGGGGTGCTTATTGTTGAGTTCACGAGTTAGCAAATTGAGGAGATTGCAGAGACTTTGGTTTTGGACAATGAGATTGTGGAGGACCTGTAGATACTACAATGAATGGTTGAATTTCTGAATTGCTTATTTGCTTATTTTATCGATGAATTGCGAATTGACGGCTTCTACTGTTCGTTTAATCCTTGTGATGTGGCTTTTGGAGAAGCTTCGGCTTCTAACAATTTTTTAGGGAAAGAAAAGAAGGAACTCCATAAGTTGAGTTGTGAAACGACATGGAAATGACTAATCGGAATATGTTTTATCGCTTGGCTCTTTTGCATTTGCTTGTGTAGGTGGAAGAGTCGCTTTATTCTTTTGGAACTTATGTTAATTAGTCTCCACTCTCCATTGTTTTCTAGCAGTGCTAAATTTAATTTTGATACGCAGCTATCTTGGATGAACTCACAAAAGAAAAGCGTCCCAAGTGAAGTAAAAAGGAGAGTTTTTAGCTTGAGATTGTTGACAGAGATGATAGCTATCCTTGGAGAAATTGCGAAAAAAAATAAAAAATTCCCCGGTTTTTCTCTTCCAATTTCTACTTCATTAAAAGCCCCGGGACACTAACGTAATTTGAACCCAATTTATATAGACAAATTCCCATGTTAAAAAAAAAAAAAAAAAGAAAGGAAAAGCAGAAGCAATAATCACATGTGGTGATCGCATGACGGTGAGGACGTCAAAGTTGGAGTCATATTATATGCAAGAATTCGTCTTTTATAGATTACAAAGCTATTTGGTTAGATTGTTTGAGTTGAAATTTTATAATTATTTTGATTAGAGTTGAATTGAATTTTGAAATTATGCATTTGATTGAAAATGAATCATTTAAAATTAAAAGGGTATAAATATTTGCAATGTGTTCAAAAAAGATATTAATATGAATATTGTTTTGTTAATATCAAGATTTTATGTAATTTAAAAAAGATAATTTTATCTTGATTTAAAATTAAAAAAAAGTCTTAAACTTTAAAATTTAAGTTCCTAAGTTAGAAATAGAGAATATAAACAATGAAATTGAATTTATATTTTAATAAAAAATACAAAAAACAACCAAAAAATTTTATTGTAAACACATACATATGTTAAATATGTTAAAAGATTACTTTTAGTCTTCAACCGATAACTATTAAAAATCCATGGGATGTTTTTCATTTCACACCTGTGATTGTAATTAAAAGGGGAAAAAAAAACCAGTAAAGTTGGGGTGAATGTGAAGAGACTAAAAGGGTGTTTGGCATCCCTATTCAAACCACTCAATTCAAATTTTTTTTGTCTTTTTTTCAAAAAATTTTTTGTCTTTTCTGAAAATTCAAAAAAATTTACTATTAAAACTTAAAAATCTCAACTCAAACTACTCCACCAAATACACTATAAGGATCCGTTTGGTTCGTTAGTTTAAGTTGAAATATTTTAGTTGTAATATTAAATTTTTTTGAATTTTCTAAAAAAGACAAAAAACTTTTTAAGAAAAAAATAAAAATTTTTTGAAAAAAAGATAAAAAAAATTTGAGTTAAATGGAGTTGAGCTAATGTACCAAATGGGCTCTAATCCATCATTGTAGTAGAAACTTCAAACAAACTGGTAGTCTAGAAAGCTCCTATACCATTTCCTATTAGAACCACCTGTCCTTGGGGCTTGGTACATTATTTTTCCCACTTAAAAAACACACACACACAAAAGAAAAAAAAGAGAAAAGGCAGCTTAGGACCAGAAAGGGTTCTCTACAGGATCGCGAGAATGGAAAAGGCAGTGACTTTTCTAGCCCTTTTGGTCTTCACCTTCTCAGTGGCTGAATCTGCCTCAATTATTCCACTCCCCAACCCTCATTCCTCCTTCAACCCCGTCAACTCCTCCCAGGTAAGCTCTCTCTGAATCAGACTCCAGAAATTCCTCCCCCCCAAAATAAAAATAAGAATAAAAATAAAAACTTGACCCAAATTCTGATCAAATCGGTGTCTGTTTTTGCTGCAGGATAACAAAGCGGCGTGTTCTTACACAGTGACGATCAAGACGAGCTGTTCTTCGACGAAATACACACGAGATCAAATCAGTTTGTCATTCGGCGACGCGTACGGGAATCAGGTGTACGCGCCGAGGCTGGACGATCCGCGTTCTAGAACGTTCGAGAGGTGCTCGACGGACACGTTCCAGATAAGGGGCCCGTGCACGTACCAGATCTGCCACCTGTACCTCTACAGAAGCGGTTACGACGGCTGGAAGCCGGAGACCGTCAAGGTCTACGGTTACAACATCAAGGCCGTCACTTTCTACTACGATGTCTTCATTCCCAACGGTATTTGGTACGGCTTTGACCTCTGTCATGGTTATTACGGCGGTTCGGCTTCCTCCGCCGCCTGAGTTTTCATATGTCTTGTGAATTTGTGCCCTCTCTGTTCATGTCGTTTTGTTGTTGTATGATGTTTTTCGCCATATTTATGTATAAGCTATTTTGATCTTCATTTGATATCAGACATTTGTCGTATATTAGATTATGCCTGTGACTACTCTCAATGGATATATATATATATATATATATATATGCATATGCAATAGAATAAAGATTTTATAAGGAATTATGGTTAGGTGTTTTTTATTTTTTTCCTTCTCAAAAGGAGTTTAGATCATAGGTTAGTTTTTTAAGTAGTGCACAAAAGTTAATCTAAATGGAATGTCAAACGGATCATTAGTCTTTTTTTTTTTTTTTCCTTCTCTACAATTATTATACCCATTTTTAGCTCTTGGTTTTTCTCAGAATTTGAGTTTGAATGATTGAATCCAACATCAAATGAATCTTCTTAAACGAGAAAAGTAAGAAGGTAAAGATTAAACAAGCAACTAGATGAAGAACGTTAAGCAAGCAAATTAAGAACGCTAAAAACCTTTATAATAATAAATTATCATTAATGACCTTTTAAATGGTGATTAAAATGCCGTCCAATAGCTTTTCTAGATTTTGTTGAAAAGTTATCTAATAACTTGCTAAAATATATTTTTTTATTTTATTTTAACTCAAAAGTCCAAAAGGGGTAGGACTTTAGCAAATCGATGAACTATTATCCCAGGTACGTGTTTTATGTTTTTGCTTATTCGTTAAGGGTTTCTTCGGTGCTGTTTATTCTGTTTTCCATTTGTTTCAACCCAAAAAAAAAAAAAAAATTGTGTTTCAACGACTGGTCGTTTTTAATAACATCAATCCTTTCAGCAGTAGGAATCGTTAAAAATAAGCAACATATTGTTTTGGCAATAGACGACAATAAACTGTAGACAAATACAAGCATATCCGGCTAATAATAGATGGAAGCATTTATTAAATTGTATGACAGACGACATTAAACATTTTAGTGGTTGAAAACTTTACACCTGAACAACTTGTAGTTTTCCTTTAAAAAATAGACATTGACGGTATTACTTTACAGATAAGGTCGTCTCGTATAGACTATCGTAGAGAAGTTAAATGACGTCACAACGACACGTCTTTTTTTGAAAACGACATAAAACATTTAAACGTTAGAAAACTTAAAACGAAAGAACAATATAATCTAGATGCTTTTCTTATAAGTTCGAACGAAATCATATATGCAAGAAATGACATGTCGTTTTCTTTAATAAATGACAGTGACACGCACCACATTCTTGTCTATCCAATATCCAATAATAACATGACACATGTGTCATTAACATAATCTTTTAATTAATTTGATATGATATTGTAATTAATATACATTTTTAATTGACGCATCATGATATTATTGAGGGGACATGAAAAGAACGAGAATAAGGAGACGCATAAGTTGAATTCATATTTGAACAGTTGGCAAAAATAAAATTTCATTAATAAATAGAAATAGAATAAGAAAAAAAGTTTTCGTCCTTTCACTTTTTTAAACTTATATTAAAAAATAAAAAATAGTTGGTTTAATTTCCAAATTTTTGTGAATGGTTTAATTTTAAATTTAACCATCGAAAAATAAGGTTGATCTCATTTTATCTTCTATAATTCAACGTATAACAGAAATCTTCCTTAAATGTGGTAATTTGGACACCAAAAAAAATACAAGTTAGGATTGGAAAAATAATGTGCTAGTTGAGTATTGGGTTGAACCCGTCTAACACCACAAAAAATCAGGTCGTGTCTCGGTCAACCCACCTGACCTGAATTCAACCCAAAAAACCCTAGGCACTAACTCACTCACTCTTTACCCTTCTTACTGTCGCCACCTCTCTGAGTTTTTTCTCTCACTCAACTCTCTCAAATGTGGCTCTTCATTCCAATTTATGGCTGCCACCTCCCTCTACGCGACCTACTGCTCTTTTCTCACTTTTATCGTCATTGCTATAACTTTCTTCTGTAGTGTACCGAGCTCGCAATGGAGCTTAACTCATTTTCTCTTTTTTATTTTATTTTGGCGTTATTTTCATTCTTTTGAGAGTAATTTGTGATTTGGCTGATGACCACTCTCTATTTCGGCAACTACAAGGGATGGAATCATGCGTGAAAAGGCACGACATTGCTTGAAACCCTTTACCTTAATGCACATTTGGATGATTGGGGTGTGGAGATTTTGGGATTTTGATGTGGTAGAGTGAGATTATGAGATTTTGTTGTTTATAAAAACAAAACAGAGACTGATGATAAAAAATTCAAGACTTTTTTCTTTCCTTTTTATTCAATCATCTCCTCTATTCCCTTTCCTATTCGTTTCTTTACAAGGACTAACCCAAAAAATTTCAAAGATTAGCTTTTGGCAGGTTACACAAGTCATGCTGTGTCAACCCATAAAAAGACCAGGTTGCGTTAGTGTTGATGATTTCTTGACCTGACGGATTACAGGTCGTGTCCGAATTGGGAGTTTTTAAGATCAAATTGGCTTCAATCTGACATGAATCCAACCGAATAACATGAATTACCAGCCCTTAAATTGTAAAACTAATACTTTTATCTTATTAATTTTTGAATGACTTTTAATCACATGTCATTTTAATAAACATGATTAAAATTCTTTTTAACATTTTCTTTAAAAAAAAAAGAAACATTATTATGGAAAAATTATCCAAGTTATGTCAAATGATAAGTTAAACAAGTACTTTTGTTTATTTAGCAACCAAAAAAAAAAGGTACTTTTGTTTTCTTTTAAATTGTAAGAGAGATAAGAATGAGATCCTTTCTATTATTTTTTGTTTGACATTTAAGTTTAATTATAATTAAATTATATTTTTTATTTTAGTTTTTATTTAAAAAAAATCAACAAAATTTATAATTAGTTTTTGAAAAATTAATCAACTCCAACTTAAAAATTTATATATTGTTTGGGATTTAAGTTTAACTCCAATAAATCTGTATTTTTTTATCTCAGTTTTTATCTTTTTTTTAAGTCAATAAAAATTATAACTAATTTTTGAAAAGCCAAACAACTCAAATTTAAAAATTTCATTTCCAATTAACTTAAAGGGTGTTTGGCACACCAACTTAAAACACTCATCTCAAAATTTTTTTTATCTTTTTCCACAAAAGTTTTTTGTCTTTTCTGAAAATTTAAAAAAATTTACTATTGAAACTTAAAAATCTCAACTCAAACTATTCCACCAAACACCTCCTTATTAAATGAAAGTTTTATCTCCAATCGGCGAATCAAATGTAATATTAAAAACCAAATTTGATTTAAAAAAAAGGTTGAAAATTTGAAATTAATCCAAAATATGTTTTGAACGAAAAATTGCCTCACGGATTCCTGGTATCTCAAAATTTATTGTAATTTCTGTCAAATAAATTTGTGTCCGAATAAATACAAAAAACATTTTTCCACAAATACCCTCAAGATCTGGAAACAACAAGAGTAATAATAATGGATGACCATAGGTTTTTTCGTCCTTTCACTAATAAAAAGCTCTCTCTCTCTCTTCTTTCTCTCTCTTCCGATTCAACACCAGATCCAGGGTTTATCCCCGACCCTCTCCTCTCTCCCCTAATTTCCTTTCCTCTTTTTCTAGGGTTTTCTCTCTGATTCTCCACACAGAATCTCAAACTTCAGGAAACGCTTCAATCTCTCTCTCTCTCTCTCCCGTCGGTAGCTTCAAGCTCACAGGTGAGCGTTAATGGAGTCGTTTTGCTTCGAAAATTTTGGCAATCGCATTTTGACACAAAACCCTAACCCTGGATTTGGCTGCTTTGTGGTTGTAGGATGGGTGAAGTCAGAGACAACGATGGTTACGAGGAAGAGCTCGTCGACTACGAAGAAGAAGACCAAAACGCCCCCAACTCCGCCTCCGCCAAGCCCTCCGGCGAATCGGCCAAAAAGTAAGCTTCTGTTGTCTCTCTCTCTCTCTCTCTCCTTCCTATGCTCAATTCAATTCCGAGTGCAATTTATTATTCATGTATTAGTTTCGTTTGTTTGTTTCTTTTCTTCTTTTGTTTTTTTTTTTGGTTATCGTATTTGAAGTACTTTTCAGTTTCGCTGGTCGAATTTTTGAAATTTTGGTGTTATGGAAAATAATTGAATAATAAACGATTGAAAAATTATTCTTTGGGTTGTAGGGGCTACGTTGGAATCCACAGTTCCGGTTTCAGAGACTTCCTGTTGAAGCCAGAGCTTCTACGAGCCATCGTCGATTCGGGATTTGAACATCCTTCAGAAGGCAAAGTTTTATCACTGTCTCGCTTTATGTTTTATATATATAAACATTGAACTCTGACATTTATGATTTTTCCTTCTGCTTTGAAGGTCTTGGGACTTGATATGATTTTTACTTGTACTGTTGAATTTGTTGGTATTGGGTAAGGGATGGTAGATTGTTTACTTGAATGCGGCGTTAAACTCTGCGTTATGGTATCTACACTTGACGAAACCTGCCCTTGATGAACTATGGTTAATTCTAAAATGTTGATATGATTTTTACTTGTAATTATGAATTTTTTGTTATTTGGTGGGAGATAGTAGATAGTGTATTTGTATGTGGCGTTGCATCTGTGTTGTGTTATGATGGTATCTATACCAGACGAAACTTGCCCTTGATGAGCTATGGTTGATTCTAAAATGTCGTTTACTTTTTGCAATTTTGATAAGAAGTTTTAAATTGTCTGTTATTTTGGATTTCTTGTTCTTCTTCTTTTTTTTTTTTCTTTTTCTTTTTTCTTTTGTAATTTGTAGTTCCCTATGGGAGGATTTGGGCATATAGTTTGGTGGCCATTTAAATTGATGTTCATGTTGTGGTTGTTTCTTTGAATGTTTTTTGTAAAGCCTTTAAGTTTTATGTATGCCCTGTAGCCTGTATTTTTATGCTTTTATTCTTAATCTTTTTCAGGTAATCACTACTTCCATATTCATCATTCTGGCAACAAAACTGGTTTGGTAAACCTTTCCATTAAAAGGATCTCCGAAGGTCATTTATACTTACTGAGGTTTCGTCCGCTACAATTTTTTCTTCATTAGTGCAACATGAGTGCATCCCTCAAGCTATCTTAGGAATGGATGTCATTTGTCAAGCGAAATCTGGAATGGGGAAGACTGCTGTCTTTGTCCTGTCAACTCTTCAGCAAATAGAACCAGTTGCTGGCCAGGTTGCTGCTCTCGTTCTCTGCCACACGAGAGAATTAGCTTACCAGGTTTGCCTCATGATTCTGGTTGTCTTGTATATAACAAGCCCTATCAATTTGTAATGTTAACGTGCATATGCATGGTAATTTCTAATATGTTATTTCTTAATTGATTGTACGTATCTATTATCTACAGATCTGCAACGAATTCCAGAGGTTTAGCACCTATTTGCATGAAATTAAGGTGTCAGTCTTCTATGGTGGTGTCAGTATCAAGGTTCACAAGGAATTGCTGAAAAATGAATGTCCCCATATTGTTGTTGGAACACCTGGGAGAGTATTGGCTCTGGCTAGGGATAAGGATCTTGGACTAAAGAATGTGAGGCATTTTATTCTTGATGAATGTGATAAGATGCTCGAGTCACTCGGTATGTTTTCAAATTCTGTTGTTTGGAGTTTCTGTGGGGTTATACCAAAGTACTTCTTCTGTTTATTGATTTGAATGATGATCTTTTTCATCTCTTTCATTTTGGGTATTTATTTTTCCTTTTGCTTCTCTATTTTACAGACATGAGGAGAGATGTGCAAGAGATTTTCAAGCTGACTCCTCATGATAAGCAAGTGATGATGTTTTCAGCAACACTCAGCAAAGAGATTCGTCCTGTTTGCAAGAAATTCATGCAAGATGTAATATCCAGATTGATTTCAATCTTTGAATAATGTTTTAAGTATATTGACTGCTATATATTTTTTGGTGGTTTTTATTCTCAAGTATGCTACCTTTTTTGGTGGTTTTAACTTTTCATTCTCAAGTATGCTACCTTTTTTGGTGGTTTTAACTTTTCATTCTCAAGTATGCTACCTTTGGCAGTTAATTTTGTTTAATTAATCTTTTTGGCTTTTAGTTTTTATGGAGAATAAAATCGTCTACAATATTACAAGTAAACATAAGTGTTATTACCTTTCTTGTTAGAATGTTAGTGGAGGTCTAAACAAGGATCTGGGTTAGTGTGGGATTTTATGGTCTTATGCTGCAAGTACTGAGATACTGTGAATTAGTATTCTAAAATGGAAAATATTGATTAGAAGGAATGACATACTTGGAACTTGAGTTTCTTTCTTTCTTTTTTTTTTTTTTGTCTTCATTGTTTCTTTTTTCTTTGAATATCTTGACGGTTTTTTGATTTATTTATTTTTAATCTTATTTGTTCTTTTCAGCCTATGGAAATCTATGTAGATGACGAGGCCAAGTTGACTCTTCATGGTCTTGTCCAGCACTACATAAAATTGCTGGAAGCAGAGAAAAACCGCAAGCTGACTGACCTTCTTGATGCTTTAGATTTCAACCAAGTTGTTATTTTTGTGAAAAGTGTCAACAGGGCTGCTGAGTTGAACAAGCTACTTGCTGATAGTAACTTTCCCTCTATCTGCATCCACTCCGGAATGTCTCAGGAAGAGAGGTAAATGGTAGTTTGACCTGCATTTAATGAGTCAGTCCATGTTAGTTGAAATAGGGATGTAATTTTGGTCGTCCACAATCTGCTGTTTTTATCATTTTGTGCAATTTTCTTATTGCTAAATTTTGATTCTACTTTCACAAATAATCGGGAATGAGAACTTGATTTCTTTCTTAACTCGATTTCTAGATTTTTCTAATACTCAACTCTAATTGATTTTCCTTTTTTTTTTTTTTTTTTCCTTGATAATGTGAATGTCGTTATGGACTAAGCTTTGTGTGGTTTTATCATTTTCAGGTTGAAGCGGTACAAGAATTTCAAGGAAGGGCATTCAAGAATTCTTGTAGCAACGGATTTAGTTGGAAGGGGAATTGACATCGAGCGTGTTAACATTGTTATCAACTATGACATGCCCGATTCTGCTGACACCTACTTGCACAGGGTATTGGTTTAGTTTCTGCATGTGCTTTGACGATCTTTTCACTTATATTGATGTGCTTTTCAGTTCATACTGTTTCTAATCAGCATGTCCTTTCGGTTCCTCCTCTTATTGGCTTTGCATTGCATTCTTTAGGTGGGCAGAGCTGGAAGATTTGGCACCAAAGGGCTTGCAATTACGTTTGTCTCGTCAGCATCCGACTCTGAAGTTCTTAATCAGGTGATTAATTTTACTGAATCAGCCAAGATATCAGTTCTGCTTTTCTGAATTTCTCATAATAACCTCAAATTCTGCCTTGATTTGCTTCAGGTTCAGTCTAGGTTTGAGGTCGATATAAAGGAGCTTCCAGAGCAAATTGATACATCCACTTATAGTAAGACTTCTATACCATTCAATTGTTAATTGTATATTTTTTTTGGCTCTAGAGCTTGAAACTTAATAGTGGAGGATGTTTGTATAACCGTGATGCTAAACGTGAATGATTTGTCAACAAGTGATGAAAATGATATGTTTCTTCATGGCCGGTTTTTGTTTTTGATGGTGATTTGAATACGTTCGAGTTTCCGAACCCTGACTACATTCCATTATTATGGTGTTTCTATTTGAGGGGACTATATAGCTCATTCTTTTCGACTATAGTTTTACATGTTGATGTTACTTACAGTACTAACTATATTTTATATTTAATGCAGTGCAAGTATGATGGGACTTGTTTTCAACATGGAAGCCTGCAACAAAGACACACGGTCAAATCGGCGGGCATTGGATTCTAGAGATAGCTCTAGTTTTTTTTTTTTTTTTTTTTTTTTTTTTTTTTTTTTTTTTTTAAAGTTTTGTGGCAAGATTTTCAGAATGTAGAATTGTATGAAGAGAAGAGGATAAGAATATTTTGATGATTCCTCATATCCCCGGTTGATTCATCTTTGGTGGTCATAGATTTGATTAAAACAGCTAGCATCATAGAGATGTAACCTTTTAAGCGTGTGGGTTTATCTCACATGCTTTTATTGTATTGGTAATATGTTGCCGTTATTTGGGAATTGTTTTTGTTTCATTTTTGTCTATTACTTGAGTCGGTCTGTCTGGTCAAATTTGTGTTTTTTTTTATTAATTGTTCCGGCTAGGTTTGAGTGGAAATCCATGACGGTCACAATCACAATAATTACAATAGGAAGTTCGTTTTATCATGTTTGTAGGTTTATTCGCAGCGTATATTTATGTTAATCTTCTATAGAAAGAAAGATTAACAAAAAATAATAATAAAAGAAAATCAGAGGTTTAACATGAATGGAGAGAAGTTTTCCTTAATTGAGATTCTTTCGAATATTTTCTTCTGATAATTAAAACTATAAGATGTGATTTTTTTTTTTTCAAAATGTAGAATATTACAGTCGATGATCATTATTTATTTTTATTATTTATTATTTATTTTTTTTAAATAGCTATATTGTTAGCATGGCATTGGTGTAGGACTTGCTACCACTCCACATTGTGTGATCACAAGGCAAAAAATGAGATGTAATCATAAATTTTGTTAATTTTTTCTACAACTTTGCTATTAATCTAACGTTTGTACTTCTAATTTAACAGTATTATAAAACCCCAAAAAAAAAAAAAAAAAAAGAAGAAAGAAAAGAGAGGAAGACGTGGTGGGGAAACGACCCATTGAACTCACGTGTAAAATGGTACCATCTCATACGTGTTTAACAATATGCATACATTTGGCAGACAATCACATTCCAACAATTGTTCAATAATTTATATGGACCATCTCACCATCTCCAATTCATAGATTAATGCCAAATATTGTATTGTGTTGTGTGTGTGTGTATTAAAACCGAGTATCAATTTGGTAGTGACATAAAAATTTAGCATATATTCGTTCCGACTTTTGTGAATCTTGAAATTATCTTGTTCATTGGTCTCAACTGTCCATTTGTACATGGGATAAGTCAAAATTATTTACCGTTTCGAACTTCAAATGGGTTATTAGAGGGTCATCAAATGGGGTGTCTAATTAATTCTTACTTTTCGACTAATAAGATATATATTGAATTGGTTTTAACCTTCCCAAGTGAGAAATCTTTCCTTGACCTAACACTATAATTTCTCACCAAATAATTAATGGACGCCAAGACATTAAAAAATTGACCATATAACTTTCTCTATCCGTTTCCTATCAATTATATTCCGTCTTACATCCTACTTAATTTTCTTGACCAATGCATTAATTTTAACGAGGAAGTCAAATATTCATATGAATATCATTCTCATATTACGACATTTGCTTAAGTGCAAGCATAAACTAATGTAATTGATCCACACGTGACTTCACTATTTTAAAGTGTAGGTTCAATTTCTGTGGTGTACATATGCCAGTATTGCAGAACACACAACTGTTCATGTCATCAGATTATTGCTTGTGGATTCACTCAAGGAACTATGAATTCTAGTTTTGGCTTTTAGGGATATAAACTTATTTGTAATAAATTCGGAAAGTAATAAAAAAGTAGTCATTCAGAAAAAGCAGAAAAATAGGAAATGGAAGGACTTGGTTTGATCAGCACTAGGCTTTTGGCTATGGCCATGATGTTTTTTGTGTTTCTGGCCTCTCCCTCTGCCACTCCAACTCCCGCCACGCCCCCGAAAAACTCCAAAGTCTACTGCTACGGCGAAGGATGTGCTCGGAAGTCCATGGGACTTGCCGAAAAATCCGACAACGAGTTCACCGGCTGCACTATTGGGTGCATGGACCCGTGTTAGATCCCTCATTGACACTGTCTACAAGTGCACCATTAGCTGTACTCAGGCCTTAAGCCCAGTTGTCCACTACTAGTAAGCTTCATTAATTACTGTATATGCTTATATATGTTTTAATTTAATTATAATTTTCTTAAGATAACTATAAAATTAGATATATAAAAAGATCATTTTAATAAGCGCAAAATATTTGTTCTTAATTTAACGTTTGCAGGTATGAATGAATTGCAAGAGCACATGTCAAAGTGCTATAATGGCTGCAACAAGGATTTCCAGCTTTCCAAATCTGATGAGGAGGTTCTCCATATGTACTGGAAACGTATGGAAAATGTTCGCCCATAAGAGAGATTATATGCGTATTATATATTTATATTTACTTCTCTTTGGGCACTAGTACATGTTTGCTTGTCATGTTATGTATGAGCAAACCTCAATAATGTTATACATATACGTACATATATATATATATATTGGCTATGCTCAATGTTATCATTTTTTCCTATTATTTTTCTTATGATACTCATGCGAGCCGTAAGTTGCTTGTGTGTGATAGTAGTTCTTGATTTGGTGATTTCAAAAGAACTTTTTATTATCTATTTAACAGCTTATTAAACAAAAAAAAAAAAAAAAAGGAAAAAAACCGTCATAATGGGTATAAAAAAGAGAGAACTGTACGTGTAATGGACGAAAAAAATATACCTCGATATTGTTATTGTGCAATTTAGATTATTATATTTGACGCACATTTCTTTACATATCTCTCACCATAAAAGTATCTTAAATAAATATGAAAAAAATTAGGTAAATATACAATTTTTAACCACTTATTTAAATATAAATAGTTAATTTTTTATTTGAGAAAATAGTTATTAATGAGTGATTAATTATAATCAATTAATGAAAAATACATTTTAATTATAATCAATTAATGAAAATGTGGATCTGATTGATGGGTCCCACATTTTATGAGAGAACAAAAAATGAGTATTAAATGGTGATGGATTCCAAGTATTAATTTGTCCCAATTATAAATAAAGGATATAAAATGGAGGTAAAAAGGGCCAACATCTAATTACGTACACAAGTTGTAAAAGCGGGAAAACAATACCTAACCTAACTGCCTAGCCAGCAAAACTCTCTCCTTGCCATCCAAAGCGCCAAAGCCTATTTTCCTTCTCTCTATCTCTCCTTTCCCTCTCTGATCTGATCTGATCTCTCCGCATCCATTATTAGCGCCTAGCCATCGGCGCCGGAGACATTGCAACTCTTCCTCGCGGCGCTGTCGCAATGGGGAAGTGGTCGATGTCGCAGTCGGACGTTGAGAAGGGTTGTCAGAAGGGCCAGCCAAAACCACCGCCACCGTCGCCACGTTATTGTCCGCCAGCTAAACCATGGTTCCCGTGGCTGGTGCCTCTCATATTCGTGGCAAACATCGCCATGTTCGTGTACAGCATGTACCTCAACAATTGCCCCTCCACCACCGGAGAGGACCAATGCCTTTTCTATCACCAATTGAAGAGATTCTCCTTTCAACCTTTCCGGGAAAACCCCCTCCTTGGCCCTTCCACCACCACGTATGAAACTTTCATCTTTCTCAATCTTTTCTGTTTCAATATGGATTTTTCATCATCTTTGGCAATGTTTATGTTTCCTTTTCCTAAATTCGTCGAAATGGAATTTAAAATTCACCGAGTATCAAAAATGGAAATGTTAAGAAGTGAATCTCAATATTTGTAGGCTGAAGCAACTCGGAGCCCTAGACCGGAAACTAGTGGTGGAAAATGGCCAAGGATGGCGCCTCCTGTCGTGCATGTGGCTTCACGCCGGCGTCATCCATTTACTCGCTAACATGCTGAGCCTTCTCTTCATCGGAATCCAGCTAGAGCAGGAATTTGGATTTCGTAAGAACTTCAAACCAATTCTGGACATGTGAACTTGTTTCCCACACATAAACGTTCTAAAATATAACTGTTTGTTAACTACTTGGATTTGGCAGTCAGAATAGGAATCCTCTACATTCTTGCCGGTTTTGGTGGAAGTTTATTATCTAGTCTTAGTCTCGGTCCATCTGAAAGGCCAACGATCTCGGTCGGCGCGTCGGGGGCGCTTTTTGGATTGTTGGGAGCCATGCTCTCCGAGCTCCTCACGAATTGGACAATCTATGCAAATAAGGTGACTTCCTTCTTTCCTTTCTGTAGTAACTTGTGAAAAGATTTGATCTATGAGAGCGGCAGTTTAAGCTCCGCATCTTCTATTCAGTGCGCAGCCCTGCTGACTCTGGTGCTCATTATTGCCCTGAATTTGTCCTTTGGATTTCTGCCTCGTGTGGACAATTCAGGCTCACATAGGAGGATTCATTGTCGGGTTTCTCCTCGGCTTCATCCTTCTAATCCGCCCTCAGTTCGGATACCTGAGCAGCAAGTACATTCCTGCAGGCTACGATGCCAAACGCAAGCCCAAGCACAAATGCTACCAATACGTCTTGTTGATCACCGGCATTGCTTGCCTTAATTCTTGGGTAAATCGCTATATCTTGTTGAATGTCAACACTTGCTGAAGAAATAATACGAGAATTTCAATCACTGGTGAGCTTACCTTTCTCTTTGTCACTCCAAAACATGTAGATATGCATTCTGCTTGGTGAAGCTATTCGGTAGCGAGGCGATGAAGAGGAACCTTTCTTTGTAGATCAAATATATGTAACAGAGCGCTATTTTGTCCTTCAAACCACGCGCTTCCTGTCGATGAAGACGAAGGAAAACAGAGACAAAAACCAAAGCCGGAGACTGATACAAAACATAAGAGGTTTTGACGTGCTATTAGTAACTTGATCTGGCCCATCCATTAGGAAAAAAAACTTGACTGATTGGTTTTCTGATCTACTCTGAAGAACCATAAGCAATAGTATTTCTGCTGAAAACATATTCAAACATTGCACATTCCTGATTAATTTTTCTACCTCGGCAAAAGTTATGAATTATGTCACATTTCGAGTTTCTGTTCATATTTTTTCTTGTTCATTCATACATTTCCATGTTCAGGCTAAATTGAATAAGCACTTACGCCAAACGACCAAATTCATATTCTGCACTTTCAAGCTTAATATTACATTTGCAGTAGTGAGTAAAGAACTACTCTATAATCTCACACGAGTCTGAACGACCGAAAATCGTGTACCGGTTGTTTGCAACATTGTCATACGCAAAATCTCTCACGAACCTGCAAACCATCCAAAGAAGAAATAGCACAATAGATAAGTAGTACAAAATGTTTCACTGTTTTCTTCCTGAAGAGACAGAGAAAACAAGAAACAAAGACGAAGAAGCGAGGGCCGGCTTACAGCGGTACAAACCGTAGAAAGAATGCTAGCTGGGGAAAGGGCAAGTCTATGTACTCCATTATCTTTAAAACTGCTTCTGACTTTATATATGACCTGAAAATCCACCAAACAAACAGACTCTTAGGTAAATTCATAGACAATAATACAATTTTTGAAATTGATCAAATAGTTTTATTGGCATGTGATTATTTTTTTACCTATCTTTTTCAACAAGAACAACACTTGAAATATCATCAGGTGCTCTTCCAGACCTCCTCAGCAGGTTTTTGCCCGCGTCACTCTGCAGAGCCTCAAACCTTATTCTCCTGTTTGTTTCAAACATACACATCTCTTTAGTGAAAAATGTCAAAATACAACGACCCAAAAAAAAAAAAAAAAAAGAGAGGGAGAGAGAGAATCAGACCAGAAGAGCGAGTTCCAGAAGTTTAAGTGGGGCAACGTATGTGTTCTATATATCAAAAGGGCTCGAGTAGAATCACGTATAAATACATTATGGATAAATTCAGGGTCTAACAATCTGGAGCAGAACTCATTATTTACTATAATGGTACGATTTGTCGTTTGCAAAAAATGGTCTAATTTACGTAAGAATATTCTGTATTATACGTTGTAAATTTCTAACTTGAAAATTCATAAATCATAATATAATTACGAATAGTGTATAAAAATTCTCAACTATCCAAAAATTCCCCTGACACAAAAATCACTCAACTTCTTAATTAACGAGTTCATGGTACTTTAGGAGTACTAATCCCCAAAAAAAAAAAAAAAAAAGATATTAAATCTGACCTGTTTCGATCGTTATCACGTACGAATTTAACACCTCCATTACATAAATTACAAACACCTGTAAAATCAAATTTAATCTAAGATTAAAAAAAAAAAAAAGGCTAAATAAAGTAAGCAAACAATTGTTAGTTGAAAGGAAAGTTTTACAGTTTTACCGTCGAATAGCATAATGGGCCTGCTGTCTTTCTGGAAGAAGCCCGAAGTTGCTTCGACCCAGTCCACCACCACATCGACTCGGGAAGAGGGAGGGGATAGGGTAGCAAACGCGGTGAGGCTCCTTCTAACATGCGCCGGTCGAGACACGCCTAATCGTACGCAGCCGCCGCCGCTGGGTATCAATAGCGCCGCCATAAGAAACCGTTACTTCCGTTTGTTTTAGCTTCGCCGCCGGTTATGGTTATGGAATTTCGATTTTGCAAATTTTGCAGACACGAAAATTCACAGACAAAAAAAATAGAGAGAGGGAGTTGTGAAGTAAGTAGTGCGTAAATCACCTAAAAACTAGCCATAATTACGGAAAGACCATTTTTGGCTTTGGTGAGGGACCTCACATTGGGCAGTGGCATTCTCGACCATTACTTAAAGTTGAGGGCAAAACCCAACAGGTTTTTTTTTTTTTTTTTTTTTCAATAAGTTTTCGTGGCTGCGTTGTTATTTTCCACGTGGGATATGAAATACCAATGAACTTAAAAATCTTGAGATTAATTTCAAAAAAAAAAAAAAAATCTTGAGATCCTTAAATATAGAAGAAAAATTAGTTAAACAAATAATCAAAATTTTTTATTTAAAAAAAGAAAGTTTACCATTAAAATATTGATTGATTTATGCAATTAATTGACTATAATCAGTTAATAATTGACCGGTAAAAACATAAATTGACATAAGGTTACATCCATATACTACACATGACACCATCAAATGATAGAGTTTAAATCCCCCACATTTGGGTTTAAAAAAAATATATCAATATTAGTCAATAATTAAAATGAAAATTAGATTCGGTGACCAAAAATAGGTGATTGGAACTTTTTTTTTATTTTTAGTAAATAATCATTTGTCATTTAAAAAAAATATTTATTCAATTAATGATGAACTATGATTAATTAGTAGTTAACTTAAAAATTAATGATTTAAATTATGATCGATTAATGATTTGATTTATCAAATTATCAATATTATGTGGATTGATTAACTATTTTTTATAAAAGAATTTTTTAATTAATTTTTAAAAACTTCAATCATTTGTTCAAAAATACTTAAAAAAAAAAAGGCTATTTACCTTTTAAATCTCATGATTAAATATGGTGAAATGAATCAATTATCATTGATCAACTTAAAAATTGTTTTTTTTTTTGGTAATTTTATGAAACTTTAAAATGTTAATTAAAATAATACTTAAAGAAAATTATTTACCACATCTTTTTAATATACATATAGATATATAAATGACCTATTTAAATATATATGTTTTGGGATGTGAACCCTTTCATGGAATGATACTGTAATGACGTGTAAACTACTGTCCGAAGTATTTAATTTACATATCTACTTCCAATCTTTTTAATGATATCATTTCATGTTAATATATATTTAATTATAATATTATATCACATTAAATAAATAATCATATTAATTACATATATAAATTAGATAAATATAAATGAGAATATAAATAAAAAGATATGTGAATCAAATTCTTGTCAGAATTATATTTATTGTAAGTTAAGATGCAATATCTTAAAAATTTGATAGGCGAATGTTATGTATGAAAATTACACTTCATGATAGATCTAAAAGGGAGTTATGTCTGAAAATTACACTTCATGATAAATCCAAAAGGGAGTTTTGCGTGATTTTATGTTATATTCATATTTTTTGTGTCGAATTATAAAAATTAATTGTAAGGGGTAATCAAAGTAAAATTTATATTTCTCAAAAAAGAAAAGAAAAGAAAAGAAAAAAAGAGTGAAATTTTAGTATTATTGGAAAAAGTAACTTTAAAGAGAAACGACCTCTTATGGGAGCGAAGCGAAGCGGCCAGTGAAATTTTCTATCAAGTTTTACAGACGAAAGGCGGAGAAGCAGAAGGAAAAAGAAGAAAGAAGAAAGAAGAGAGAAGGGAAATTTTGCAAAGGAAAAACGACGAAGAAATGGGGTGGATTGGTGAGACTGTGGACTCCATCAAGTCCATTCAGATCCGACAGCTCCTCACTCAGGCTGTCAGTCTCGGTTCGTTCCCTTCTCCACCTTCTCTCTTTTTCCCCCTTCCTATGTACTTAATCAACCCGTTTGTTTCCCGAGAATCTCAGGGGTGGTTTTTGGAGGAAAAATTTTCCGACGTGCGCGATTTTGTTTGACTTTTCTTAGTTTGGGAACAATTTCTTTCTCTTTTTCTTGAACCGGTCATGGAAAATTGGAAATATACTTTACCCTGACTTCTTCAGTTGTGCCTGGAATTGAATTGAGGGTTTAGGGTTTAATGTTGGCATTTTCATTGTGGGTTCTAATTTTCTGGAGGTATATTCTTGTTCTTGGTTGTGATTTTCTTGTTTATTTTTGTTATGTGATCGGTTTGATTTTCTGGTTTCAGGCATGATTGTTACGTCTGCTCTTATAATATGGAAGGCATTGATGTGCATAACTGGTAGCGAATCGCCTGTTGTGGTTGTTCTATCTGGAAGCATGGAACCAGGATTCAAGAGGGTATATTGATTTGATTAATTAGTCTTTTTAAGGTTTCCATATGAAATATAAGCCATGGAGTGTCATTAGTTTGAAAGAAAAATTTTTTCCTTAGTAATCTTGAGTTTTCTTGTTTGATCTTGGGGTGGGACGTTTTGAATGCTACATCTTGTTGTAGGCTCAGGTGTGATATCACCGTTATGATATGCCTGGAACCATAATAATCTCGGTTTTGAGTATTTGTCTTTGACCAATTGGCGCTTTTTGTTGTAATGGTTCTCTTGTGAGGGACTTAGTTACCTATGGGGGAAACCTTTATGGCTGAGTGGTTCCCTTTATCTAGAGTTTTCACTTTCCAAACCTTGGGTCAGAGATTTTATTGTGAGAATAGAAAATGGGGTCCCTATATGTGTTGTTTTATGTGTTTGTTATTAAGTCATTTGCAAGTGTGCCTTGTGGAGCTTCGTGAGTTGCCTACTGATGATTAGCTTTGGTATCATCTGCAGGGGGACATTTTGTTCTTGCACATGAGTAAAGATCCTATTCGTGCAGGGGAGATTGTTGTCTTCAATGTCGATGTAAGTGGCATCTTGTGTTTATTTTATTTGAATATACCTACGTGCCTTGTTTTAAATTTAGCTTTGTGTTATGTTATTCTACATTTTTATCTCATTGCACCAATCTTTGCTTCTAAATCGTAATATTTGATTGATGTTTCACCATATCCTACATGTTGTGTCCTTGATGGAAATGGTGTCATGTGTTTCTGATGCCACAGATAGGGAGAGAGAGGGAGAAATAGAAAGTAGGAGAAGAGAAAACCATAGGGATGGAAATCTGTGTTTATCAATCAGCTAAGTCTAAGTGTGAAAATACAATCACTAGGTCTTTTAACAGTTGACTAAACTCTAATAATAAGATGAACTTTTCATAACAATGAAATAGACCTAAACCAAAATAAATCCTAAACCATAAATGCCTAATTATGTATATCCTGTTATCAGTTTCTGTGGTTGCCGCTACATTATACACCAGCACTGATCATGCTTTAATTGTAGAAGATTGCTTTTCTATAAGTATTAATTATTCTTCCTATGCATATTAATTTTCCCAGGGCCGTGAAATTCCAATTGTGCATCGTGTCATCAAGGTAAACGCTTCTTGGGCAATCCGCAACCCTTTCCATATTTGGCTTGGGGCTAAGTTTATTATGCCCTTTTTGTTAAACCTTTTGATGGTCACTGCCTCTTTTTCACTTAGTGTTGTTGATTTAATTATCTTTGTAGGTTCATGAAAGGGAAGATACTGGAGAAGTTGATGTCCTCACTAAAGGTACCAATTTCTTGGATTTCTGGAATCATATATTCACAGTCGTGCACGCATGCACACTTGCTTATTATACCTGCATTTGCTTGTGGGAAATCTCTACTAGAACTAAAGTCATCAATATCATATGTCTGATGTCATCCTATATTATTTGTGTTCTTTCTCAGGTGATAATAATTATGGGGATGACAGGCTTTTGTATGCTCATGGTCAGCTCTGGCTTCAGCGGCACCATATCATGGGCAGAGCTGTAGGGTGAGTATTTGAGCCTTAACTTTGTATTATGGGTGTAACTACATGCACTGAACGAGAAGAAATTAGTTGTCACGTGACAATGCACCATGTTGAAGCTTCAAATAAGATTTATCTAGATGCATTTTTTATTACCCTAGGTTTTTCAAAGTTCAATTATTCTCTCTCCCCCTTTACTTGCGTGTACCATATTCAACGTAAATGATCACTTACTTCAGTGTACTGGAATGGCTCAAATCCTAAATGATATGAAAAATAGCATTACCTCCTAATAACATTGGAAGATGTAGTTCCTTTTCCCGATCAATTTTTCCTTCCTAATTCTTTCATATATGATAATTGAGATAGAGAATGATTCAAGAAGACACATTTGCTTGCTTATGTCTGTTAACAAATTTCATTTTTCTTAATATCCATTCTTTTGCTCTTTTAAAATCATTTGCAGGTTTTTACCTTATGTTGGATGGGTGACAATTATTATGACTGAAAAGCCTATTATCAAGGTTAGTTTTTAATTACTTCACCTCTTTTCAGGCCCTCTTCCTTGCATCTTAGATGGAGTAATTTAGAGTGTTTCTCTTGTGCAGTATATTCTTATTGGCGCCTTGGGGTTGCTTGTCATAACTTCAAAGGACTAAAATGAAGCAAGTTTTGGTTCTGGTCTTCCCAAAGAAAGTTTTAGCAGCATTGCCTGTCCTCGCTCCGAAAATTTTCCTTTTTTTCCTTTTCATTTTTGTCCTAGACTGGTTAACTTTTATATGACCAAGTATATACTACTTGATGGTTCTAGTTCACTTTTAGTCTATCCTTTAGCGGCGCCTTTGATCGGAAACCCCACATACTAACTTGGTTTAATGGCTTATAAAGTTGGATTATAACTTCTAATTTTCTCGATTTGCTTGATGAAGATGGCCCAACACTCGGCACACATCTCTATAAATATACCTTTCACAAGCGCGAGTGTAGATACATGTGGGTGTATATTTTTACTTACGTGCATTCATATAAATATATATGAGAGCAATAGATAATTAGTGGGTATATTTTTCCCTCACTCATCTTATGAACTGGGTCATGTGGGCATACATTTCCCCCACTCAACTTATGAACAGGATGCATGTATAAGGGCTGTATCTTCCTTTTTGACTCCATCATTCCATCCACTTGCAAGCCCACTATGTGATAATGTGGTTACAGGGCATAATCTAGCGTTTGACTTCACTGTAGTTTACGTCGTATAGTGTAGAGTTCAAATATTTTAAACTTCTTAAGGGTTTTTTTTTTAAATTTTTTTAATCCAGTTCATTTATACGAACTCTATAATTAAACTGTCTCGTTAATGGAAACCTCTCTCCCGTTGGTTTGGGTTTGAACTCATTGCACAGCCAACAAATTTTCAACTCAAGACAGTTCCACTATGTGACATTCTAGCTCATAAACTCCCTCCATTAAAAAATAAAATAAAATAAAGGAAATGATACCGAAGTTCTCGGAAAATAATTTGTGTTAATTAAAAAAGTTAAATTATTTCTGATGAGATTTAAACGAAAAAATCGATCTTCAGTAATTTATGTCATCATAAAGTTGATAACAATGAAATCAAGGTAAAATATTTTTGGTGATAAAACATGAAGTCCCTCAACATAGGGACAATTTATTTGAATATTACAATTTAAATCCGCGGTGTTCAATAAGAAGCTATAACCATGCAGTCTAAAAAATTCCTCACATAACATTCTCCCAAAAAAAAAAAAAAAAAGGAAAAAGGAAAAATCTTCGCACTATATTCAATTTATAATTATGAACCATGTCAAACCTCGTTATTATAGTTAGGTTCTCATACGACATTACAATGAGGCATCCCACCGTATAATCCCTTCATTTGAACACCTAGAGCATTATAGCCATTTATTAATTTTCAGGGAATTCTACAATGATATTGAACTCTGAAACTCAACTTTACGATATAAATCGGACAGTGCTTAATAAAAGATTTAGGGTTAGTTTGATTTCCATTTTAGTTTAAACTAAATTGTACTTTTTTCATCATTGTTTTTATTTTTTTCTGAAAAAGTTTTTTGTCTTTTTTGAAAAATTACTATTAAAATTTAAAAATTTTAAACTAAACTTATTCACCAAACACCCCCTTAAAAATCCATACTAGAGTATGCGATCCTAGACAAATCATCAAATGTATATTCTACTATCAAAAACAATGATGTCTATAGAGCCTAAGAAGTAGAGCACCTCATCGTTAGATCCCCTAATTTTCTCTTTTTCTTTTTTAATTTAATAGGAGCCTCTAATTTTCTTTTTTGCTTGAACATCAATTTAGGTTTTTGTCTTTAAAAAAATAAAAATAAAAAAAATAAAAGAATTATAATATTTGTACTACTTCAGCTGCAATCATTTTAGGAGGTCCATGATTACATGCCATAGATCCCCCACGCTTTACAGTCAAGCTCCACACAAACAAAACCTAAAGAAAACACCACATGTAATATACCAAAAACCCCTCCCAAACCCCACCCAGTCCCATTGCCATGGCGGACTCAATTCTCCTTTCCATTTTTCTCTCTTCTTCTTAGCACCTCTTCTCTAAAATCCTTTTATTCTTATTCTCCCCCGTTCCCTGGTTTTGCAGTTGTAGCCATATCGAAGAAGAAGAAGAAGAAGAAATATCACAGTCACAGCTTTAATAACTCTGGTTCTTGATCCGACAAACCTCATTCTAGGTCGGTGATCTAGAACCCCGATTTCAGCTAATGCTGATGCTCAAAATTTCTCACTGGGAAATCAATTTTTATGGATGTTTGATAGTTTTGCTTTCTGGGTTTTCCGCCGATTTGTGATTTGGTAATGGTATATAATAAATCCCTTTAATTTTCGATGGGCGGATGTTATGTTTCGAATTGAGGAAATCCCTAGAACATGCTCTCTCTGCGGCCCATTCGCAGGTTTTGCCATGTCGCCGCCTCTGCCTCTGCCTCTGCCTCTGTAGCGTCGAAAGATTGTTCCTTGACCGTGTCGAATAAGGTTTTCATTCCCAAGGAGTTGGAAGAACCTGCGCTTGTTAAGCTCAAGGCCGAGACAGACCCCGACAAGCTATTCCACTTGTTCAAGGCAAATGCCCACAATCGGATTGTCATCGAAAACCGCTTTGCTTTTGAAGACACGGTGGCTCGGTTAGCCGGAGCTCAGCGGTTCGACTACATCGAGCATTTGCTGGAGCATCAGAAAACTCTTCCGCAGGGCCGGCGCGAAGGATTCATTGTCAGGATCATAATGCTGTATGGTAAGGCTGGCATGATAAAAAATGCAGTTGATACTTTTTATGATATGCATTTGTATGGTTGTAGAAGGAGTGTTAAATCTTTCAACGCTGCGCTTAAGGTGTTGACACTATCCCGCAATTTACAAGCTATTGAGGATTTTATCAGAGAGGTTCTGTCCAAGTTTGACATTCAGTTGGATATATTTTCGGTTAATATTATTGTTAAGGCATTTTGTGACATGGGAAGTTTGGATAAGGCGTATTTGATCATGGTGGAGACGGGAAAGATGGGGATACCGCCAGATGTTATCACATATACGACACTTATGTCAGCGTTTTATAAGCATAATCGATACGAGATTGGGAATGGTTTGTGGAACTTTATGGTGCTAAGGGGGTGTTTGCCCAATCTTGCGACATTCAATGTTAGGATTCAGTATCTTGTTTGTAAGAGACGAGCGTGGGAAGCTAATAGGGTGATGAATATAATGCCAAGCCTCCGAATTACACCCGACGAGGTTACCTACAATTTGGTGATTAAAGGGTTTTGCCAGGCTGGGCACCTTGACATGGCACAAAGGGTCTATTCTGCTTTGCATTCGAAGGGGTTTAAACCCAACGCCAAAATATACCAGACGATGATTCATTATCTTTGTAAAGAACGGGATTTTGGTTTAGCTTATACCATGTGCAAAGACAGCATGCAAAAGAACTGGTTTCCAAGTATTGACACTATTCATAGATTGGTTGAAGGCCTAAAGAAGAATGGGCGGCTTGGTAAGGCCGAGGCAATTATGGCATTCGCTCGGAGAAGGGTCCCTCCATTTCCTAAAAGTAAATTGGCTGCTCTTGAATCCATATTGTACAAGCGTTGATTTAAAGACGAGAGACTGTAAGAGAAATTTTGATATCTAATGTAACCAGGAAGCTCAACAGGAGCTGGTACTTTTTTCCCCCATTTTCGTTTGTAAATTTTCCTAACTATTTGGATATTGGTTTTAATGGGCTTAGATCACACGAAAGGCAAACCATTTTTTTCCCCCTAAGTTAATTTATTGTAGCTCAGCAATAAAATAATTGATGAAATGAGAATTCAGAATGGAAATTGGTTACCCGTGTTCTGTTTAGTTTGGTCTGCAATTACTTCCTTTTTCTCATGCAATGCCTATTTGAATTTGTTTTGTGCAGATCAACCCGCTTTTTTGTCAATTTCCTATGTATTATTGTCCAATGCCTTTCCATTTCTTATGAGTTTGTTTTCAATACTTTTCCTTGCATTTTCCTTTGGTGCAAATGAATCCCCAATTTCTGTAACTTTTAGTTTGTTTCTTCAATAAGCACGTGCCTTTCTAGTGAGTCTAGTGAAGCAATTTCTCGATACTAAACTTCTTTATAATTTGATTTTGTACGTTCCCCTTCCTGGTATAAAGAATCCCTTTTTTGTATGTGATCATGTGTGTCTATGTCCTTACATCATGCGAAACTTTCATTTGAAGTGATTATGTGGCCATAGTTAGTTTCTAGCATCTGACATGTTTTGTTCTGTTTCAGCTTTGGTGGCCAAGAACGGAAGGGTCAATCTATTTACTACAAACTCATCCTCATCAGACATCATTGAAATAGGGTAATTTCATTTGTTCTGCTATCTTGTTGCGCTAGTTTCATTCATTTGCTTAACTTGTGAAGAAGATAAGTTGAAGTTTTACTGGTTTTGAACGTATCTCTACTATCTTTTTACGGTTAATATTGTCTAGAGATCATAATTCAATTATCGACATAGTAAATTTGTAGGTTGATGATTTCAACTATATGAGGCTACAGGATTTAGAGACGTAATTTTCTGACTTATGAATTCAAAAATCATTAAATTACGAGTTGACTTGGTATAATGTATTGCTCTAGTTAGAAATTTTTATCATGCCTTTGATTGAATCAGATGCTCTTGGATCAGCTGTTGAGGAGTAATGTTGGCTTGGATGGTTCTTTGGCAAGAAGGCAGCAAGCTGGAGAGATACCATTGTCAACAACGAATCAATGGACATGTCAAATTAAGCTGAATCGCAAGATTATGAGGCTCCGGGGTTCGCGTTTTCATATCCCTTTATCATTATACCGTATTTCTTCATATATTATACTGAAGCTCTTTCTAAGGCAGCTCTTGGACAATTGGAAATGAGAGATATTCCACCTGTTGCAAAGGTTTTCAAATGGTTTAAAGCCCAAAAGCGCCTTACTAGGTTCGGAATACATGGTAGAATGCCATTTTGCCACTTTTATTGGTGAATTTTTAGAAACAACAGGAATTGAAACCCAAACTCTTCTTGTGTGTGTGGATGGTTGTGGTCGTTGAGTTTATACAGCTGGTTTATATTCTGTTTGTTCACCCGTTTGTTTGACTGACAACTATAGCGCATAGGAACTTTCTACAGCTGATTTGTTGAAGGTCGTTCGAGATTTTCCTGACTACTAATTTGCTTGTGCTTCCAGTAACTAGTTTATGACAATAGCTGTTTTCTTGTAATTCTTGTTCGAACCATTTTTTCTGACCCTGTATTTTGGGAGTAAGTTTTGTAATTACAATTCTCCGTTTTCCCAATTCACGTATAAAGCGTATAAAGGTTTTCATTCTTTTATTTGTTTATCTATTTATTTTTCTAGATCCTTGTTAAAAAATTTCGAGTGAGGACCTTTACGCTATTTTACCCTAGAGTTACACAGAGTTTTTTTTTTTTTTTTTTTTTCATCAACAAAGGAAAAAGAGAGAAAAGGGTAAGCATGCCGAAACATCAAAGTTAGAAGTTCAACGATTAAGACAAATTTTAGTGTTCTTTACGATACAGCTGCATAGAAATTTCGTCATGGCTTCTGTGGATGACCAAACTCAGGAGACTGGCAATCGGCACATAAGAATTTAGGTGCACCTGAGGAGGATACCACCGGTAGAGAACGCCACAAGGATGTGGTGATACCTGTGTCTATTATAATAAGCACTCACATGCTTTGATTTTGCAGAAATATCAAAGAAAACCAACTTCATGAACTCTGATAGAGAGCTGTAAAGATGTCATTCCAAGATTTTGAACCACCAGCATCCATGCAATCGCCTTCCTCACCGATCCTATCATTTCGACACTAATTGGGGATAAGCTTCCACCACTAGGTTTTTTTTTTTTTTTTTTTAATAGGAAAATCTCCAAAGAAATGTTACTACACAAAGTGCTAGGAACACCTAATCTTTTGATATTTTTGAGTTCTGTCTTATGTCATATACGAGTTATTCACTTTAAAATTTAGGATAAAAATTGGTATCTTTGAAAATAACAGTTTCTTGCGATTGGAACTTTTGGGACCAGAAAAGCTTGTCAATGTCTCAACTCTCAATTGAGGCTAACAAAATCCACTTAGAACCCTCCAAACTCCAAAGACTCAGACAATTGAATTTACTAGTGAAACCAACTTGTAACCGACATTAAATTTTATTATATTATAAAGTCATTCGAGTGGAATCAATACTTCTTTCATTTGAACTATAGTCACCCTTTTTCAAAAAGAAAAGTTTGGTCAAACTCAAGTTTATGTGTTTAGTGCTAAGATTAGGATTGTTGAATTTAGATTTAATGCGTTTATCAAAGCTTCTGAACTGTCGGAGTTAAAAATTATAAAAACTTGAAATGTGTCCGAAAAAAAAAAATCAATATGAAACTTGTTTTATTCGTTTCAAAATTCTGGATAATTAAAAAAATTATTTTATTTGAATTCGTTTATATAAAATTATGAATCTTTAAATTCTGAACAACAAAACTATGTGAATATTAAAGTCTCGATAAAAAGATAAAAATTAAATTATAATTCTAGAGTTTGAACTGTAACAAGTCCCAAGTCACCTGCAAACTCAAAACCCAAAACCGTCCAAACTCCAAAAACTCTGCTACTAAAGATTGAAGTCATGTCTAAGATGCTTCTATCTCGTATCAAACCTCCCCAAGTACCCAGTCCTTGGTCACCCAACGTGAGAAAACTCATCCGCGACACCATCCACATCCTTCAGACCCAACGCCAATGGCAACTTCTCTCCAAACCCAGTTCGATCAATCCGATGTTCTTGTCTCCGACGTCGCCCATTTGGTTCTGGACCGCGTCCCCGACGCTCACCTGGGTCTGAACTTCTTCCACTGGGCATCTCAGACTCCCCATTTCCGCATCTCAAATGGGCTCGCCTACTCTTCGCTCCTGAAGCTCCTGGCGAGGTCCAGAGCCTTCTCCGAGATCGAACCCGTGATGGGTAATATGAGAACGGAAGAGATAAAGCCCACGCTTGATGCTCTGAGTCTTCTCGTACGCGCTCATGCGGATTCTGGTTTGGTCGATAAGGCACTTGAGTTTTACTCCATGGTGGTTGAAATGTACGGTCGTGTTCCTAGTGTCATTGCCTGCAATTCGTTGCTTTATGCGCTGGCGAAACGGAGGAGAGTCGATGTCGCACGGAAGGTGTATGATGAAATGCTTGAGAGAGTTGGTGGTGAAACCGACCACGCGGATAAATCGAGTACTAGTATTATGGTGCGGGCTTTGTGTAAAGAAGGGAGGGTTGACGAAGGAAGGAAATTGATAGAGGAGAGGTGGGGAGGGGGCTTTGTACCGGACGTGGTTTTGTACAACACGCTTGTTGATGGTTATTGCAAGAAGGGTGATGTGGGGAGCGCTTATTCGCTTCTTGAGGAGTTGAAGTTGAAGGGGCTTTCACCGACGTTGGCGAGCTATGAACCGATTATACACGGGTTTTGCAAAGAAGGAAACTTTAAAACGATTGACCGGCTTTTGATGGAAATGAAAGAGAGGGGTCTGATTAATGTTCAAATATACAATAATGTTATAGATGCGAGATATAAGCACGGTCGCATGGTCGAAGCTGTGGTGACAGTGATGGAAATGGTTGAGAATAACTGTGACCCTGATATTAAAACTTATAACATTTTAATTGCTGGATCATGTCGGCTTGGAAGGCTTAAGGAAGCCAATCAACTTATACAGCTGGCCAGGAAGTGGGGACTGATGCCTGATAAGTTTTCTTATACTCCTCTTTTACATGCTTATTGCAAGCAAGGAGAACACTCTAGGGCTTTGGATTTGCTTGCTGAGATGACAGGTAAAGGAGCTACACCCGATTTGGCTTGTTATACAGCTCTCATCCATGGACTTGTAGTTGCACAAGATGTTGATATGGCGTTAACTATCCGGGACAAGATGAGGAACGTAGGACTAGTGCCTGATGCTCAAATTTATAATGTTTTGATCAATGGACTATGCAAGGAAGGAAGACTTTCTGAAACCAAGCTGCTGCTTGCCGAAATGCTTGATCAAGATATACCACCTAATGCATTTGTTTACACCACTTTAGTGGATGGACTCATTAGAGATGGCCGCTTTGAAGACACAAGAAAAATCTTCAATCTCGCAGTCGAGAAAGGCGTAGCACTTGATGTTGCGGCTTACAATGCTATGATTAAGAGTTTTTGCAAAGTTGGTATGATGAAGGATGCACTATTGTGCGTAAATAAAATGAGAGAAGAGCGTCATTTTCCAGATGACTTTACTTATTCCACAGTTATTGACGGGTATGTGAAGCAGCATGACATGGACAGTGCACTGAAGGTTTTTGGACACGTGGTGAAAACGAGAAGCAAGGCAAATGTTGTTACCTACACGGCGTTGATCAATGGGTACTGTAAAAAGCGAGATTTTAGAGGAGCCATAAAAACGTTCAAGGAAATGCAAGCTCACGGTTTGGAGCCTAATGTAGTCACATACAGTATATTTATTGGGAGCTTCTGTAAAGAGGGTAAACTTGAAGAAGCAGCCTTCTTTTTTGAACTAATGCTGATAAATAAGTGCCTTCCTGATAAGGTCACTTTCTATTATCTCGTAAATGGATTTGCAGATTACACGCCTGGGGCAACTCCGAAAGGAACAGATGAATCCGGGGAAAATAGAAAGTCGATGTTTATTGATTTTTTGGAAATGATGATATCAGATGGATGGGTTCCCGGTACTGCCACATATAATTCTATCTTTATCTGCCTCAGCCGATATGGCATGGTTAGAACTGCTCTACAATTGCATGACCAGATGATAAGCTTGGGCATGTTTCTAGATTCTGTTTCTTTTGCTTCCCTGCTACATGGGCTTTGCATGGAAGGGAGATCACAGGAGTGGAAGAATGTAATCTCCTGTGATCTGAAGGAGCAAGAACTTCAAGTTGCTCTTAAATACTCGCTTAAGATGGACAAGTACCTGCCTGAAGGAAAAACTTCCGAGGCCACTCAAATTTTGCAGTCGTTGGTCGAAGCTACAAATACTCTGATCAAGAAGTGGAAGATTAAAATATATACATATATTTGTAGTAAGATAAAGGGAGAATGGGATTCTCAAGTCTCTTTTAGATATCTGTTGTACATAGATTTTGAGAGGCGGAATTACTGTTTCGTCATTAAAACAATTCTTATTGTCTGGAAATTTCTTTATCTTCATGCTAATGTTCTTATCTTGGTATGAATGTCGTACATAGATTCGTCTGAAAATGATGCTTTTGACGATTATAAGCCCATTTTTCCGGTAACAGCAGTACTCATAATTGGAAGCACGCTTCTCCAGTCTTGCCTTGGCTTGAAAAACTGCCACTGCTAAGCTCTATCCGCTCTCTTCCAGGCTTCTCTTAGAGACGAACCAGTCAGTTTTGATTTCTTCCTGTTGAAGAGTGATTTTGAATGTCACTGGGATTTCCCACCTAAACCGTCCATTAGTTCGCATAAAATTATGTTAATGCCAGATTCACAAGTTTTGCTAATTCTATGTTTTCCTTCCTGAAAATTAAAGACAATTTGTGATATTGTACTTGTCATGAAAAAAGGAACTACAGTCCTTGCCGAAGAAGAGTTTCCTTGGTATATTTTTGTTGACTTCTGCAGTTGCTTTTTTTTTTTTTTTTTTGCTGAAGAGTTCTATGTTTCCTTGTTTCTTAATTCTACATTTAATCAAGGTATTTTCAAACATGATAATTAAGGATGATAACCTGCAAGGCTCAACTGTTTACTATTCTTCCATTTTTTTTTTTTTTTCCGGAATTAGCTTTCTTCCATCTTGTTAATCAATAAGAAATCACATCACTCACAAATCATTTATTCCAGAAAAAAAAGAGTACACCAAAAATAAAATAAAATAAGCGTATCAGTGTCTGTATTCTAAGATTCATAAATAAATAATAATTAATGTAATGATAGTATGGGAAATTGCAACGAATTACACAAAATTTCTTATACAACATTTAGACAAAAATGGAACAGATAAAAAAATGTTCATTTCATGTAATTTCACAGCGGCCATGAACATTGGACCAAAGAATGGGGCAAATTACACAAGAAATCATTACGATAAAAACAAAGAACTCCACTAAAAAACGATCATAAGATTTAACTTCTTAATCCTACAAACTCCTCGTCAGTAATGAAAGCCACACCGATTCTTCGGATCCTTTCACAAGAGATGAAACCCAAGTTAGTAATCACAATTTAAACTCACAAAAACAATCTGGCAAAGCAGATCCTCTCCCCATTACAAAATCATCTCTATGAGCTTTCCACATGGCTTCCGATAACTCCTTCCCTCTCAAACCCTGTGCAGTGAATTCGGCGAACGCTTTCCTGCTTAAGAAAAGAGTCTTATACAATCCCTTAACAGCTCTCATTGCTCCAACCATCTTATCCATGTTTCCGAAGTATGTCACGATGTACGAATCGCTGTTGATGGACACGTAATAATCCAAAGCAGCTTTAGTGTTGCCATGCATTCTTCTAAAATCTTCTCCACTAAGAAGGCTAGACTTGGTAACTACATTGGTGTAAATAGAAGTTAATCCGTCAATTTCCATAACACCATCACCAGCTGCCAAATATATATTTGTGTCTGTTGGGATGGAGAGCGCTTGGAGTATGAAGGCCGTCTCATTGGGTGTGAGGGGACATTTACCCCGTTTTCTCCACAGCTCAGCCAATTCTCCAGTCAGTGGTTTCCTATCTCCCCGTGCGTCCTCAACAGCCTTGATGGAGTCAGGAGAAAGGCCTGCGTACACGCACTGGCTGTAAGCAACCATGTCAGGTTCAAATCGCAGGTGAAGTGACAAGAACGGTTTCGGTATGGCTTCAAAAAGTTCAGAGGCTTTCTTCTCCAAGGATCTTGTGAGGCGCAGTGCATTGTAACAAGCTTGACATAGAGCAGCTTTCGCATACTGAGGATACCTGTACACTCCAAATCAATTTGATTTCAGTGAAGCGAGAGACGAACATTCCAATTATGCTTTTCTCAGACCTCAAAGGCCTGCTTTATGTTGTCATCATACAATTATAATAGAAATAAACTTGTGTCAATTTTCAAAACTTTTTCCTGAAATATTGCTGAATATGTCACTGCGAAGTTTAAGGACACAACTATTGACCCACCAATTGACTTTATCCCGGTCAAGGTAGTTTGCTTCTATTACGATCAATAACTTAAAAATAAATTTACGAAAAAAAAAAAAAAAAAAAAAAAAAGAGGAATATGACATACCTGTCCCTTCTTTGGCTCATGGCAGGAGTAATCGAGATATAACGATGTTCCAACAGCGATGGAAGTACACTTTCAATGTAATCAAATTGACCTTTGCGTTTGCTGCAATCTACATGGACTGGTTCCTTTGATGCAATCTCCGGAGGCAACTCTTTGGCAACTTTAATGAAGCCCTTTAGTTGCTGAATGAAGTATTCAACATCAAATACATCTGCAAAACCACTGAGATGAAGCTAAAGAGTTAAGACAGGATATAATCTATTAATTTTCAGAAAATCAAATATAATTCAGTGAAGTGCAAGGACAAAAATTTCAGACAAACGTCAATTGAAGTTTCCTACCATCAGATCCGAATTCCCCAGATAAATTTGAGAACTAGGGCCAGCTATCTAGTGGTAAGTAGTAATGAACACAAGTTTGCAACAAACCATGCCTCCATGGTCAGTTGTAACGGTAAGCCAGGTGCTATAACGCTTTAATGTTATGTAGTCTACTCCATCATTTGTGCCAAACACGGACATTACCACGACCTAAATTAAGATCTAAGCATTAAACCCTAACTTCTGTCTACTAATCCTTTACTTCGTAGTTAAAAAGTTCAAACAACTTGTACACTCCTTAAAAAAATTCCACGGAAGGTGCTAAACATATCATAAATTACCTTGATTCATCCCAGTATGCAGCCACTTCAAACTTTGGCAAAACCAAGGTCGCGTTTAAAAGGCGGGCAATACCGACACCATCACACAACTGCATTCATCACAAAACAAAATCCACACTCAGAAAGACTGCAACGAAAATTTGAGCTTTTATGAAAAGAGTACGTGAAGTTGCTACTAAAGTCAAAGACCCATCACTCACATCTCTTCTCATCTGGTTGAGACCACCATAGCAATCCACTCGGATATATCCATTACTTTGGGCTGGCAGAACTGCAGCATTTCAACAAAAAACCAAAGCAATTGTCTGCAATGAAAGTCAACTAGATTGACTCAGAATATCAAAACAACTCAATCCAAAGGCCACTACCCCAATCTTCATTATTTTCCATTCAATCACAAGTAAACTACATACAATTTCCCCCTTTTTTTTCATTTGTTATTTTCCTTACTTTGTTTTTACAACAAATATCCGGCAAAAAACTTTCAAACAGACAATGCAATTGAACTGAATTCCTTAGCATGTCATGCATATCAAAAAACACCACCAATATATACACATAAATATATATAGATAGGAAGAAGAGAAAAACGACAACAAATAGCAAAGGTACCAGGAAGATGTCCTTGAAGCCACCACTGGCAGGGTCTCCACTCAAACATCCTCCGTACACTCCAGATATCCTCCTTTTCTCGTCTGCATTCGCAAAATTCATTTCAAAACACCAAATTCATATACATACCCAAAAATTTGCAGAGCTTAATAAAGTTCCCAAAACACAATTGACCCCAATCTAGGCAAGAGGAATATTCAAAGAGAAAAAAAGATGTGATTTTTCCTTTCAGTGTCTGAAAAATGAAAGAAATTTGCACGAGGAAAAAAAAAAAAGAAAAGGAAATCAGTACGTACAGTTCCATGGTGGAGACGAGTGGAATTTGGGCCGTTTGGGAGAAAGGAGGAGAGAGAGAGAAGAGAAGCACGGCGAGAAGAAGAAAGAGAGTGACCACCGCTATGGTGAAGGTGGGCTTCACTGACACCCTCACCACCATTTTCGTCCTGATTGCCCCCAATTCCAATTTGGAAGGAAAGAAAAAAAAAAAATGAAGATCTGGGTTGCCGTGAATGCAATAATGGCTAGGTTCTTGTAGACCACTTGCTTTGTAAAAGTTTAAGGGGTGTTTGGTTCGTTAGTTTGAGTTGAAATATTTTAGTTGTAATAGTAAATTTTTTTGAATTTTCAGAAAAGACAAAAAATTTTTTGGGAAAAAGACAAAAACTTTTTGAGAAAAGACAAAAAAAAATTGAAATGAGTTGGAACGGAGATGAACTGCGAACCATCCCCCCCTAAAATTATTACATGTAGTGTGATCGGTGAAGAAGATTAGTTTAATATCTTTAAGTTTTAATAGTAATTTTTTAAAAAAGATAAAAAAGATTTTTTTAGAGAAGATGAAAATTTTTTTAAAAAGAATAAAAATCATAATAAAAAAAGTATAATTTAATTTAAGATGAAATGAAAACAGACTCACTCCTAACATATTTATTTTTTATATTATTTTAAAATTAAAATTTTTGGAAAGTTATTTTAGGGATAAAAAAAGTGAAAACTTCGTTTTGTTAACGAGGAGACTGTTTTTATCCAGGGAATTGGAAGGTGATAAAATATTAAAATCGTTTGTTGCCTTGTTGGTTCATATTACTGTTTTCGTTTGAGAACGACATGTCGTTGAAATCGAAAAACTGAAAATAGTGTCGTTTTCCTTCAAAAAGGAAAACGTCGTTTTCCTTCAAAAAGGAAAACGTCGTTTTCCTTCAAAAAGGAAAACGATGTCGTTGGCAACCGAAAAGACAGGAGGATTTCTTGTTTGAATTAGCTCCGAAAATTTTGAAAGTGAAAATAGGAAAAGGCAATAGGTTTTTAATACGACAGGCAAATAACATGTCATAGTCATTCATGTTGTTTTCGTCACAACAGAAACCGTCGCGACATGTTTGTTTGACTAATAGATTTGAACTCGCTATTAAAAATTTTTTCTATAGTGTTTTCTTTATAAAATAACAATCAACATGTTGCCTTCGTAACGGTATTACATGTAACCTAAAAAATGACATGTCGATTGGCTTTGGATTAATGACATGCCTTGAAAACGACATTTCGTGTTTTCATGTTGTTTTAGAAGGAACGACAAAACGACTTGTCACGTACGTTTGGAAGACAAACATACCGTGTAGTTTACAAGTTTTTAAACGAAACTCAAAACAACATGTCATTCGGACTTTAGGTCTAAAACGACATGTCATTTTTCCAATCGAGAAGCAAATATTAGTGTTCAGCTCTTCAAGTTAAAAAAAATTAAATTAAAAAATTAAAAAAAATTTAAAAGAGAGAGAGAGAGAGAGAGGAGAGAATTTGTTTGTTATACTACACTACGATCTAGTAATCAGTAATAGCTAGTAAGAATTTATTGTTAACTACTATATAAAATAATAAGTAGAAGTAATTGACGGCAAAAAAATGTTAAACAGGAGTACATGTCTAATTAACCAATAATGAGCTTCTGAAGCATTTCCTTCGCCGTAAATCTGAGCTTTCTTCAAAATCAAAATGCTGATTCATGCGATTTCATCTTGCCAAAAACAAACTAAAATACTAATGGCATTTCAGTCACTTTCAAGATCACATTCCTCACCTCTTGACGTTTTAAAAGCTCTGCGACCTCTCAGAACGTTTGCCAACTCTTGTATTGAGCAAGACGTGCTTCTTTCCATTTTACTTGCAATTATCTCAATATGCTCAAGGAGCCCTAAGCCTAGGAGCCGGTTCCTCAACATCTCAATGGTGGTCGAATACGGTGGTATTCCTTCATCGATCATTGTCTCAAAGTACTTACATGCCTCCTCTAGTTTGCCCTTTTTCTTACAGAGACCATGAATCATGACAGAGTATGTTGAAACGGAAGGATAAAATCCTTTCACCGACATGTTCTCCCAAACCTCAGCCATCCGGTCGAATCTCCCTATCCTAATCAGTAATTTGAGCACCATGTTGTAAGTATGCCGGTCCGGCTTGCACTCATCGTTTTCCATTCTTGATAATAGCCTAAGAGCTCTATGGACCTCGCAATGATCACAATGGAAAGCAAGGATTGCATTGTAGCTCCATGAATCTGGTCTAACTCCGTTTTCGATCATCTCATCTAAGAGTTGGTAAGCGTCTTCCACCTTTTCGTTCTTGCACAGTTTCTTGATTATACAATTGTAGGTAAATACATTAGGCAAGAGATCATACCTCCTCATTCGATCAAGCACACGAAAAACCGAGTGAACATCATTAGCCTCACAATATGCACGGATGAAAATCGAGTAAGTCCAAGCATCCGGGCTTACTCCCTTCGACTTCATACAACGAAACATCTCATAAGCTTCACCCGTTTTCCCTCCTTTGCACAAAGCCTCCAAATAACCATTATACGCAAGCACATCAAGCGAACATCCTCGTTGAAGCATTTCATCAAACAGCTCACGGGCATAGCTCGCGTCGCCTGTATCACCCCAACCCCGGATCAAAATGCTGTAAGTTTTCGCATTCGGCTCAAACCCACTCTTAACTTTCTGGAAAAACTCATGGGCATGCGTGACATGCTTCCTTTTGCACAAAGCAAACAAAAGTTGATCAAGATCATGAACTCCTGGCTTAACTCCAAACTCAACCATTCTATTAAATGCCCGGATCGCATCACGAGGCAAATTAGCTCTACTATAAACCCTGAAAACAATCCAGAAAATCTCAGGACTAATCATCTCGCAAGAATTGGACTCTCTGATGTCTATAAGAAGGTCCCACATCACAGCGAATTGCTTGCTACTCCCCAAGACATCAACCAGGATGTGGTAGCTCTCGACGCTGTGTTCGAAACCCGGAATTGTTTTGGCCCAGAGGAAGAACCTGTGCGCGGAGAAGCCGAGGTTTTTGCACCTCTTGAGCACCTGTTCGACGAGGTTGGTGGAGAGCTGCGCCGAGAAAGCGGTGAGAGAGAGTTCCAGGTCGTCGTGGGCATTCCGGTGGTCGCTTAGCACGCGAGAAACCTCGTTCACGAGGTCCGGCGACGGTGAGTGCGAGTGCTGCGCCGCGTGGGAACAAAACCGGTACGAGGTTTGGGGTTTGGAGGAGAGAAATGTCGGGAAGACGGTGCGAGCGACCATGCGTTTCGAGAAGAGAGTTCTGATGGACATTGTGGATATCCGTTGGCCGAGTGATAAGTAATTTTGTGTAATGAACTTTTGGACGAACAGATTTTCTACCTCATGAAGAGAAAATTACGAAAATTACCGTTTGGACCATCGTCTTGAGACTATTTTTAAACAGCATTTAAGAAGTGTTTTTTTTTTTTTTTTTAAACAGTAAACTTTTCAAATATATGAGAAAGAGTTTAATGTTTAGATGTCAAGATTGCCACACACAGTGATGAATACAAAAGCTCCTAATTGTCTACCATTTCCCCTTGTGTATTCACGTCAAAATAAGTATGTTCGTCATTGGAATCAAACCCGCTTCAATCAATTTTCAAAATTTCATTACATGTTTCGTTTGCAATAATATGATAGGAAAGTTGAGAAATAAGGAATCAAAATATGGCAAGATCTCAATTTCCAGAGTTTCGAAAGTGAAGCTAGCCTTTTAACAGAAATGGTTTGAGAACTTGAGCTCATTACGCATGAAAGAAGTGATATGGACTACCAAAAACATCAACGCTGAGAAATCAGAAAAGGCACATACAATAGTAGAGAGAGAGAGAGAGAGAGAGCTGAGGGGTATAAAAACCAGTAGAGAATTCCTTTCACAAGACATTCTAAGCTAAATAGTACATCTTGGCAAAAATTTTATGTTTCTCAACTCAATTTAGACTACATAATTCAAATCTGGAATAACCAAGGAGACTTCTTTTCAGGTTACATCACTCGTTCAGCTCTGCTCCTTGACTTCCCTATTCTCCTTCTCCTCCGCGGCAGCAGCCATCAATTCATCAAAGTTTTCTGTCTTCCCGAGCAATATCTCAATCTAGATGGGGAAAAACAAATTAACAAGTGCAACCTCCAGTTTATTTCAATAAAAGTTTCGGCAGAAGTCACATGGAAGTAAAAGCTAAAATAATACGCAACAGATCCTGAAATGGACTAATTAAAAACACACTCTCCAAGTCACGAGGAAATGCTTCAAATTATGCAAAATCGACCAAGTTACCTTGGCCTTTTGGACAGGTCTTCCTCTAGAATCATCCTTTATGTCGACAGTTGATGTCATAATCTCTGCATCAAAATTTAAAAAGAAGTAAATATGATAGCTCAATGATTTCTTTGTCTGCTGAGCAAAACTTAAGTCTGATACTCACTCTTCTCGACAGCCAGCCCATTGTTCTTCAGTATTTCTGCAATCGTGACGACAGTGGCAATAGCTGCAACGCAACAGCACAATTAGAAACAAATCAAAACCAATAGCATGATTATTCGAGACTTTGTATGCATCTCTCAAATACTCAATTCTACTGATCTCAAAACCGATTAAACTCATCCTCTAACATCTCTCATATCGTTCTTCTGCGAGCTCTCTTTTACTTGGTCTTTGTTCAAAAAAAGCCGCAAAGTGTTACCATTAGTAACTATTGATATGGCAATAATGCTTACGGAAAAGCTTAAATAGTTGATTCCATAATGTTAAAAAACACAGAACTCAAATTGAACCAACCAACACCAGATAAGTAATCGGCAAACCGGAGTAAGGCTAACTTGAAAACCGGAAAATTATATAACTGACCAAATATACTCTATTGACACCTCATAAACAAATGCTGAACAACCTCTGGGTTCAGTATACTTGAGCAACAGTTTTGGTGTAAGAATGCAGCTAAAGAAACAACCATTAGTCTAGGAATTTTTTTTTTTTTTAAATTACAAAAGAGAAACAGTTCCAGGATGTTTTTATACCCATTCCTAAAGCCGAGAGCTCAACCTCATTGTATTGTTGCATATACCTCTGAAAAAAAAAAAAAAAGAAAAAAAGAAAAAGAAACAAATTTCAAACACAGAATTAATATAAACAGATAAACAAATTAAAAAATTTTCTGCTATTATTCTCAACCAGAAAATAAAGAAACTAACAAATAAAAACCATTCTTTCAAGTAAAAACCAGTTTCCAAACCACATTATCAGTTTCAAAAACAATCAAATGCTAAACACAAAATTAATATAAACAGATACATTAAATTTTAATTTTTGCTGTTATTCCCAAGCAGAAAAATAAAAGAAAAAATGAATTAAAAAAAAAAAAAAACACTTATTGTGAAATCAAATTTGAAGGTACATCAACCAAATCGGCCACTGAAGAAGGCAAGTATAAAATCTGGGTGAGAAGACGAAGAATGGGAAGACAGGGGAGGTTAGGGTTTGGTTTTACCTTAGCCAGATTAACGTAGAAGAAAAGGGGCTTCTTGGTGTTGGAGACCTGAATACGGTTCCTTTTCTGTGTGTCGGAGACGTTCAAGTTGTTCAGGCCGTCTGTGATCTCTTCCATTGCTGGGGGGCAAAAAAAAAAAAAAAAAAGCAAAACGAACCGTGCACAAAAACCCTAACCCTAGGCCTAAATCCTGTTCTCTTCTCTCTCTCTCTCTCTCTCTGTGTTATATTAGCGAGCAGCTGATTTTTTATTTTATTTTTTACAAAGAATTGTTTTCGTCGCTTCTTCATAAATTTTTGTCGTTTCGGTCAGTTGCTTTTTTCCGTTCCCCATTTTATGTCGTTTTCTGATTCTTGTCGTTGTTCCGGCAAGTATATTATTGCCGTTTTTTAACATCACGTTCTGTTATTACTGTCGTTTTCCTTCTTGCTATTGCTCGTTTTGTTTTTAGGATGATTCCACTTTCATATTGGTTTTTTTATGTTAACGTCGTTTCTCCATTCTAATTGTATCCTATTTCTCTGTATTCAACTTCTATCTTGTTACTTGTTGATACTTGATAAGTTGATATCGAGCTTGATGTTGTTTTCAATAATTTAATGTCGTTTCGATCAGTTTCCAATATATTAAACTTCATGTCGTTTGCTATATTTTTTATGAACGTTGTCGTTCCATTTATTGTCGTTTTCAGCTCTTTATGTTGTACTAAAGAGTACTTATCCCTTTTTGTTAATTTTCATTTATTTCACTTGTCGGCTCGTTCCGTTTTAATGTAATTCCTTACAATTGTGCCTTTTCCGATTTTTGTCGTTTCCAGGTTCATTTTACTTTTGCGAGGTCGTCTTTCATATATTTATGTCGTTGCAAACAAGTTTTGTTGTTTCCAATCATGTTTTTTCACGTTAATGTTCGTTTCATTGTTATCAATATGCGTCTGAGAAGTTGTTCCATTTCAATGTCGTTTTCAAAATGATGTCGTTTTAACTGTTTATGTCGTTTTCTACTTCACGTATTTTTTATTATCGCTTTCTATGTTGTGTCATTCGATTCCGTTCCTGTCGTTCTTTACTTGATCTCAGATTTTCCAGTCACGTCGTTTCCTATATTTTCAACTTCAAGCCTTGCCTTTTCTTTTTCAGACCAATAATCCAAAACCATTAACTAAACAGCAAAACAACACCCCCCCCCCCCCCCCCCCCGTATTTTTTTTCCCTGCAATTAGCAATTCATATTAGAGAGAGAGAGATCATATCAAGGATAAAAGTTTGAGTCGAACATTTTAAGTTTGAGTTGAAAATTTTTATTGACCTTTAAAAAAAATAAAAATTTTTTCAAAAAAAGATAAAAATTAAGATGAAAAAATACAGTTTGAATTTAAATATCAAATAATATCTAAGAAAAAATCAATACATATAGAACGTGACCGAAAAATGATAAAAAAATGCTAAGCAAAAAATTAAGCTTTATGTAATGAAACATTTTCGCTCGGAAAGAGAAAAAAAAATTTCAGAAATCGATCTGAGAGAGAAATAGGTAAAAAACCAAAGAAAGAGGAAACAATAGAATACCCATTAAAGGAAAAAAAAAACCCAGAAATGAAGAACAAGTAAAACTTTTAAATATTCAGAGTAAGAAAATCGAAGAGAAAGGAAAAGAAAAAAAATATATCTTGAGAGGGAAACTAAGAAGCCCTAGATTCAATACGGAGCTCTCCTTCTCAGACGTCATTGTTGTCCGTGTGATATTCTCTCCATCGAGTTCTTTTTTTTTTTCCTTGTTCTTTGTTGCTATTTGTTAGTGGCAAAGGCTGTTCTGGTCGCAGGAGGTAGGGAGAGTAAAATATGGAATTCTGGGCTTGCAGATCGGTGGGAGCAGGGCAAAACGGAGAAAGTGGATGAGAGAGAGGGATCAGAATGAGATAGAGAGAAAGGAGAGAGAAAGAGAGGAAATTCTAATGTTTCTTTTATGATTTTTTTTTTTTGCTAAATTAAATTTACTGTTAAATTTTTAAAATATATTTTTAAATTTTATCATATTTATTATACATTATTTATTCTGTTAAAAACTTAACAGAATTGAACGGATAGAACTAAGATTGTCAATATTCAGAAAATTTATAATCTTCGATCAAAATAAAAAACAGGAACTAAATCGTTATCTTTTAAAAAATCTATTTTGATCAATTACTCTTATGGAAATCCAAATTGCTTATCTAATAAAACATAGAAAACTATTAATTTAAAAAAATCAAGACTAATTTATACACATAACTATTATATTAGAATTTAAAAAAAAAAAAAAAAAAACCACACGATATTAACACTAAAAGGAAAAGGGAAGGAAAAAAAAAAAAAAAGCTACGGTGCGCCCCCCTAAAAAAAATAAAACTAAAAGAAAAAAAAAGAGCTAGGTGGCCCTCCCGTCATTGTATATACATATATATATAGAGGGTGTTTGGCAATAAGTTACTTTTTTCATCATGATTTTTATCTTTTTCTGAAAAAAATTTTTATCTTTTCTGAAAAAAAATTTTGTCTTTTCTAAAAAATTACTATTAAAATTTAAAAATCTTAAACTAAACTCATTCACCAAACACCCCCTATAATGTTTATTATTATAGTCATTTTAAGAGTCATAAAATTTCACACACACACACACACACACAAACCCCACTAAACAACCAACTTTCACACACACACACACCCCCCACTAAACAACCAACTTTCACATTGCAATTTATCATTATAAATTATGGGGGTGTTTGGTTCGGAGGTTCATCTCCGTTCCAATTCAAATTTTTTTTGCCTTTTCCCAAAAAGTTTTTGTCTTTTTCCCAAAAAGTTTTTTGTCTTTTCTGAAAATTCAAAAAAATTTACTATTACAACTAAAATATTTCAACTCAAACTAGCGAACCAAACACCTCCTATGTCGCCAAGTACACATGCCCTTTAGTTTATGAAGTATTTTTTTTTTATTACTAAGCTTTTTGGTTAAAAGCTATGTCAGTTCGTAGTAGGCAATTAACTAATAAACTATTAGTGGTCGCCAAGTACACATGCCCTTTAGTTTATGAAGTTTTTTTTTTTTTTATTACTAAGCTTTTTGGTTAAAAGCTATGTCAGTTCGTAGTAGGCAATTAACTAATAAACTAATAGTGGTGGCCAACTAAAAGAGTTTCTCGATTCTTCCATGCTCTTATTGAAGACAGCGATATGCCTTTTAACCATTAGGACTTTCAGACACATTGCTGTACACTAGTGTTTTAATTTTCTTATAATATTCAAAAAGTTAAAAAGCTCTAAAATATTCACCGAATTTGACACTTACATTCTTGTCTCGCCACATAAGAAGTGGCGAAATCTGCTTTAGCATTGGTTGATAAAAAAGAAATAAAAAAAAGGTATTTCATATTCTTACAATTACAAAAAAAAAAAACATAATTTATTAAATAGATTAAAAACTAAATGTTTATAAAGTCTTATAAATAAAGTAACAAAGATTATTCCATCTTTTTTTAAATGATATTATTCCATCTTTACTAATAAAGAAAATAATTAATATAAATCTTACATATGAATGACTACCAATACCATATTTTAAACTCATGATGTGACCGGAAATAGAAACATGGAAAGTTTGTTAATTTTTTTACCTTCCCCACGTGGGTTTAGAATAAGACCTGTTTGGAACCTCATCTTCAGATGACAAAATACTATTTAAATTTTAAAATCCCAATTTTATATTAAAACTTTCTCTATTTTATTTTAAAAAAACTCAAATTTTAAAAATCCATAACTTTCTCATTTTAAATCGAAATGGGATAAATTTACATCAAAATACTCGTAATGACGAGACGAATAAGATAAGATCCATTTTACGTATTATTTTTTTTAATACATTTCAAATTTTTGCATTAATTTCTATATCACATAACTTTTTTCAAAGTTTTTTCCCTAAATACATGTTTTCAACTCAACCTTTAAAATGATATCTTCATGTATCCCCCAAATACACATTTTCAACTCAAGTTTTAAAATAATATCTTCATATATCCCCCAAATGGGCCTTAATATACCCGTACAATCAAAAGAGGAGAAGAGTGCACATGCCTAAATTGGACCAATCAAATTAATTGACGAGGAGGAGAATGCAGATGCAAAGACGATATACCTAAGTGTCGAAAGTTACGAAATTACAATTGCAAATATTCAAATGTATCGTTACACCAGTCGTTGTTATTCTCCACGAACAATATGGCACGCAAATGTCCTCAACTTTTCTACTTTTGTTAGAGCTGACTGTGTACCTATCGAATGTGTTACATAGTTGTTGATCTAATTAATAATTTATGAATTATATTGCTTCTCAGATATTTAATTGCTGTTTATATTTTCTTTCTTTTTGATCTTTGGTTTAACTAAAGTGTGAATAAGAAAAAATAAAAATTAATTGTATGGATGAAAAAGAAATTGAAGAAAATTTAAAACCTAAGAAAAAGAAGATTATTAACGGAGCTTTTTAAGAACTTCAATATCTGTTTTACCTTCTTTTTTTTTTTGCCACTTCTCTCAAATTGTGGTGCATGTTGACATGGAGAAGAAAGAATAAAAAAAAAAGAGAAAAGGAAATTTTATTTTTATGGAAAAGAAAACATTAGCCTAAGTATAAATCACACATAACTCACTTATAGGTAGCAACTAGGGAGGGCGGGATAGGGTTGAGGAATGCTTTCCAATTCACATCTTTGCCCCTAAAATCATCCTCATTTAAGTGAGGTCAGGGATGGGGATTTCCTGTTGAAGGGGCGTCCTCCATACCCGCCTAAGTTCCTCATCTATTATAAATATACATTTGAAAATACAATAAAGTAAAAATAAACAATAAAGTTTATAAGCACCATAAATTTAATTTAAAATCAAAGATTTCATAAGTAAACAAAATTTTAAACATATGAAAATGAAATATTATTCATAAAGCCATCAAAGATCTTATCAAAATATTAAAATATCTAAAAACTAAATATTTGTAACACATTTAAGCCAAAAAAACTTGAAACCTTAAAAAATAAGCATAAAATTCTCCTCATTTGTCTATTACTCATAGTTTCAATCTTTATTTCATGAATACACACCCTTCTAAAAATAGTTTTTACAATATATTATATATATTTTTTAAATATAAGAATTCACACATACATATATTAGAACGGGGATGTGACGGGGAGTGTTTTCTTCATCCCTATCCTGTTAATCTTCGGAGATAAAAAATCATCGTTGTCCCCATTCCTTTTAAGGCCGATCCCCTTTGGAGCCAATTACGGTGAAACAGTCTCCACGTGGAATATTAGCATCCACATAAAAGATTAGCCCAAGTATAAATCACACTAAGCTCAATTATAAGTACCAACTGACGCTTGCAAAAAGCTTTGACATTTTGTGTCGGAACTGCTTTTCAATTTGTTAGGTCTGGTGGCCCATGAATAATATAGATCTCCTTATTTGTATTCCCAATTGGATGGAATTATGAACTCTTAGAACTCAAATTTATTTCTATTTCTTCTCAAATTGACGGGTACTAATTATTAATGGCCGACAAACTGCTTGTGTTTTTTTATGTTCATATTTTTCTTTTTCTTCACACTCATGTGGTGGTTGTTTCTTTTTCTGATCAAAGGAAAGTGACAAAGACAATCAAGACAGAGTACTTACAACTTTAAAAATGAATTAATTTAAAAAAAGTTATTACCCAATGTGGCAAGTGAAAATCACATGATTTACTCATTTATCATTTCCATTCTTAAACAAATAAAAATAAATTTTTTTTAAGGAACAAAAAAAATATTTCAATTTAAGGAATCTTTTAAAATGTGTCTTACAGACGACATATATCATATAGGTATGTACATACATATATGTCATTTTAAACCTCAAGACAATATAGCAGGTTGGTAATTATTGTCTGACATCATCAAATCTGCTTATAAAGAGAAAAAAAAATTATTTATCTGATTTCTTAACTACTCCACGATAGTGTTTCCAACTTGCATTAATATCATAATACAAATAATAAAAACAGCAATTTTCATATAATCAAATCACATATATAACTACATAATTAAGCTGAATATCGACCACGTTGTAGTCACTTTCATCTCTGACCGCCATTATGTAAACAATCATGCATGCTCCAATCATTGAGTGAATAATTCCTCTTGATATTAAGCCTTCGAACTCTATGTTTAATGCTAAAATTAAATGTGAAATTATCGTTATGTTATGTTTGCAATGCAACCACATTAAGACTATGTTTGAAATATATTTGGGTTTTTTTTTTTGTAAATATTATTGAAAAAAAGTTAAATTTAAATTAATTTTTCACTGTTTAAAAATTAATATAATATTCGTATTTTCTTTTTCCTAAATACCACTTCAAAAAGATTCTCAATTTGAGGAATAATATCTTTGAAATTAATTTTTAAATTAGCCTAGGTTCCAAACACAAATCAAGGTCTTTTTTTTTTCTTTTTTTGGTGTGGTAATTAAAAAAACAAAAAACTATTTACAAACACGTCATGCAATCGCCCGTGACAGAGAAGAAGGAAAAAAAAAATCCTGGAGCTTGTCTTATATAGTCGTAATCTTTTATTTGGAAGTTCTCTAGAACAATAAAGAAAACTTAATTATTGTTCACTTCCATTAATATAAAAAGATGAATGCGTGAAAAAGAGAGGGAAAAAAGAGAGAGAAGAATTTGAAGAAGGAGAAGAAGAAGAAGGATGTCGACCGTCTTTTTGTAATACATCACGTTACCTGCAGTACTTGATTATAAATATTTGATGGATTAAGACAAATATTAAATTGTTAAATTTCCAGCTAGCTAACACATTTTAATTTAAAAAATGGAGTTATTATACTATGGTATCCGAGTTAATCTAACTTATTTTGTTTTATATACCAAACACGATTCTGTGCAATGAAAAATATTCTTTGATCTGATCTATATGGAATAGGTTTTGATGGCAATTTGGCAAGCTTAGACCGTGGCACATCTTGTATTATTGTCTTTTATTATTTGTACTTTAATACCATAACTTGTTCGGAACTAGAAGTTCTTGTTTTATAATATCGAGAACAATAAAATTTATATAAGAAAAATAAATAAATAATAACATGTAAGATTTATCCATATTCATGTAAATGTAAGATTACGTCTTATTTTAACCGACTAAAAAGATTATAAGAGAGATTCGCAGATCATCAAACTCTCTATATGTTATTTCTTGAAATATTTCTCATAATCAAATCCTAATGATGACGTTCCTAATTTGTATAGAAAATTAGGATAAATTATTCAACAGTTATGTACTGTCTCTGTATATAAAGAATTAATTAATCTCCACGGCTTAGCCGTGGACTACTAGTAGCCATTATAATGGGTCTTATATCCCATAATTGACAAAAATATTAATTACTAATATAACAATTTAACGCCACCGTCCATTAATCATTAACAGCGAGGACAAACAAATCCTAATTCATATATACATATATGTGGTCAGCCCTGCAAAAGATTATTGTAATTGAATATGGCAGAACTGTGTGCGCCCACAGATACAGATCCTATGTTAGCCTGGTTGTTTTAACGATAAATATATATATTAATTAGAGAACTCTGGAGTGCACTTGTTTAAGCAGATTTTAATCGATTAGTTTCTCTCTCTCTCTCTCTTATTTGACAAGTGGTTTTAATTGATTTGTTAATTAATGACGTGACATCGGACGAGAAAAAGGCTGTGGTCGCCTAATTTCGTGTTGACGTCATGTTGCTTAATAAACTTTAATAAGGTGTTTAGTGTGTAAGTTTGAGTTAAGATTTTTAAGTTATAATAGTAATTTTTGTTGACTTTTTAGATAAGATAAAAAACTTACAAAAAACTTTTTCAGAAAAAGAAAAAATTTTTAATTCAAACTTTAAATTTGAACTAAGCTTTCAAACAACCCCTAAGGATCACCGGTTAAGTTGAACAATCGGAGTGTTTTTCTTTTTATATGTAATATTTCAGGTCATTGTTATCGATCTTGTACTTTTATAATGTGGGAGAAGAATTCTCAATACCAGTTTTGAGATTACGATAGTTTATACATTTTATATTAATATTTGTATTATTTTTTCACTACTGTTCTTTACAGTTTAATAAACACGTTCTAAGATAAAAATAAGATTTTTTTTTACCAGTACATCTTGAATCAATCACAAATTTATAATTTGCATTCTTTTTTTTTTTTTTTCAATTTGTACCAGAAACTTACAAATCTATAATAAGCTACCCCTATTAACAATAATGTTAATTTTTTAAAAGAAATTGAACATGAGTCATCAATTAAGACATGAAAAAATAATATGTTTTAATTCAATATATTAAGATTAACATAGTTAGTTAAGTATTGACAAAAAAATTTTAATTTTTTCTTTTTTTAATATAAACTTGGACTAACATGAACTAAAAAAACAAAAAAATCATTTTCATTATCTTAATTTAAATCTATATATACAAGTTAAGTATTAATTTTCATGAAAAGAATCAACATTTCCATTAGTAGGGTAGATTATAACTTATTTGTAAGTCTAAGACGTAAATTGTTAAAAATTAAAAATTTAATACGCAAATTATACATGTACGATAAGTTTAGGATGCATTGGTGAAAGAAAAAAAAAAGGCTAAAAATTATTAAACTAAAGTAAAGCTAGGGGACACCTCTACGGTGTCTTACATTATATGAGGTGACTCTTTATATTATTTGTTATTTGATAAGAGATGGGTCCATCTTATTACTAAAAATACAAAACAACTTTATTTTTTTATATCTACATAATGTGACGAGGGGTACCAAAAGATGACCCTTAGCTTTATTCATAATAATAGCCCACATGAAAACTAAATTATGAGTTAATAATGAGGTAGGACTTTGCATGTGAAATTCATGTCTCGCCCTAGTGATGTCCCTAACAAATCGTGGAGGAAAAAAAAAATAATAATAAAGTACGTGTAAGTGGAACTTACGTGTCGGGGACTCAAAAGAGAGAATTTAGTACGTCGACTACTAGTAATGCTCCGAGTCAGCATTCAGCATCGACGTGGGATCTACGTGTAAGGGGGTAAATCAATCCGACACGTTGCATTGAGGGACACGTGGCGCACATGAAGCCCCTCACGACCCTCTAATATTGTTTTTTATTTCTTGTTCACGCCCCTCTATTTAGAGACCAAATCCCGGCGACTAACTCCAACAACTTCCCTCTGTTTCTCCTCGTTTTCCGTTCCCTTCTCAGCCGCAATCGCTCCCTCTCTCTCTGTCTTTCATTATCTGGGAATAACGAAAACCCGATTTTGTTGGGATTATAGTTGATGAGATCAAGTCAATTACGACATAGTAGTATTCTATCCTTAATTATATTTATCCATATATCTATACATACATATTATTACTAGGGTTGGGATTTTCTCGGGAAAAAACCAAAAAGAAGATGAAGGAAAGTGATGAAAACCCTCTGCACCTGAAATCCTTGAACCACATCTCACTTGTTTGTCGATCGCTTGCGGAATCCATTAATTTTTACACGAATGTTCTTGGCTTTGTCCCCATCAGGAGGCCTGGCTCCTTTGATTTTGATGGTGCTTGGTAATGATTTAATTTTTCTTATTTAACTACAATAATATATATATATATATAGTCTAGATTATCTTATTTTGTCTTTTATTTTGATCTTATTGATGATTTTTTTTTCTCATATGTGTATCTATAATATTGTTTTTTTTAGGCTATTTGGTCATGGTTTTGGAATGCATCTTTTGCAGTCGGAGGATCCAGAGAACATGCCTAGGAAGAGTGTAATTAATCCCAAGGATAATCATATTTCCTTCCAGGTAATTATGATCTGTAATTATTTTTATATATGCCTGAATTAGTAATATGGGATCTGATTTTCCCAATTAGATGGATTAAGTTTGTATGATCAAGTTTGTTTATGCATCCCTAATCATCTCTCAATTAATTAATTACTTTGTTAAACTTTTTTTTTTTAACAATTAATAAAGCGAGAGTTGGGGCAATCAGAGAAGATATCCAAACTAGTCAGCCTTCTTCTTAACATACACACACACACACATATATATATATATTCATACGTAGACAAATTAAATAAGTCTTGCTTTAGCTTGAGAGTGGGTCAACAATACAATTGAGAAAACCGACAAATTCTGTTGAAAGATGTTGAGTTATCCCGTGACCACACAGACATAAAAATATACTTGGGGGTGTAAAAGTGTAATGCTTAAATAATAAAGTCGACTTTTACAGCTGTTTTCATTGGAATGAATTCTTGAATAATTAAAGAAACTTAGGAAAAAGAATAACTTATATGTGGTGATTGCAAACTCTAATCTAACAGTAATTTAGTGCTCTAGAGTTAAATATATATATATATATATATATATATATATATGGCTAGTTTCGTTTAGAATTAAAATAGACGATTCTGATAATTTCTATTTCCGGTGTTGCACACAACATGAATTGGCAAATACTTTGTTATAAATCAATGGTGGGGCAGTGCGAGAGCATGGAGGCAGTGGAGAAGAAGCTGAAGGAAATGGAGATCAAGTACGTGAGAGCAGTGGTGGAAGAAGGAGGGATTCAGGTGGACCAGATCTTCTTCCACGACCCCGACGGCTTCATGATCGAAATCTGCAACTGCGACAACCTCCCCGTCATCCCTCTCGCCGGCGAGATGGCCCGGTCGTGCTCGCGCGTAAACCTCCAGATGTTGGGCCAGCAGTCCATCAAACAACAAACTGTGGTTCAGCTCTGCAGTGGCAGTTCCAAACGTTGATTTGTTAAAAATTATAATTTTGCTCTCTCTCCGCAGAAGAGAAAACAAAATAATTAGGAAACCTGGTCGTACTCCAACTACCTAAGCTTTTTGGTGTTGTTCTGTTTCCTGTCATTTTTCCTTTTGTGTCATGTTTCTAAGGTTTTGTGATAAGACAATATAAAGTGAGTCATCATGAGTGGGACCACATTAATTGATCGGTTTATTAAAATTATCCGTTTGTTTGTTTGTTTTCATTTTTTGGGTTTTTTTTTTTTTTTTTTAATGTAATGTTATTTTCGCAGCTTGCTCTTGAATTATTTTTTCATCATTTTTGTCAACGTAGATAATTCAATCCGGGTGGCTAATTTTTATTTGATTATTAAAGGGCGGATTCTAGCCTCTTCTATTTATCTACCATCTTTCTTTTCTCTATTCTACTTATATTTTATATTATTACTGACTTCATTGTTATAAGATATAAAGTTTGAATATGCAAATATTTCTTTTTACTATTATTCAATGACTAATTTGCCCGTGAGAATTTGATTACATGTTGGTATATACATTTTTGGTCTGGATTATATTTAGTATGGGTTCTGTTAAACGTATCTTCTTTTCGTGGCTCTTCTTGTTTCTAAGATGTGATACGTGGGCATTGTTTGTCAAAGTTTTCACTTTTGTAGTTTGTCGTTTTTGTGTATGTTGTTCCTTCGTTTTGGCGTTGGCAAGAGACTTTCTTTTGTAGCTGGTGTTCTTGCTATTCTAGAATTTCCATTTTTCATAATCTATAGCTGTTTATTAAGTAGTTGTTCTTCCTCGTAAATCTCTCTCTCATAATTTTCCTGTTGTTTTTCCTTTCTCGTAAATCTTTCTCTCATAATTTTTCCGTTCTTTTAACCCTATTAAAAAGGAAACAGGGTTGAAGAAAAACGTTGTCGTTTTAATAATTTTATTGTCGTTTGGTAGAGTCATGTCGTTCTTATGTATTTTTAGTAGTGAAATTATTGAGCCTCTAAAATATGATGTCGCGCCTTTAAAAAAAACCAAAAAAAATTTATGTCGCTTATAAATCTTTTTTTTTTTTTTTTTAATGTCTTCGTTACTTCTAGAGATGTGGTTCTTACTTATTCTTCTTAGGGGCTTTCTTTTTTTCATTTTTTTTTAAAACATTATTGTGTTTCAGGATATAAGTTGTCGGTTATACACTATTGTCGTTTATAGATAGATATTTTTTCTTTTGTGCACTGAAAGTCGTTTTTGGATTTTGTTATTTCACTACTGTTCTTCAAGAGAAACTTTGTCGTTTTTTCAAAAAATACTGTATCTATTTAAATTCTTGTCATTTGCGAGATTTGTCGTCGTTTCCATTATGTTATCATTTAGTTTTAGCTAACTATCATGTTGTCCCTATTTTTTTATTAATTCAAAATTATCAAAAAGTAACAACTCAAGGGTTATTTTGATTACTAAGAGTATTTGTGTCATTTTTAGCAATTTGACTGGTTGAAATACTAATTTTCAACTCTTCGAGGATAACTTTAGGGTGGTTTAAAAACTCAAAGAACATAAAGACAAACGGGGTAGATGGCTAAGAACTCTGGGGGTACTTCATATACTCTCGTTTTCATAAAGAAGATTATAACTATTGTCTTTTTCCATAGATACCGTTGTCTTTAAGTTGCTATCTCGGCTATTTCTTTGTCAGCCATTTAAAGAGCAGGGGCGGAATCATCCATGATCAAGTCTCGTACTCTAAAAACCAACATCCAAGTAGTACACAACAACGATAATCTAGATGACTCTCTTTTCTTCACCCCAAAAAAAAAAAAAAACACTATTTTTTCATCCTTTTTCCCCCCTCTCAGATCATTTTAATTTGCTCAGTATTAAATAAATTACACCAGGTAATTATTACATGATCAACGTATTAAAAATAAATTATAGGCACTTACGGAAAACTTGTTTGGTGGAAGATTTCATCCCTCAAGTATTTGTGATACTTCCTATAAATCAAAAACCAAAATCTTCATGTAAAATTGACATGTATCAGAATTATAAGCCTGAGAGAAAAGGCCAACGCCTTGGTTCATTTGGGGTCAAAACTGATTTTTCAAAGCTGCCTTTGTGTTTTTTTTTTTTTTTTTCGGACAAATTTAGACGGAGAGCTTGATTCAAATCGAAAAATTCGATCCAGGAACTAATTAATATGCACTTAGGGTCCGTTTGGTGAATGAGTTTGAGTTGAAAATTTTAAGTTTTAATAGTAATTTTTATTGACTTTTCAGAAAAAATAAAAAACTTTTTCAGAAAAAAATAAAAACTGAAATGAAAATTTTAGTTGGAAATGGTGTTCCAAACGCCCCTTAGTGTTATTTATTCATATATGCTTATTATCCCTTCGAAAGATATACATTAATTGAACAAGCAAACAAAAACAAACGAAACAACATAATAATAGCAAATGTATAATACACAAATTAGTTATATAAAATACAGGCAGAATAATATTATAGATACAGATGAAGGACGTTGCTTTTGACAAATTAGAGCCCTCTTGCGAGCATTTGCTGGTAATTCTCAATGGATTCGAGCCTCTGGATCAAGAGCTGTTGCCGGAAATTCTTGATAAACGCCTCGGCGCTTTCGTTGATATCCATCGACGGCTTAGTCTCGAGCTTGCTTGCGTTACTTGTCGTCTCTTTTTTCTTCTCAGCATTACTACTTCTTTTCTCTCTAAAGAATTGGTCACCTCCTCCTTTCCCATCATTATCTGTGTTTTTCTTCATCGTTTAGCTTCTCTACTTCTTCTCTAAGTACCCTCTAAAGTTCTTATTTCGCTGATCAGTTTTTCGCTTTGTTTCCGTATTTATAACGACCAAAAAGTCTTTTTTTTTTTTTTTTGAATAGATTTGTTTATTTTAATAATTTTTCTTTTGAAAAGTATCGTGGAAATCTGCCTCCAATTTTGAATTAAAAAAAAAAAAAAAAAAACCCATTTTGCAAGTTAAAAAGATAGCGACAAGCTTACGCTAGGTAACTTTGGGGAAAAATAATTCTTAGATATTCTCAAGAAAAGGATAGATATGCCTGAGGTAGAAAGTTTTGGATTCCTCTTTCCGGTCAAAGTTCAAACTGATGGTGCTTATCAAATTCTTTTTCTCCAGGGACTTCCAAGTTCCAAATTCTGATTCCCTTTTTTTTTTTTTTAAGCAAATTTTGGTTTTGGCTCTACGTACACGATTTTTCCTACTTTTCATGCGAGTTAGTAGAATGTCAACCATTTTATGCTGTGGTTACTTGGGATGGATTTCTGAAACTAAATATACCGTATATATTATGAATTTGTCATCTGTATGCAAGTAAAACTGCATATAAATAGACTTTTATTATCCATATTAGAAATTTAAAAAAAAAATTGCCGAATAATGGAACTGCGGTGCTTACAGCCTGTGACAGGGTAGGCCCAAAGTGATCGTGTTTTTGACTTTTTGGCTTTAAAAAAAAAAAGAAATAAAATTCAGTAGCTCAGTCTCGCGATCACGTCATATACACTTTTGTGAATGCATTGCAACAATTCGTGCGGCTTAAGCCATGGTTAATGAACCGAAAGGTGCCTTGTTCAGCGTCGTATTGCCGAGTCAAGGAATTTTATTACAACTCAAAGAAAAAAGAAATTAAGATTTTTTTTCTTTTTTCAGTCGTATGAAACCTGCTAATCTAATTTATTAAAAATGAAATAAGATACTCTTAAATTTCGAACTTGAAAGCTCGTATCCAAACATCTCTCTCTCACTCTGCACGTTTAGCTGACCCCATAAGAAAAGGCCATCAAATAGTTAATACATAAAAAGAGGATAATAATGCATGTGCTTATCTCTACATCAATATTGTAGGGATATATATAACATGCGATCAGAATATTGTTATTTGAAATATAAAAGTCTAGGGGAATTGTAGAAGGAAAAAGAAAAGAAGGTTTTGATGAGGAATAGTATGAATGGCATCTATACCAGAACTGCCCAACTGTATAGGTACACTGTATGGAGATGTTCTGTACGTGAAAATATTATTAAAAAGAGGCACCACCTTGCACATGTTTTCATTTAATTGCCCACGATATGGGTGGTATTGTCACCCATATGGGTGACCAAAACCACACAAGGATGACTCAAAATTAGGCATGGGGCCAATTCCATCCTTAACTTCCCCAATCCCAAATCCCTTTTTTCCCCTTCTCTTTTTCACTTCTTGATTTTCATTATGTTCTTGGATGAAAATTTGACATTCATAGAGTATAAATAAGGGTGTAGTTATTCATGACTGAGTGAATGGTTTTTGGTTTTAGTAAACTTTACATTTTTCTTGTTTAAACTTTCTTAAAAACTTTATTTTTAATGTATGTCCTTATTGAAAAAATAGACTAGTTCTATCGCTAACTATAATATTGTACAAGTCAAATCAAATGAATATCAACAATACGATAAGTTAATTTAGTCGGTAAAGTCTTTATATTTGTTTTTATTTAGAAGCCAATTATATCAACCTGCATTGTCTAACGTACTTGTTTTGAAACAATATTACTTGTTATTGGCCTCTCTCTCACTCTCAGACATTTAAAAAAGATGAAGGAAGTATCATATCTGCACGTAGTAAACAAGAAAATATTTTCCTTCAAAAGAAGGAAGGAAAAAACTTTAGACATAACATACTATAATTAAAAAATAGATGATTACAAAAAAAAAAAAAAAAATCTTATGTGTACCTTTTAGTTTTACAAGCACATTAAAATCCTACCATTCAACGTGAAGTCGTTGATTGATAGTACGGACATGTCTATTTGAATGGTTATTTCTAAAATTTTCTCTTATAGCATTTAAAACAATAAACCCTTTGAATTCGTGGATGCCTCCAACATGCAGGCTTAGACACTTGAAGCCCAAACTACAATGGCCACCTTTTAAATTCAAGTATGCTTGTAATCATTTTCCTTCAAAAAAAAAAAATTCCCCTCTAAAGTACACCAATGGGAACTTGAACGTGCAAGTCTGCGACCTTCTCTTCCGATACCAAACTGCTATGCCTTCTTTTGGTGTTCTGATTGGAGTTCAAATTTTTAAGTTGGAATTGATTGATTTTTTAAAAATTAATTATAATTTTTGTTAAATTTTAAAAAAAAAGATAAAACTAAAATAAAAAATATAAATTTAAGTTGGTTTATCAAATATAGCCTATGTAACTGTCCTAACACTGTCTCAATAAGTAAATTCAACACCAGAGAAAACTGAAATAACCAGTAAAACCTTAAGCCCAGCATTAGTGAACTGAAATTGGGCTTCAGGCCTGCTTTCCTGAAAAACCTTAAGCCCAAAAGCAATGAACCATTTTTGCTCATGCCCTGGCAATCTCGTAATTTTCTCGTCGTTAAACTTCCTTCCTTTACCTCCGTCCACTGTCCACAGCGACCTTACCCGTTACCAGCAGAAGCTGAGAATCATACCGGTAATGGCTGCCATGGAAACAGCCCACAGATTCTCGAATCGTCTCTTCCCGATACTGAAACCCGAAAGGTCCCTAAAACCAGCCATTTTCACTCCAATATTTCTAAAATCCCGGGCCTCTATTTCCCGGCCTCATGACTCGAAACTGCCCACGAATTCCATCTTCACGACCCGGAGAACTTACAGTGCTCGGTCTCTGTCGCTTGCCAGAGCAGGATGGCTTCTGGGTCTTGGAGAAAAGAAGAAGAAGACGAGCTTGCCCGACATAGTCAAAGCCGGCGACCCGGTTCTTCACGAACCCGCCCGAGAAGTTGAGCCCGGGGAAATCGGGTCGGATAAGATCCAAAAGATCATCGACGACATGATTTCGTCCATGAGAAACGCTCCTGGAGTTGGTCTCGCAGCTCCCCAGATCGGAGTACCCTTAAGGGTCAGTTTCAGTTTTTCGTTCTGGTTGTTGTTGGTTTTTTTTTTTTTTTTTGGTTGAGAAGTAACGGCTATATTGATATTGTCTGCAGATTATAGTTTTGGAAGATACAAAAGAGTATATTAGCTATGCACCAAAGGAAGATATTAAAGCACAAGATAGACGGCCTTTTGATCTTCTGGTATGGTAGTTTTGATTGGAACTCAGTGGAGATTTTTTATTATTTACCTCAAAGTCCTAGTAGCTCCCGCCGGGCTAGCTCGGCGGGGTAGGAAGGGAGTTTAAGGTCTTAGATCACATGTTCAAGATCATGGAGGTTTTCTTTTAAATTAACAAAGTGGGTGCTCGGAGGCCGTAACTCAAATATCAGTTGGTTTGGGCAGGTGATCATTAACCCCAAGCTTAAGAAGAAGAGCAACAAGACCGCACTGTTCTTTGAAGGGTGCTTAAGGTAAATCTGCGGTTAAATTGACTCGCATTGTTTTCTTCTGTTTATAGTTCTCACTTCAATTGTCCTCTTTAGATGTGTCGTAATTTAGTTTTAAGAAATGAGTTGTCATGCATGGTTTATGTTTCATTTCCTTGCTTGTGTAGTATTATAGTCAGGGGAATTTTCTTGAGTACATTTTATCTGTGAAAATCCCAACTTTATAAGCCTAAGATTGAAAAAGATTTTATAGTTGTGAACTTCAAAGTCAAAACCATAATGCACCTTCGCCGAAAGAATGCATAATAACTATGGTCGGTAAAATCTCAATCTTTTATTGCAGTGTGGATGGATTTAGAGCAGTGGTTGAGAGATACCTTGATGTTGAGGTTGCTGGTTTAGATCGTTACGGAAGTCCTATCAAAATAAATGCTTCAGGATGGCAGGCACGTATTCTTCAGCACGAGTGTGATCATTTGGAGGGCACTCTTTATGTTGATAAGATGGTTCCTCGAACATTTAGAGTTGTAGACAACTTGGAATTACCTCTTGCCGATGGGTGTCCCAAACTTGGTGTCCGGTAGCTTTTGGTTCCATCCATGGACTTTTGCATGATTTTGAGCGTTAAAGTAGTAAGTTTAGTTTGCGGTTTGGTGAGAACTGCTTAAATCGAGTTAGTTTTGCAGTTGGGAAGGCACACAACAACATTGGAACAGGGCTCGACTCTTTGCAACATCAGGTGTCATTTTTTCAGCAGCTTTGTTGTAATATTTCAGTGGAATAATTTGTCCAAAAAGGGGTCAAGTTTGGCTTATTCCAGCCTATTTTTTGAACTTGTGATAAATGTAGTTTAATCATATTATAACTAATTTTATATGCTACTAAATGGGGCATTTTCCCCAACTATGTTCTTTGAAACCTCATCTTATGTTTGATATCTAGTTTCCTCGTGAGGAGATGCCCCTAGAATGAGATGATTCGAAAAGCTTAAAATACATTTTTTCAAGGGATGGTCGGTGGCATCCTCGGAAATCCTGAGGTCTACTCACAACAAGAAAATGATCTAACCCCATTCAACTCAACGGACGGACTCAGTTTCACTCACACCATCATAGTACATTGACCAGTTTCACTCACACCATCATAGTACATTGACCGGACAAGTACATCAGAGGAAGCTCGGAAGTATCAAACCTTGAACCTATCACCAAGCACCGTCCCATTGGTGGCCAAAAACTAAAGGATTTGTCTACTGGTTTTAGCATCTTTCACATCTCAAAAGAATGATGAAAGGTCTTTTTTGGTAATCTTGTTATCCACATAAAACGAGCGACAAAAAAAAAAAGAACACTCTTTTCTTTATAGTGTAATTTCATTTATATCGAATGGCACTGCAGCCTATACATGAATAGAAAATATTTTACAATATTGCTGAGGTTTACATCTTTTGACCACATAACAAATGTGATAAAAAAAATTAGGCACACAGGTCAAAAATCATCACAAATATGTACGTATCATGCTTTTACCTGTTTAAGGGGCCAGAGGAATAATCATAAATTAATGTATATATATCTTAGCCTTTTCTTTTCCACGATAACGAGCCTCGTATATTAACCGCTTTACCGGAGTGAATAGCTTTCCGACAAGCCTGGCTTTTTAATGAAGCCATCTCTGGGAAAAATGATAACAGGTGGATATACTACACCAGAAATCGAGCCATAAGCTTCCCAACAAAAAGATCTGGTTCTTTTCCCTTTGCTTGACACAAGCAAAATATCTTTTAAATATAACCCTTCACATGGCATGCTATTACTGCAAACAAATTTTATTGCTTCCTCTTTAGCTGAAGTCCCTCTTATGTCAATGAAGGAAACGTTCCCCACTTTAACCGCTGAAGTCTGCAACTCCCACAATCGTAAATGTCAAAATAAGTAAGCAGCATTTGGCCTGCTACAAACAGCTAGCAGGGATTTTGGGAAGGTTGCAAATGAGGTTGCTAACAAGTCCCTACCTCGTTCAGACATCGCCGCCGAGAGTCGCAGTAATATTGGTTTATTATTATTGGATTGTTCACATTCTCCATTGTCATGTTCTGAAATGTAACTCTCGAGACGAAACCAGCACCTCCCTGACAGATACAAGAAGAAGTCATATTTGATGATTGTAAAAGCAATTTTAATCCTAGTGTACAGAGAGAGAGAGAGAGAGGATGTAGCGTTGTTAGCATACTTACCTGCCAAGTTTTAATCCTCACCCCATTCTTAGTATTGGACAACAAAGCGCCGTCTACTGTCACGTCACTCACCTGTGACCATGAGTGCCCTTTTCCCAAGCTTCCAATACTAAGGATGTAAGTAAAGAATCAATTAAGGTGTTTCTTAATGCCTGAACTCATAGATTATTCACAAAGAACAAAAAGAAACAAGAGGGGAGACTCTTTACCTAATGCCATGACCTGGACCGCAGACAATGTTTCTTATACTAATTTCTGAGGAATTGCCGACTAAAGAAATGCAGTCATCTCCTGGAGTCAGATAAAGGTTCTGTGTAAGATGTCAAATTCTGATATATAAATAGACATCTAGAGTTCACTACACAGTACTTCATTGAGAAATAAGCTGTGAAGCTACTAAAGAGAAGTGGATCTCATAAAAGCCATCCCGGCAGGGCTTAATCTTTGTTTTCATTCATATTTCGTTTCAAGCTAACTCGGGCTCTTGGCATCGCCCCAAGCACTTCACTTGTCTATTTGTAATATACCAGACCCAGATATATTATTATCTATGCACAGTTTCTGCAGTATAGACTAAGCAAAGCTTATTGAAGATGCTGACCCGTCATGAATGTGCTGTCGATGACCTGTACGCCTCTCGACGAGCTAATGTGAATTGCATCAGTATTAGGACTAGAAGAAGGTGCTAAGAGTTTGATATTGGATACCGAAACCCGAATGCAGTTGGTGAATGCCATGTGCATCTGTTGACTATTAACGACCGTGAGGTCCTTGATTCTCAAACTATTGCACTTATGGAAAGTCATCGCCTGTAGCATAATCGATATCATATACAAAGAGCGCATTCTCAGCAAAAGCGCAAAAGATAAAGCAGGGCTTAGTAATAAAAGAGCACTTACCCTCGGAGCATGTCTACATGGCTGCAGAACAAATCAAAGCCTCTTAGTACAAAATCAGGTAAAAAAAACAATACATCAACGAAAAAGAAAATCATGGTTGAAGATTTTCATACATTTGCGGGGTTGATCTTGCAAGAACGAGCCCACCATTTCTGTCCCTTCCCGTTGATTGTCCCTCCCCCTTCAACAGTGAGGTGGTTCACATTGTGGATGTACAGCCATTTGCGCTGATTCAAGCCATTCCAGGCTTCGGGGTCTGTTGGAGCAACGATGGTTCCAGCAATCTACAGAGATGCGAATTCGTGAAAAATATAAAGAAAGGAAAAAATAATTAAAAAAAAAAAAAAAGCACCTTGGTTCATACCAATAAGGTGACCTTTGAACGACAAGGCCCGCCGAGATAAATCGGGTGGACCAAGCAACTACTGTCAGCAGGAACCACAACTGCTGTTCTCTCAGGTGATGAACAAGCTGTGTTCCAAGCATTTATAAGAGCCTGAAAAAATGGAATTACCAGAACATCAGTTACCAGAACATTAAAAATTTTTGCATAAACAACATTGATATTCCAAATGCTTGGGGACAAAATTGTTTACTTAAACTTCACTCTAGATTAATAAATCTTACTACATTGGCTTGTAAAATACTATTCTTCGATTGCAAATTGACCCATTTGCAGTTGGTGGGTAGTATTTATCACACATTCTGATTCTGACCCCACGCACATTATATATTTACATATTTACATAACAGTTTCGTATGACGAAATTCCATAACCAGACATAAGATAACGTCTGAAAATTGTTTTAAAAAAAGAAAGAAATATACATATTTTATTACAAGGACAGTGCTCAGCCACATGCCAATATACAATAAATATACATATACAAAAGCAAAAATTGTCTGTGATATTACTATTACCTGGGTGTCATTACTAATGCCGTCTCCTTTGGCACCAAAATCACGAACCGAAAGAAACCTTTTGGTTCTGAGCCGAGTTTTGGCCGTCCCAGATCTTGGGAGCTCCAACAGTGAGTCGAATCCTAATGAGCTCCAGAATACGAGGACAAATGTAAGACCAACGACACACAAGGAAGATGAACAATATCTAAAGCGTCTCATGATTTTTCCGGCCATGCGTAACAGATACAGTCGAACTGAAAAATAATAAATTAATAAATAATAAAAAAGTGAAGCTCAACTTGATATTAGAATTTAAGTGCACTTTCCTTATCTTTTTCTTTTCCTTTTTCTTTTTCTTTTTCTTTTTCTTTTTTGTCCCCATCCTCTTTAAGATACGGTTTTCTTTTATATTTTCTAGCCCGGCATTTATGCGTAGGAAGTCGGCAAGCGGGGTACAGGGAGCTAGAGACTGGTGTCGTTTTCTACAGACAAACCCCTGTTTGGATTAGAAAATTTTTAAAAAAGAGTGTTTTTTTAAATTTTCAAACTTATTTTCTACCATACTTAAAAAAAAATAAATCTTTTTAAAATCTTTTAATAATGTATAATTCCTAATACAATTTTTTCTTATTCTAAACAATATTTTGTTTTCAAGAAGAAATTTTTTTTACATATTCAAGTACTATCTTATTTTCAAAATGAAAATTTTCCTATTTAAAACAAAAAAATTTTCATTTTCAAAAGTAAATATGTGATCCAAACGGAGTCTATTTTTTTTTCTTTTTTTAAATTATTTTTCTTTTGAGTTGTCTGGATTTGCTTTTCTTTAAATGAAATCTAGAAATAATTTAGTTGTATTTCTCAATTATATATATACGATTTGATGGATGAATTTATCAATGTCACGTGATTTGATAAAGGCAATTTATTGTTTTTAAGAAAAAAATTTTTTACACATTTAAATACTATCTTATTGTCAAAATGAAAGTTTTTTTATTTAAAATAAAAAAATATTCTTTTTCAAAAATAAACATGGGATCCGAATAAAGCCTTTTTTTTTTTCTTTTTTCAATTATTTTTCTTTTGAGCTGTCTCCACTTGCTTTTCTTTAAATGAAATCTAGCAATAATTTAGTTCTATTTCTCAAGTTTCTATCTATGATTTGATGCACGGGATGTCATGTGATTTGACAAAGGCTGTCTATTGTTTGAACCCAAAAAACAAAGAAGATCCTGTTGTTTATTGTTCATGTCGTTTTGTATGAACATCAACTGCAATGCCGTTTTTCTGTCATAACCTTGAATGAGGAAGCGACATGCCGTTTTTGTGATTAACTATCGTTCCTTTGACCTCAAAACGACAGACATGTCGCTAATCTGTTGCTCAAACTAGGAAGATAAAAAGTACACTAACTTCTTCTTCTTCTTTTCCCTATTGATGGCAGATGACATGTCGTTTTTTACCAACGTCTTCATGACTATCTTCGTCTGAACTAATAATACCACATAAGTGGAAACGGCAAGTAGTTTATTTGCTGATGTCGTCTTCGTCCAAGAAACTTCGTCACTTTTGCTTGGTTTCGATCTGAACGATGAAGAACAAACGGGATTTGGTGTTAGTTTATGTAGTTTTATTCTCAGAAGTTGTCATGATTAGTGATGACAATATTCCTCGGGTCCCACAGGATAGGGAAGAATATTCATAAAAGATTAATTTATGATCTGTACATATATCTTATTTTATTTTGCCTTCTAAAATATCAAAATCGTTTCTCGTGCTCATGATATATGTTTCTTGTGCTCCATGATATATGTAAAAACTATTTAATTTGCCCCCTTCATCTACTTTTGCTTGTTTATTTGACAAAAATACTGACATGTAACTTCATTATATATTATACAAATATGTTTTACTATATATATATATATTAATTTTTAATAAAAGAAAGAAATTAACTTTTATTAGAAATTCATATTTGCCTCTTTATCTCTCTCTCTCTCTCTCTCTCTATTTAAATCAAACCCTCCCATTTTCCCTTCAATAAATTTTCCCTCTCTCTGCCCCAAAATTTCAAATCCAACCACATCCATAACAAACCAGAAAGCCCCCAGATGTGAATTACAAAAAATACAATTATACTCAATGCAGGTCTGATCTGAACAATGTGAAGTGCGAGATGGAGCTGGGATTTCTGCGGCGGAGACGGAGCTGGCCGGCATAAATAACCTCCTCCAGCTTTTGGGGTTTTTTTTTTTTTTTTTTTTTTTTTTTTGGAAGATTAGAATTTTATAAAGAGATCGAGAGGGGAGAAGAAATTAAAGGGAAAATGAGAGGTTTTGATTTAGAGAACAAGAGCAGAGGAGAGGGAGAAAATATGAATTTTTTAACAAAACTTTTTTTTTTAATTATAGATTAATATTTATTTCGGAATTAATACTTATATTCTAAAACATATTTGTTTACTCTTTAATGATTTGACACGTCAATATTTGAATTAGATGAGAGGGACAAATTAAGTAATTTTACATGTATCAAAGAGTAAGATGAATGATTTTTATAATTTAGGGGGCAAAAAGAAATGTGAGGTATAATTCAGGCAATATTCGTGAAATTAATTCATTCATAAATGAAGACGGGAAAGCACCTTTTATGTTCTCTTTGCTTTTTATCCGTCTCTGTCTAGATATGTATATGTCACATATATTTATATTATGTGCCATGAAATAAAATCTTAGATATTTCGTCTTTATAACTAACAAAAGGGACAAATACGATACAGTTCTAAAATTAAGGAGAATATATGATATACATTATGGTTTAGGAGCAGTTTATTCTAAGGTTCAAATGTTAGTGGGAAATTTTTAAATTTGTATGAATGTCGTTTTGGTTTAAAAACCTCGTTTCACTTTTATCGCTCTGTACACGTTTTCATCCTATTTATCTAATGTCGTCCATGACTTCTGTCGTTCTTCTTTACGTTATTTGTTTGTTTGTATGTTTTTTTTGTTTGTCGTTTTGATCAGTTTATGTCGTCCTCAAAGTTATCGTCGTTTCCATGTTGATGTCGGTTTCATTTATTGTTGGTTTGACCGTTTGAGAATGTTGTGGTTCCACCCTTTATAGGCTTAAATATTATTCCTTGATGTGTAAATTTTATTTTAATTTATTCTTTGAATTGTGTAAATTTTAACTTTTGGAACATCCTTTCAATTACGCATAATTAATTAATTAATTAACTAATTAATTAATTAATTAATGCTCGAGAGTACAGAATTTCGATTTTGATTAAACCAAGGAGCTAGTGACCATTCAATATATGGGTAAACTATATATATATATATCAATATATTAGGAAACTGATTTAGTGACATTAAAATATTGATTGACTTATTCAGTTAATTGGTGATGGGCTGACCATTTTCAAAAAACAAAAATTTCTTAACAAAATTTGAGATATATATTAAAAAAACTTAAATAGATCATTTTCCACATATCCCTTGTCTATTTTGTCTATTTGTGAATGCTTAGAGCACAACCAAAATGGATAATGCTTTAATAAAATAAAAAAAAATCTAAAATGTGTGTTGATTAAAAAAAAAAAAAAACGTAATGGCCAATGATAAGTTGTATTGGGCCACTCAGGTTTATGCCATTTTCGTTTTTTTTTTTTTTTGAATAATCATTCTAGTGCAAAAAATAGTAACATTGTAAGTATTTTTTAATATTATATATGAAGTTTATGAAGTCAAGATTTGCTGTTTCGAATATCCTGTCTCATTGATTGTCCGTCTAATCTTGTTATATTATATTATATGAATTTAAAAATTTAATCACATAAAAAAATTAAATACTAAAAATTCTTAAATAAATTAATGAGTTATCAAAATATTATTAAATAGGCAGCCATTAAAACATGCTAATAGGATAGCACATCTGCACTCAAGTTTATGACTCTCATTTATTTAAAAAAAATGAACATGAAAACATTCCCAACATAAAATATATGGGAGCGTCTATCTAAATCTCTTCTATCTCACCGGCTAGCTAGCCTCTAGGGTGTTAATTATCAAGGGGTGTTTTGGCATATCAAAACTTTTGACCAGCCAATGAGTGAGAAAGATACATTTTACACTTGAACCCCAAAAAAAAAATAAAAATAAAAATAAAACCAAGCAAAACTTTTTAGATTGTAAGAATATAAGGGTCAACATATTAATTTAGCCGAAATTCACGGTTACTCCTCTCAAACGGCTACATGGTTTCTAAAATTAATTGCACAAAAGACCTTAATATCTTTTTTTTTTAATTTTTATGCCCGATATGAAATATATTATAACCATATTACCATCAATTTGTATGAAGCTTGAATAATAATCATGAATAATATTGCACAAAATTCTGTTAATGATCAGTTTGAAATAATAATAATATCAAATAGAAAAAGTCACACACAACACCGTCTTTCTTTATTTAGTTACGTCAACAAAGATACATACATATAAATGTGATGAACGACCACTTCGTTGATATATAAATATGCACGTTTATAATACCAAATTAACAAAAATAATATTTTAGTACAGGGAACAAATATATAGTTAAAATAAAAACATTCTTCACGTGCTTAAGTGCTGTTGCTGGCATAAGACAAATAACCTCCCATAGCTCATGCCTGTCATGTTAGCACCAATTACGGACAATATAAGAACACAAATTAAATACACAAATATACATCTCTATATACATACACATTTATAAATGGAATATTTTTTTTCTAAATAAAAACATTTCCATGCATGCATGCCAAAGCCTACCTTCAGCCTTTTGTTTCTTCAAATTAGCATCTGTATCAGTATGACATATATCTATATGTAGAGTGAGAGAGAGATATCAGCATATTAAGAAGGTCATATACATATATGTGTGTGTGTGTGTGTATACACGTACCAAATCTCATGCGAATGGCATCATCGCGCCAGGAGAAGGCATAGCACTGCCCTTGAATTGTTTCAGACATAGGGCACCAATACCACCATAACAAGCCTTAGTGATCTTCTCAACTTCCACAAAGGAACACCCCCAGAACTTGGAGAGAACACAATATCGGCATAGGACCTGCTTCTCGACAAGACATTTTTGACGGCTTGAGGGACATTTAAGTGCGACAGAACATTGCTGACGAGGAATCCCTTGATCGATCATGGCAGCTTTAGGGTTTTGGAGCATCTTGATGTCTTGACGAACTTCATACGGATCCACAAATGGAGACTCCGCGGCGGCGGAGCTCGGAGATGGAGAGGGTGTAAGGGAAAATTGATCCATGGAGTTAGCTTCCACTTGCTGAAATTGCATCACAATAATATTCGGAATCACAAAAAACAACACCATAGTTGTCATCATCCTAGCAATTCTCTCCATCTTTAATCAACTTGATTATTTTTACGATGAACTCTCTCAGTTACAACAACTAATTTCTTAATTTTGATTTGATCAACGATTAGAAAATCTTAATTTGTTGCTCTTAAAAATTTTGATGACAAATGATCTATTTATAGAGAGCTTCATTGTCTAGTATGTTTGAATAATGGGTCACATAATCTTTTTTTTGGAATTTAATTATTGAAACTAGCTAAGAGCTATGCGGCGCAATTTTTTTTAACAAGTAATAAGTCCGTTAGGCAGTATTTTGATGTGTCTCGTACTATAAAATCGTGAAAAAAAAAAAATCCAAAAAGGTCTTTTAGGTTAATTAATTTCCTTGTTATTTTTTGTCGATGAAAAAAATAGTTCCATTAAAAATTAATTGTTTTGACCCGTTCGTATCTTTTTCCCCCACTAAAGGAAGGCTAATTACTTTGATAAATGTACATATTGAAGATAATATAGTATTTCCTTTTCATTATATAAGTGGTTTTTGTGCGTATTCTAGTTGTAGCCCTGCAGGATTTTTTTTTTCATATCACCAAGTTAAACAATTGGAACATTAACTTGTTTGAATCATGAAAAAAATTGTCACCGTTGCCTAAATGTGTAGTTGAAGAGGTAAATATGTATCTTCTTACACCTCAATCGTCGAGCTCTCAAACTAAAGTACTACTTTTTTCTAGAAAAAGTTGTAGATAAAAAGATGTGAAACTGGTGGGCAAAATATAGGACTATTTGTTTATTTTATAGAATAAGATATTTAGTGTTACTTGGGTTCAATGTTCACCTCTCTTCAAGTTTAGACACAATGCCATCCATTACTAATTAACTAATAATTGAGTGAACGGTATTAGGGAAAGCTATTATTTCATATTAAGAAAAGTTATGTATTTTGCACATAATTATATCAATTAAGAATTTTTAATTTTTTTTGTACATTATCTTAATTTAGGGTATTTTTTTATTTAAGGAGATTTGTTTAACTTTGGACAACTTACTCGTTTTATATGAGAGCCAATTCATTTCTTTGTTAGTAAATTAAAATAAGTTTAATTATATACACACACATATGTATATCAATATTTCATGGTAACGGTGTTACAGTCCAAGGGGTTGTTTCACTTGAAGGAATGGGATCAGTAGCAGCACCCTTGAGTTTTGTCATACAAAATGCACCAATTGGCGAAGGCTACACTTCTTGCCAACGCCTTCTTTAGGTGGGTTCGGGAACAAACTCTAAAAAAACCTTTTCGACGACGTATTTCTTAATGCGTTCTCTAGGGTCAAAGAGCTTGAAACCGAAATCTTGATGAAGAACTTTGGAGGGAGCGACCGATGAGGAAAATGGAGACTCGGCCTAATCAGAAGGAAAGGGAGCTGGCGGAGCCGGTAGCGTCTGATAATCATTGTACATGTTATAATAGGCTTGAACAAAATGCAATTGCATGAAAATTATGCTTATTGGAATCACAAAAATGAACATTCTAGCTAATATTGACATTTGTTTCTTTCTTTTGCTTGAGATAATTTGGGCTAAGTTTGTTGTGTTTTAAAATAAACTTGAAAGCGCTCCTCTATATATAGGGCCTTATTTTGTGATGACGAAATTAATATTATTACATTTGTATACATTTATAAATATATTCTTGAATTGTTCCACGACTTTGAGACTATTGGTTGGATTTTCTCTTTCAGGGAAAATATATCTAATTCCAGAGCGGTCGGATATTTGAAAATTTTGTAAGAATAATACATCTCACTAATTTTTTGCTTGGTGGCTTTTCGATGCAAAGTTAGATGTATCTGCAAGTAAACTAATTTTAATAAAGGTGCATCTGTAAAATATTTAAACTAAACTAATAATTTTGTTCAAGGCTAATTGGAAATTAAAAATAAAACCTAACAAATAGCAATGAACACATCACATGAAGAAGGTCACATTACCGATTTTATGATTGGTTTTCACAGACAGTGCACGAGGACAGGAGAGCGTACAGCCGTTGACGCTATCCGAGATGGCTTATTTCATGCACTTTGCGCCAATTATACGGAAACAAACGAGAGCTACACGAGAAGACGGCAACATATAAGACAACCACAATATTTGCCCGCAATGCAAGCGACGAATTTTACACTTCTTTTCAATATCCACTTCATAGGTCCAGCAGCTCTTAAGCGCTTTAGGACGACCTTTTCCACCATCGCCTTTTTGGACGGTTTTCTACATCGAAGTGTCCTGTCCCCTTGAACAGTTTTTAGACGGGTAGGACTAGAGGCCCGTGGTGATAAGAAAAATGGCGGCGGCGGCGGCGGCGGCGGCGGCTGCGGGGGAAGCACAGCACGAGCACGAGGCCGATGATGATATGCGGGCTTTGAGGGAGAGGTGGAATTTTTGTCATGAGTAGTATCAGCTTGCACACGAATTGCAAATGTGGGAATTACATGATCAGAAAGACCAGCAGTGCCATATTTTTCATGTCTAAAAATGACCTAATTCCCATGATTTGGTAATACTGCTGATTGGTTTGATCTTAATTACACTGCTTTTGTTGTCTCTTAAAGTTGAAAATATTCCTAGGTTGTAATTGTATCTATAGCCTATAGGTGCTTAATCAGTTTTCTGATTTGTCTGTTTGTTGTTGAGTTGTTCCAGGGAGTTTGAAGTTTTTGTCCATTATTTAAAACTGAAAGTAAGAGCTTAGATATTCCAGATTACAGATTTAAGACTTATAAATGAGCCTGTCCGTTTACTTTCTGCATTAATTACCTTATAAAATTTTAATTTTTTAAATCTGAATATGGTTGACACACATAGTGATCCATTATTAGTACTGTCAGTATCAATTGGTATTTTAAAGATTTGTAAGTAGCCTATCTTTTTTTGTTTCTTGGTATATATGTATTTTTTTTTTCTTTGACAATATTATTTTGGTTAAAAGGTTTTTAATGAGGTATATTTGATGTTATATTTCAAGACGAGAGTTTTGACTTAATTTTTTGAGATTGATCTACAGTTACATGAGGTTTTATTATTATTATTATTATTATCCTTAACAGGGTTGTTTTTATTTTCCTCTTGCTTTCTTTTCTTTTAAACATTCTTTGTTTTTCTTTTTTCATAAATAAAAAATAGAATAGGAAAGGGATGAGTGTGTTAAGAAAATACTGATTAGTCAGAATGTATAAATGTATCTACTGATTTCTGCTACCATCGTTTAGAGAAAAAAAAAAAAAAAGTATTTTTCGGAGAATCAGTTATTTGGAAGCCACATATACTAGCTTAGTTAGTACCGTAACGTTGTCAATCCCCAAAAGTACTCGTCTGACATCCCTTACATGAAAGAGAAATACTTCAATACTTTCTCAAACATGATGTCTTCGTGGTTACAGAAAGAACGGTTGTAATTCTGCATCTAATCACATCAAAGGTTGCTGCATTCCACTCTTTAGCTCCCAACTTTAAAAAATAAATACAGTAACAAAAAAAACCGACAACAACAAACATGAGCAAATGATGTCTCCACATTAATGGGTTATTTAAGAGATAATTAATAGTGACTTATTATATAAGGCAAGGTGGTTCTTACATATTCTTTTAACTTCCATTTGACCCTATGTGTTTTTCATATCAATTTTTATTTTTTTTTTAAAAAAACAGAAATTATAATTAATTTTTAAAAAATCAATCAATTGCAATCTAAAAATTTTAATTTAAATCAGTACACAAAACACACATTTATGGGGTGTTTGGTACCAAGATTCAAATCAATGTGAATCATAATTTTTTTCTCTAAAAAGTCAACTTTAGTTTCACTATTTAAAGTTATTATTATAAATTTTGTAACTGAAACTTTCAAAGTCTATAACTTTATATATACAAGTTCAAAATAGGGTGTGTTTTTTTTTTAATTGCATAAAATTTCAAAACAAACGAAACAAGTTTTATATTGATATATATATATATATATATTTTTCAAACACATTTCAAGTTTTTAAACTTTTTAACGCCAACAATTCAAACACTTCACTAAATACACAATTTAATTCAACTTAAATCCAACCTAAAAAATTCAATGCCAACTTAGTCTATGATATTTATTGATCACCCACCTTTAGCAATCATTTAATGCCTTTGGGCAAAAGTCATGGTTTGCTTTTAGTCGTTGTAAAATTGTCAATGAATAAGGACAGGGGTTACCGTCCAATTACAACATCTAAACAAACACAACATGTTGGTCGGGAAAAAGTCATACAAAGAGGCATGTTATTCAACTAGTTCCAAAAGCCGGATTCACACAAAAGAATGAATAGACAAAACAAGGCAACCCAAAAACTTTTTTTTTTTTTTTAAATCTCTTATATATATATATATATATATTTAAAAGATCCAATGATACTTTTGATCGTAGCTTTCTTGTTTATTCACCACTTGGATTTTTTTTTTCTTTTTTTCTTTTACTTTGTTTATCTATTCCACATGCACCACACAATTGGTTTTTCTTTTTTTTTAATAATAATAAGAGGGAAAAAAGGAAGTGATGGATTTTGATCCGTTTCCTGTATAATCTGATCCCTGCTTGTAAGAAAAATGCGATGCTTTGAGGCAAGAATTAGTGAAAAAGGAAGTCTTTTGCCCACATTGTGGACATGCCGGTCTTGTGTCATGATCTAGTGTTGTTTTTCCAGATGAGTGCAAAATATGGCGGCCGTTGGCGTTGATGAGGCACCAAGAAGAGACGAGCAATTGTTGCCCGACACCGACGAGAGCTCGCTGTGCGTCGATTTCTTGGAGCGACACATTTTGCGTTCTCTAAAACTTGTGTTCTCAAAACCTTGCGTTCCTTTTTCCCCCTTCCTCTTAAAAGGCGCAATCCCAAGAGGGAAAAAACGGAATTTTAAATATTAAAACAAAAAACACATGCACACACACACGCCTTCTTTTCGAATATCACATATATGTCTTCCTTAGCTTCGGTAATCAAGACATTAGCGTCGGGAAGACTAGCGGTCACCCATCAACATTGGCAACCCGCTCAGGCCGACAACTAATGATCAATCAGTGAGTGACTCTAGTAACTAGTGCCAACAAAGACCCAATACAATCGACTTCAACTTCGACGTATGATATTGGTAATCTAGTGAGCGACTTCGAACACTAGTGACATAAAAGGAAATATAAAATTCATTTACAAAACAGTCAAGTTTAAAAATTTTCATTTCTACCAAAAATTAAAAATTTAAATATATGATTGAGCATAAATAACGAAAATAACTAAGTTTGGAGATAACGTTCCTACTAAATGTTATAATTAAGTAAATATATAATTAAATATTGTTGGTGGTCATATATTCAACATTAGCAAAACTTAACCATACATTAAAGTGGGATAGTGATATTTTGCCGCCCATAATGAATTCCAAGTTTCCGTTTCCATCTTGAATTTGTTCACGTAATTAATTGCCAAACTAATCAAACCAATCTACATGACTTAGTTTTTATTTTTTTTAGTTTTTGATTTTTTTGGCTCAGAAAAGACGACTTAGTTTGATTATTAGTCTTAAATTTGGATTTAGTTTAATTTGGTATGTCACTTTCACACGAACTGAAGTTTTATTTTGCTTTGCAGTTAATAATTTTGTGAAATCGAAGGAATTACCAACCTTAATATTTATAAATATTGTATTACATGGAATCATTGTTAAGAGATATATATATATATATATATATATATATATATTTTTGGGGGATTCTATAATTAGTTGCACCAACTTGTTTTGTCTGGCTACACTTTTCATTGAACGTTGTTAATGGATGGTAATATGGGCAATAGGTCGTAACATAATTTGGTCTATTTGGGATTTGATTGGATGGTAATAGTTTTGTTAACTTGTTTGTATTATCTATTACATGATATGCGGTGCTTGGTTTATCTTAAAATGAGATTAATTAGTTTTTCCCTTTTTTTTTTTTTTTTTGGAGATATGAGATTAGTTGAAAATTAAGCCTTAAAAATTAAAAGTTGAAAATGTCCTCTTGAATGAACAAAATACTAGGCTTTTTTTTTTTTTTTAATATTTCGATAGCTAAAGAATTAGCTATTAGTTTAACATGTGAATAATGTGAGTTTTTTTTTTAAATTATTAATAACATATTTCAATTTGTCCTCAAAATTATGGTGTATTTGGTACACTGATTTGCAATGAAATTTTTTTTTTATTAAAGTTGGTTTATTTTTTTTAAAAACTAAGGTTTTATTTGACATTCAAGTTTAACTCTAATTAATGTATTTTTTTCATCTCAATTTTTATGTTTTACTGAAAAGTCAACAAAATTCATAACTAATTTTTGAAAAATCAACAAACTCCAACTTAAAAATTTCATCTCCAACCAACAAATTAAATACAAGTTAATTATAATTTTTGTTGATTTAAAGAAAAAACTGATAAAATTAAGAGGCCAAAAGAGAGAGAGAGAGAGAGAGACAGATACGTAGAGAACAGAGGGAAGGACCGAGAACGTGGGAACAACCCCCAGTCAAAGACGTCTGGCCGTTTGACTGCTCTTGATAATGTCGGCGACACCTTTCTGCTGGATGCAATGCTTATCATTGACGAGTTATTTCTTCGAAGCTGCTAGGTTCTCTTTTTAATAAAAATAAGCCTCGTATTCCCAATAAAATTATCTATTCGAGAATTTTACGACAAGGTATGTTAAAATAATCTATCATTAAGGTTTCCATTAGATTGAGATATTTTTTTAAATTTTGATCGGATGTAACTTAAAAAATGTACATAACGGATATGGTCTTTATAAAACTCCATATTTATGTAATACTAATTTATGCCTGCCTAATTGTAGGACATGGTTCTAATCAAGGTTGTTACAGACGTGTTTACTAAGATCATAGGTGAGATGGTAAGAATTTTGATGATGGGCCTATCAGATTAAGGCTCATAGAGTCGGTCCATCAAGTACATAATTTATGTCAAGACAAACCCTAACATGTGATACATGACTCAAACCTTTGATCTAATAAAAATAAAGATTTAAGTAGGATTTTCTTATCCCCATATCACTATAACTCGTGTTCAAGAAAAAAAAGATTGTTAATTGGGCCTAGAAGAGAGAGGCTTATTGTGGGGGTAAGTTTTGAATACAACACAATCTTTCAAGAAAAGAAGAAAATGACATCGTTATAAAGAACTGAAGATGACAAAATGCAGAGTCCAAATTTGAAGGAGCGCCACGACAGCAAGAAGAAGAATTTTCCAAGATAGAAGATAGAGACTGATGACACGAATCATATAGAAACAATAGATAAGGATTAAAGTATTATAAAGACAGACCCTATCATGAAAAACTATAAATAAGGGTGAACTCATGAGACTATAAATACGCTTTTGGAAATATCTAAAATATAGAGAGAATCAAAGCTATATTTCTTTGAATCTTGGAACTCCAATTAGGCTTTGTATCTTGTTGTTCGTCGTTGAATTAGATTTCGACACAAACACTTACATAACTTAAAAGATAATCTAAACTCATCGCCGGCCATCAAGTGTCAAGTTAATTTGCACAATTTTAACTTTTAAGATTCACATCCCAAGTAATAAGTTTACTCAATGCCTAACAGTTAAAAAGTTAAAAACGTAAACCCCAAGGCTGGAGGCCCTCTTCTCACTAAGCAAAACAAAACAAAAGAGCAATGCTAAATTTGGAAGCACACGCCTCAACATCGTAACCTTCACATGCTGGAGACGCTACAGTTGAGACATAAGACAAACTGGAAGTAAATGCCTTGAAAGAGGCATCTCTTGGTCAAAACTTGCTCAATCAGATATCTTGCGCATATCTCACACAGAGTCTGCAGCCACAGTCACTCATGGACATTGAATGGTTTTGTCCGACTCCTTTTTTTTTTTTTTTTAATTTCTTTTTTTGATAATATTCTGACACTTATTTGTTCCAGCCAGATAAGGAACTAACAGGCACACAACTGGAAAGGATAAGCCTCAGAACCACAGCCTTGAATAGTATCACCAAACAATTCAGCCCCCAAAAAAAAAAAATTAAAAACAATAATATGGTCATAAAAGCCTCTCCTCCCTCTCTCTCTCTCTCTCTCTCTCTCCCACTATTCAATCTGGGTGGTATCAGGATTTTAGGGTCCACTTCTCTTCGTTGATCCCAAGAACACCTTTTCAATCTCTGCCAGAGGAATCTCTCTGGTTTGGACCAAGGAGATTCCTCTGAGCTCTGCCTTTTACGCCACAGATGTTGATATTGTACAACAAAGATCACCATTTAGAAAATTTTGAAGTTGTTATTATTATTACATTTCTTGTTATGTGTAGATCAGTATAAATGGATGTGAAGAAAGTCTGTCAAAAACCCAACTTGGATGACAGAGAAATTCAGAACCGACATAACAAATCTGATTATTATTTTGTCTAGAATATTACATTAACAAGCTGGCAAGTTGTTTTGTATTCCCATTAAAAATTGCTCATAATTGGGATGATGTGATAAATGAAAGACTATTTTCATGCTTAATTTGTACAGATGAGATTTTCATTTTTCTTCCAAAAATGCAACAAATATACACATATTGATTACACTGACCGCAACCAAACCAGGAACAACTATGTCTAAGGGATCTAAGAAAACAAAAACATGATGAACATCAGCACCATAAAATTTCAGAACCCAGAAACCTCCCAAAAAGAAAAGGAAAAGAAACATTTTTGTTTTTTTTTTTTGTTCTTCTCAGATACTTGATGTTGGACGAACCTAAATCCTCTCTATCACGCTATAACGAAGAAAACTCATTAAACCACCATACATACCCCTGATTGCACCGGAACATTCCAAATCTCCGCCAGGAAATTCCACCTCCGATCACCGTGAGAGCGAGAAATTCAGGGCCATTTCCGCGATCTGCGCTTAGCACCGGCGGCAGTGGTCTTCGGTCTGCGATTCTTACTGGGCGGTTTACGGAAGGCGCTGCAGAAACCGCAGGCGGTGACCTTCGGCGACGGCGGCTCAATCGCCGGCGAGACCCTCCCGGTGCGGTAGCCACGTGCTCCGCCATTGGATCGGCTCCTCTCGACGGTGTTGATCGGCCTCGGGGCCTTGACCTCCTTCAGCGACGCCTCGGGCTTCTGATCTTGCTGATCTGCCGATCCTTGCGCTTGCGGCTGATCTTGCTGATCTTCTTTTTGGGGGACTTGATTTAGCTCTCCCGACAAGAACCTGTCGTCCCACACCAGCCCCGACGAGCCTTGCCTCCTGAACGACACTGCAGATCTTTGCAAACCAGCCATGGCTTCTCTTTCGCCTTTCTCTCTCCTCTTTCTTTCTCTCTCTAGATCTTTCTATTATTGTGTAGTGTATTAAATGGAAATTGTCCTGGTTAAAACCGAGTATTATTACTAAGTTGGTTGGTTGTATATGACTTTTTGGTTTCTGTATATATAGGGCCAGAGGATAAGAGGTGTGGTGATACGCAAAGAAAATGGCTAAGCGAAAAGGTCAGAACATGGCTGCTCAGTCAACTTTATTTTATTTTATTTTTTTATTTTACCGTTAAACAGGACATGGCAAGAGCCTTTAAAGAAGGTCTACCTCATTTATTTTTTTATTCTCGGCAATTATGCTAAATTTTGTTTATATGTTGTGTCAAAAATCAAAATTGATTGTTTACAGTGGTTGCAAGTATTGTTTATATGTTGTGATTGATTGTTTATATGCTCTAGTTTATATATTCAAATTTATATATTTTTCTTGTTGTATAATTGAAAAATCGACATTTTTTTCGAACTTTTCGTATTTTAAGGGTTTGTTTGGTGCATAGTATTAAGAGGGATTAGGGCTCGGATTGGGATAGGGAAATTTAATCCCACGTGTGGTCCAAAATTTTTAAAAGACTTGATTGGATATAGTTTATCTGACCTATGACCCAATCCCCTTAGAAGGGGATTAGAGTATCCTTTGAAGAAGCAAGCCATAACACAATCCCGATCTCCTCATATTCTTTTCTCCACTCTTGTTCATGGTTTTCTTTTCCTGATTTGAAAATTTATTAGGTTTTCTCTCTCCTCATTTTAGTCAATTTCTTATATTCCTCACAATTCGTCTCAAATTTTCATGGTTTTCTTCTTGGATTCACAATTTTTTTTTTGGCTCATCTTCAAAATTTTTTTCCCGCAAATTTTCATGGTTGCTGTTTCTTCATCAGACAATGACAAAGAGAGCTCATTTCTATGGTTTTAGGGCTAGCGTGTGTAAAGCATTAGGTAATTTCATGATTCTTGGGCTCATTTGGTTTTCTCTTCTTGCGTTTTCTAAGCAACCAAACATTTTTCTGCATTTTCTAAGCAGCCAAATATTATTATTTTTTTCTTCCCCCGCGTTTGCTTACAAACAGTATTTTTTTTTTAATTCGTTTTTTAAGCAACCAAACAAAGAGAGTTTATTTTTTCTTGCATTTTCAAAGCAACCAAACAGTAGAGGGACTTTTTTTCTTGCATTTTCTAAGCAACCAAACAGATAGGGTTTTTTCCCCTGCATTTTCCAAGCAACCGTATAGTAGAGGTTTTTTTTTTTTTTTTTTTTTGGCATTTTCTAAGCAACCAAACAGTAGTTTTTTTTTTTTTAATTTTTATTTTCCCTATGTTGAGCATCCTATAATTAATATGATCAGGAGAATTTAAACTTGTAGTGATGGACTTTTGTATTGGTCTTTGATTTGTTGACTATTTCCTCAAGAAGGAAAATGAAATTTGGTCAAGAATATGAGAAGATTATACCGTGAAAAGAACTCATGAGTTTTTCCAATTTTACTTCATAAGTTATGTTCCTTTCCATGAACTATTATTTCTGAACACAAATTTTCCTTTGTTTTTTTGTGTAATTTTTCTCCTATTTTGTCTGGATTTGTGGATTTTGGATATCTGTAGGGATAAATTTAGCAAGTTGAAATTAGAACTTTTTGATGTCTTGAATTGTCAGTTTATTGCAACCCCTTTTTGGGTTTTACTCTAGTTTCTCATGCTTGGTACTTAAACATGAATGAATCATGGTTGATAACACTCTGTTTTTGTTCCTTCTTAAACATGAATGTGGGATTAAAAGCCATGCCCCATATAGTGTCCAAAATGAAGGTTTGGAGAAAATATATATATATATATAGTATAGCGTTTGATATGGTTAGCAACACTGGTTTTGCATGGAATGATGTGAAATAAAGAGACAAAGGGGTGGAGAGGAAGGCTTTTTCCACTTTACGAAAAACTTCTCAATATTTTTGAAACTAATCGCCGTAACTGGAAGATGTGTCGAGACTCCTAATGATATGGTTGATGACATCGAACGCAATGAAACCCAGAGCAACGATCTTGAGGTAGAAGAAGAATCTAAACCATTTACGGTCAACCAAATATCAAGTGCCAGCTTAAGTCGTTCATCACGTTGAAAAAAGGAAAAGACAATCTGACAATTTAGGTGATGGCCTAGAGAAACTTGTTGAATTCCCTTGACAAAATGATGGACAAGTCAAACATGCAAGTGGTGATGATAGTCCAGGGAATAGTAGATGGCATTAAGAAGAAAGATAATGAACAACATAATCTCATTTGGGATGGTTTTATAAAGTCGGATATTCCTTGTTGACGATCACGAATTGAGGCCTTGAAGCTCGTTGCCGAAGAACCATTGAATGTTAGCATCTTTAAAGCTTAAATGACTTGAAAGAAATTAGACTGGGTGAGAATGTGAGATCGCTCTCGCGAAGATCTAAGAAATGAGACTTTATGATGTTTTGACTTAATATTTATCATTTTGTCTATCTTAAATTTTCGTGGTGAATTTGCGTGAGTTTTCTTAATTACAACATAGGTTTGCGTGTGTTGCATCCTTAAAAATGAGTAAAAACTAGATATATTATTATATTCATTTAAACAACTCAATTTATTTTATTTTATTTTTTTACAAATATATGATTTTAATGTCAAATGTTGATTTATGTAATAGATTCAGTACAGAAAAACATACTTTCAAGAAAAAATTCGAAAGTTTGAAATTTAAGTGAAATTTAATCCTATCACAAAATGTACAACAACAAACATAGGATAGGATTAATCAAAATCTAATCATATCCTTTCCTATTCATTCTAATCCTATCCTCTTAAATTATCGTATCCAATACTATCATATCCAACGCACCAAACAGAACCCTAAAAGCATACAGAGAAATGTTGTGTATAACTCTCAAGGCATGAGTTTAGTGCGTCTCATTATTAATGTGCCAAGGCTCAAGGGTTATTAATGTGCAGCCATTATAAGATACTTCAGTTACCACTTTAAGAATAGGTGTTTTTTTTTTTTTTAATTTATTTTTTGGTTGCACTGTTCGCGTGATTAAGTGATGTTTCGTGTTTGTCCACCGTGGCTGACCTGGCTTTGGTCATCCTTAAAGCAAAGGGTAGCCAACTTGTTTTGATTAGTTTTGTCAACAGTTTTTTCGACACGATTAGCTAAAATAATGATTTATTAGGGTGTTATATGAGTGACTTTGGCGTTCGTACATCCTAAGCCAACTAATTAGCAAAACCTTGTCCTCCAAAAGGAGGAGAATTTTTCTTTTTCTTTTTCTTTCTTTTTTTTATTTTTTTTTATTTTATAACTTTGAGACTTGAGTGATTAGTTAGTGATGGTTCATTAGTTTACAATTGCATTTATGACATGTTTACTTACAATAAATAAAGAATCAGAATTGGTAATAAGAATTAATCTCGTGTTTATTTACCTCTTTTAATCTTGAAATAAGAGTTAAATTGTCTGGAGTCCGCACTAGTTTGAAATTAAATGAGGAGATTGACAAACTCAAACCCCCTATCAGATTAACAATGTCATTCTAAATAGTAAAATTAAATTACTACTTTATCTTCGATTTTATTTTCTTGTCTAAGGTTTGAAAAGGAAAAATAAATTATTCAACTTTTTTTCCCTAGTCTTTTCCTTCTACTGTATTCTTTCATTTTTCAAAAGTACCGTTTTGTTTTAGTTGTACAAATTTGTTACAACATTTTTTTTTCTAAATAAAAAAAGTTCAATATTCACTAACACAAAATATTTATCTCAATTTTTGACTTTTTTTAATTAAAAAATAATCTTAATAATATAATAACTATTAGGATATAACATTACGTATTTTAAAGAAAATTTATATTTAAAAAGAAAGTTCAATATTTACTAAATCAAAATAATTTATCTCAATTTCTTATTTTTTATTTCAAAAATAATCTTAATATTTTAATTTACTTGTTTAAATTAAAAACAAAAATAACTAAAAAGGTATATAAGTAAATTTATAACAACTATCTCTGACTCTTAGTCTAAGTAAATGCATGAATGTGATTAACAGTGATTCCGACTCCGATTCCTGAAACTCAATTAAATATCATTTTATGACTCGACTCCGATTCCTGACTCCAAATCTTACCTACTCCAAATTCTACAAACTCCAATTACACATAAATAAACATGCTATTAGTGTCACTATAGAGAACATACTACTTGTTGCTTGCCTTTTCCGCGTGCCGTGATAACTACTAGAGTTATAGATATATTTCCGTGATAATTTTGTATATGACTTCACAAATCTATTAGTCTAAATTAAAAGCAAATAACATTGATAATTAGTTTGTAAAATTGTTTAATAATTTAGTTGATGTTTGATTCACGAATTCAATCATGAAGTTTGACTCAAATTCAAATTTTAGAAAAATATACTCTAAAAAGATGTTTGAATTGTGGTTCAACCCCTTGTATCAAACAACCAATCAGTTACTTGAGTTCTTCGTGGGATAAGTTAAATTTGACTTGTGAGCAGAATATTTGATGAATTTTTTTTTTTTTTAATGAAACTAGATGGAGATGTTAATTAATAGATGACAACAACTAATGGAATTTGGTTTACAAAATAACAAGAAAAGCTATGAAAATTAACAAGGACGAATTGCCAATAAAAAGAATTTTAGTGGCCTTAATTCTCATTTGCTCACTAATGAAGAAGAAATGAAGAATTGAAAAATCAACATTTTCATTGATATTGTCATAGACAATTTCATATTTTGAAATAACCAATATAAAAAAGGATTAAAGAATTTCTTTAAAATTTTTTATTTACAACTATTTAGTTGTTTAAAAATTCCGTGTCGCATAATACAATTTTCTTATTATGTAGGTTATGTTTTCATAAAATTTAGGTATCGTATATGGACGGATTTTGATATGTTCATCCTTGCTAATGAGACACAAAAGTGGAACAAAGTAGGTTTTTTGTTTTGTTTTAATGTGCTGTAAAAAAAAAAAAAAAAAAAAAGAAGAGTAAACAAAAATAATTTCGAAAGAAATAAATTTGTGGTAGGGAAAATGTATACATATTTATGATGTGTTTGGTTACAAAGTTCAAACCTTAAGTTTGAATTAAAATTTTTATCTTTTTCTGAAAATATTTTTTATTTTTTCTGAAAATTTTTTTTGTCTTATCTAAAAAATCAAAAAAAATTACTATTACAATTTAAAATTTTCAAACTCAACTCAAACACTAAACACCCCTTTAGGGTTTATATAACTATAACAAACTTTTGGAGTGGACTTGTCTATAAATAAGTAAAGTGGCTACAAGGACCCATTTTAAGTTGATTTCCATTTTTTGTTTTTTTAACGTGAGGGTCGACGGTTTTAAACTCTGCTCATCTTAAATAAAGTTATGTGTGATATTATTAATAATAATTAATTATGCGATCACAAGAAAAACGAATAAATAATAATAATAGTAGTAATAATAATAATAAAATTTATTATTATTAATAACAGAACAAATCAAAAGCAAAGTTGGATTTGGTGTCAACCAACAGGTAAAAAATAAAATTACAGGTCATTTTTTCATGGCCTTGTCGCCTTCAAGAAAATTCCAAGGTGAAAAATGCATTTATCAATACCGTATGCTGTCCACGAATTATCGAATTTCCTTTCAAACATTTTGAACATTTCCTTTTCAATAACGCATAATTGTAATTTTTTTGTTTTTATTTGTTTTTTCACAATTCCTTTTCAAACATGGCAACTCAACTCCAGACCATGTCACTATTACTCCATACTTTACTCGTACAAGTCAAAATAATCCTGAAAATTTTTCTACTATTTTAAATAATCATTATGGTCAGAAAAACAAGTGGCCCAACACCTGGCCCGCAACAAATAAAGAAGATTCATAATTGGAGGTATTGAATATTTGGTAAACCACCATGATCAACACCAATTCCGAGTCTAAAAACATTATCATTCTCTAATTTGTAAAGAGTCATTATCGTCATCATCATCATCACATCATCCCCCATTATCATGTCCACAAAATAAAGATAAACGATAATTAAAAAAAAAAATTTCTCATATTCATAAATAAAGACGGTTTCATATATAAATACAAAGGTTTTTTTTTTTTTTTTTGCGCTTGCATTTCTCTCCTAAATTTATTATCCAGTTATAATTTATACAGTGAATTTTAGTCTTGACCATTTGTATCTTAAACTTACAAATTTATTACAATCTATCACCATTAACAACAATATTAATTTTTTAAACAAATTAAAATGTGGCTTGTGCATAAATTATTAATTAATGACACAAATAATCATTTATATTTATTTTAAACTAAATTTATTAAGATCAACCTCTTTAGTTAAGTTTATCATGATAGAAATTTGTGAATTAATTATATTTTAAATATAAATTCAAGTCAACAATCATAGGGGTAGATGGGTTAGTAAGAGTGGATGCCTTTATTAGGCTTCTCTCATTCATCCACCCGGATTATATTCTCATTACCTCCTCTCTAGGTCTTGCGACTGAGAGAAAGTAGTATGGCTATATCTAGGGAAAGAGGTTTCTAGGCTGAAAATTTAGAAATAACGAGACTACTCTCGGAAATCTTTTTTATTTACAAAAAAAAACATTAATTAAAAAAAAAGACTTTTAATACTCTAAATTAATGCATGTCAATTCTAATAAAAAAGTTAACATTGTTATCAATAGAACATAAGTTATTGCATGCTTATAAATTCATAATGTAAATTGTCAATAAATTAAAGATTAATGGTTCAAAATATTACTATGTTATAAATACATGGAGTGCATCACTGTAATTTAGCCTAAATCTGACAATTAAAAATAAAACCTATGTTTAGAATTACAGTTGAGTTTGAATTTACTTGTTTTTTACGGTTGGTTTTTTTTCTTCTTCTGAAAAAGTCAACAAAAATTATAATTAATTTTTAAAAAGTCAATCAATCTCAACTTAAAAATTTTATTTCATCTCAAACTCAATCCGAATACCAAACAAACCCAAAGTGTGATCATAACGTTATCTTAATAAAAAAAATGTTTTAAAAAAACAAATAGATTGGCCAAATCCAACATCTGGCGTGCCATGATTGATCAAATAATTTCAAAAAAAAAAAAAAAAAACAACTTTAATTGTTGAGACCTCCAAATGACCAAGACAAAGCAATCGAGTACGTCACTATGATGTGTGGCAATTAGATACTCAATCGAGTGATATGTTTGATTCTTTATATCATTTTTTCGGTGGAGAATGCAAACTTGGGGGATGCATTATTTCTTTTCACAAAAGTTGTATTACTCATTCTTAGCACAAAAATATAAAAATAAATAAAAAAGTTGTACTGGTCAATTACACGCACACATCATTCAACCACAAACAAATATTCGTGACATTGTTTTGTTTGGTCTAAGTGTTTGAAGAGAGACACAGACTCATTCTTGTGGGTGGACTGTTCTATATATGAAATAATAAAAATCAATATATTATTCACTATGAAAAAAAATGTCGCAACCCATTTTTCAAATTTTGAACTTTACATGAATATATATATATATATATATATATATAAATGTTATCTAAATTACATGCGCAACAATATTATAAATTAATAGAAAAACACAAATCGTTCTCATTTTTCTTCAACTAATAAAAATGGAGAGAAGGAAGGTATGATAGTTTCATTTGATTTTCGTAAAATAAATACATTGTCCATCATCCCTGTTATTACTTCTATTTGCCATTTATTCTTTCTTTCCCTATTCTTTGATATACCTTGAAACTTTTAAGACATTGTTTGACGTTTAAACTCAAACTGTACTTTTTTATTTTTTTTTGAAAAAGTTTTTGTCTTTTTCTAAAAAAGTTTTTTATCTTTTTTAAAAAGTCAACAAAATTTTTCAACTTAAACTTATTCACCAAACATATCCTAAATTTGAGAAGGCAGTGGAGAGAGATGACACAATTTTCTTTTCGGTTAGGAAAAAAAAAAAAAAAACACTAAAAACTAAAGGTGGGAATTTTGCAAGCATAACACTCAGCATAAAAATAGGAAGCTTCACATTAACAATCAGTATCACTTCAGTTCTTAACATTTAAATCGTTCTAAAACTTATTTAGATATTTTGATAGGACAAAATTAGTCTTTACATTATCTGACTATTTAAAAAATAAATAAATAAATAAAGGAAAACAACACATGAATCCAGTACAATTAGATGTAATAAGAGAACTCATTTTGTCAAACTAAAATGGATTGGGGTCAGTTTTGAGACGGTTCAAGCATTGAGGAGTGTTAAAATACATTGGATTGAATTGGTTAAATTTGAAAAGAATTTTTTCATAATTGGATTGGTTAATGAATGACAAAAAGAAGTTGATTTCGATCCAATACCCACCCCCATTTGGATTTTAAAATATAACTTTATATTCTATTTATCTTTTTAACATCCAACCGACGGAACGGTTAAAACTGAAACAAACCGATAAATTAAGGTTAAAAGTAGGATTACGGATAAAAATTGGAGAACCATTTGTGAGGTTCGGCCCTATTTATCACTGTTGCAAGGTGAAAATCTGGCCGTTACTTTAATGGTAATGAATTCATGAGGCAAAGAACACATTTTTGGCGGCTAATTTCAAACCCTAGCCAAATCCCGCCAAAACAATTCAAATTTCGTTAACTCCAAATCCCCCACCTTCTTTCCCTTTAATCAAAAACTCAAAAACTTAAAAAACAGACGCGTGTTTAACGATCTGGAGTTTCCTGGGATTTCAATATTCGGATCTCACAAATCCAATTTCACCAACGCCTCTAAAATCCTTTTTAGTTCAGTGATCGCGTTTCTTCAATTGAGGTTAGTTTTAGATTTTTCTTCATTTTCCGATTGGTTTTTCCACAATCAGAGTCGTTGAAATTTCTGAAGAAAAATTGCAGGAATTGGCGATTCTTGTTCTGAAATCGGGAGATGTACGGGAGAAAAGGGTGCCAATTGGTGAAAGAAATTGCAAGCGGAGAGAAAGAGCAGCTTACGCCGTTCAACGTAAGTCCCCAATGAAATATATAATATAATATATATATACATATTGAAAATGGGGTTTCGAATTGCTCCATTTTCTCGTCCGTTGATGATGATTTCAGTGATGGGTTGGTTTGGTGCTGGAAACCCACGGTGTGGGTTTTAGTAGGAGTTTCTTTGGAATTCTCAATATGTGAGAAAATCAGATAATTGTTTGATTATTCTCTAGATTATGTCTTTAAAGACAGAGCTTTAGATTTCTGGTATTTGTTTATGCAATTGAGGTGAAGCTATCTGGTTCAGAAACTTGTGTGTTTAGTAGAGTACGTAGAGCAAATGGCAACGTTATCTTGCTCTTACTTAGTTGGAGATTTTTGGGTTACGTGTTTAATATGAAATATAATATGAACACAATTTAATTTGTTGGAAAAATCGAATTGAGTTGGAATTGGATATTCAAATGTACTCCATTTTGCAATGGGTCTTTGTTTTATATGACAATTATGTTCACTTCTTTATCCATTCGATTGTGAGTTCAAGACTTACAGAATGATAATTAGGGAAGATTTTGCTATTACCTGTGTGAAGCTCTCAGTGTTTTGGCAGGCCTCGTATCAAAGAAGCTTTTTTGTTTTTTGTTTTTTTTTTTTCTTTTTATTGTTACAAAAGTTCAAAGTTCTAAATATTATGTTTGAAGTGTTACAGCATGCTTTAAGCTTTGTGTTTTGTACAAGAAACCATTGGGTGTATGCTCTTTTTTCTCAGTTACATGTTTGAATATTTTGCATTCAAGATTGAAGACTTGGTACTGGATTGAATGGTAAATGATTTGAATCTTCTCTCTCTTGAGAGTTCTCTAACTTCTTGATCACTTTGATTTTGTAGAGTGACCTATTTGATCAAGTAATTGCAGAATGTAGCCAACATTATGTTGAGCTTCAAGCTTTGATAAGGTAAACCATTTGGCATGTTAGTGTTGCTTTTAGATTCTACTAATGTTCAGATTCATTCTTTAAATACAAGAATCACGCTGTCATGCTGTGTTTTGGTTGTCATTAAGTAGTTCCTGGTGTATTCTTTAATAGTGGGCCTATAATAACTGCATGTTGCAATAGGAACATGCAGGAAAAAGGATTGGATGTCCAAACAAGTAAAAACGAAGACCACTTTGGGGCACTCATTCACCACCTTTCTTTAGTTCGCAACAAACGGTGCCTAACATCGTATATGTATGTATTTCTTATTTGTGTGATATCTATAGACCGACTTGCTTCTAGCTAGGCAAATGAGTCTTATTTCTACCATCAAGATGCCAGCTATTCTTGCTCATGTTTTTAGGACAATGCAGTACAACCGTGCTGAAATTCTGCGAAATCTGATTTGGAAGGTGGGCTCTGTGCTTCCTCAAGAAATTCTAGAGAAGCTGAGTCATTTCGAGAAAGAGTATTTCAAGAAACATTCTGCATCTTTGAAATCATATATGTCAAGAATTGATCTCGACTTGGCTGTTGTAAGTTCTGGTTATATGTGCTTTTTCAACACATATTAAGGCTTAACAATAAACTTCGCAAAGTTCTCACGCTAGAATGCTCTTGATTTGTAATAGATGTTCTGGTGTAACGACTTTGCTCAAGGACTAAAAAACAATCACCTTAAACAGCCATTTGTGATTTCTTGTATAATCAGGACATGGTGCCGCCAAAAGATCCCTACATTCAGGTGAGAGTCCTTGATGATATAGGTGAGGGAATAGTGCTAAGTGATGAAAAATCAGTCAATTTTGCTCGTCATTCAATGCATTTGCTCAAAAGAACCGATGCCGAGCAGTTCATTGCGAGGGTAAGTTCTGACTAACGTCATTATTTTAATAGCATACACTTTGACTATTGAATTACTAATCTATTAGGCATTGCCTTCTTCTCAACAGGGCTTGATGGAGGAGCTCACAGGCTGACACAAAAGTCTTGCCGCTAATTGTTCTCAAACCTTTCCATCACGCTGAGATTTGGTAGAGATTAATAATGGTGTTCCTCCTCCTTTCCCTTTCTCTTAATAAGGCAGAACTTTATGGCATTTATATTTCTCTTTGGCCTCTGTAGTGTAAGGTAGATATTCGTCACTAAGCTGTTTCTTAGAGAATGATGTCATACCAAATTCTTGTATCATTCGTTGTTCCCAAAAACATTGTGAAATATGAACAAGATGGGATGGTATACTTTCTGACAAGTTGAGATTATACCTTTTTTTTTTTTTTTTTTTGTATTGATTTTATATCCAAGTGAGCTATCGTGCACATTATTGGTCTCAGGAAGCTGATATTTAAATGAATTTATGTATATGAACTTTACTAGCTACTATATAATGCTACGTTGCCAAAACTGTGTGAAATTGTAAATTGAATTTAATTGGAGATGAAAAATTCATACAATGCAAGCTGTAACAAGGGGGTGTTACTACTTTCTATGTCTACTGCTGCAACCACTACCACTGCCCCCACTTTTCGAACCCTCGGATACATCCAAAGCATCTAAAATTGATATTCAAGTTTATGTCCTTTTATAGCAGCCTTTACCTTCCTAATAACTTGCTGCTTCATTAACCGGCGCTCTGCCACCGAAAGGTGCTTACACCTTTATCTATTCCCTTAAGAAATTCAACTAGATTACTACCAGATCCTCCCCATACTTTTCGATCTTCACAAGTTTTTCAACTAATTGTGAAGCAAACACCATTTCTAAACACGCCTTGTTTCCCAGCTCAACAATATCCAAAAGACATTGCCCATTCACTTCCCTCGTCTTTGTCGACCTGCTTTCAAGCGATTGAACCATTCTCTCTACAAGACCCATCCGAAGAATTCGGTTCAAGATGAGGACACCACCACTGCCAAATAGCATCTGGTGAAGTGCTGTGTACGCTGCATCCTGTAACTCGGTACTGCTGTTCTGCATCATCTTAACTAGCTCGGGTATGATATCATATTCTAGAAACTTCTTGGTGCAGGGTTCTCCACCAGAACAAGCCAACTTCATTAGTAGAAAGGCAGATTGAGATTTCATCGAGTTTTCTTCGTGGTGTCCCTGTTGCAAAAGTTCAGCTAATCGTTTGATTAGGGGACTTTTCAGAATCATATCTCTGATACTCAAATCTCTTGCTTTTTCGATGATTGGTATGAGATCTTGCATTGCCTCCAACACTTGCTTGTTATCACCGTCAACTACATTGTGGACAAGATCTTCAAAGGAATGATGCTTTGGTGAAAAGGGTAGATTTCTTTCTGATAAAACGAAAGTCTCCAAACGAAGTCTAACTTGCCATGGCAAAAGATTTAGATTTGTGGATCGAAGAGAACCGTTTGCTTGAGGACCTCCCACCTCATAAAATGTCTTCAATACGACAATAGCATGGTGTTGAGCTGCTTCAGATCCATTCTCGAGAAGCTCGAGAAGACTTTTGTCAATATCAAAGCCAAACATTCTCTGAACAGCTTTTGATTTTCCGGCCTTGGTCAATGACATCAATATAGTAAACATGCTCTCGTGCCATTCCTCTGCATTTGGAGAGAGCAATTCAGCCATTCGATCGAATGGAATTCTTTGCAGCACTTCGTCAACCGTCTCTGGACTTCCAAATTCTGCAAGCTTTGCAAGAACGATTGAAATGTTGGTTTGGATCATGGGGTCATCACAATTTTCTAATATGTTTGCCAACTTGCAGACTGCACCTGTAGCTTCAAGGGATGGAAAATTATTGCAGTAATCACTCTTACTGAAGATGTTGGTGATAGCTTCTGCAGAGACCGCAATTAGACTCTCTGACCCAGTTGAGATGACGTGTGAAATCCTCGGACCCAGAATGCTACTAAAGATTGCTCTGCTGGCTTCCAGTTCAGAAATGGATTTGCTTGCCATTAGAGCCTGGATAATGGCTTTTAAAGTGATGATTGCCTGCTTCTCTTCAGCACCGAGGAAGTGTACTATTCTCTGCTCAGAGACGCTTTTTACCTTCTTTTTTCCAAATACAAGAAGCCAAGGACAGATATTTGCAGTTTCTTTAGGTCTGGATTCTCTTAGTAGTATTTCGATTGCATCATTTATCTTGCTATCAAGGTAGAGAGCAACCATGTCGTGAACCAAGTACAACGGATCTGTTTCGGTTTTCATAAGCAAAGAGCCTTCAACAAGCTTGCAGACTATAAGAGGGAACAAGCTCTCCTGCCCAAGAACTGACCAAATAGCCTCCACACATGCTTCTGGCACAGGTTCTGCCCATGAAAGAGCAGCCAGAGCTATGAAGAGGTTTCTTGAGTCTCTGGGCATTGCATCTAGACTGAATTCGAACGACCCGAAAATGGTCAACGTATTCTCAGCTTCCTTTTCATTTACATATGATACAGGGCCTGGTGCACAGGTTGCAAAGGTGGGTAAGTTGGTGATGGCTTTTTCCCATTTCTCAACTCTTTCTTCTTTCCTAAGAGCCTTACCCATAACAGCAACTGTCAGAGGGTGGTGGCCGCATCGATCAAGTAAGTTGTCTGCAATACCCTATAAAATAAAATTAGAAAAGTTTCAGAAAACCATAGAGGAGATCAAATCATAGCGAAACTATCGAAAAAGCACTAATTCTGGATGTGTCTGTCTGACAATTCAATTGCATCCCTTTAAACTTGGTTTGTAACTAGATGGATTCTGTAAGAGCTCGAAGGAATTTCTATTCATATTGGTGTAATTCGTGTATTAAAAAATACACACCCCTAAAATAACATGTAAAGTCGCTTATGGAGATAATAAAGCTTTCCCGAACTCAAGCAAAGTAGATATAAAATAGATAAGGAATAGACATTTTTGCAGAAAATAACTGTTTATGGAGCATCCTTACAGCTGTAGAAGAAGGTTCTACAAGACTGTTTTAAGTTGAAAAACATTATCTCGGATCATTTTCTGGTGTCTAAAGCACTAGTGACTTGCTACACATTTGCTTACAGTCATGCTCATATTAGAATATTAACATTATAACATACAGTAGGTTATGGTGTCATTGCAATAGTCTTAGTGTCTTACACAACCAAAATGTACGACAGATATATTTGCTTTGGGTCATACCGGTAGCTCTTCTTCACTAAGGAGGCTATGATAGAGAAGGACTGCCTTGCTAATCTCTCTTATGTCCTCTTTGCTTAGCTCCACCTTCTCTGCTTCTGTTATTTCGTAGACAGCCTCATCTCTCGTTGTTACAACATACTTGCAATCATTATTGTATAGTTTAGCGAACCGCTCCACTATATCCTGCTCCCACACATCATCAAGAAGGATAAGAATGCTCTTTTCATATAAGGCTTCTTGAAGCAAGCAACACATATAATCAAGATCTCCACTGTTTTCATCCTTAATCTTCTTCCAAAACCCAATCTGCACCAGAAACTTACAAATTTTTCTTGCCACACGCCTTTGGTACTCAGCCTTACTTCCATTGCAAGCAGATCTACTGCACCATTGACCAAATCCAAGTTCAACAGCTCCTCCCACAAATCTCTTTGGAGGGTCCGAGGCCACTTGACGAGCCAAGCACGACTTCCCAATACCAGATAGCCCAACAATTAATATGATTCGATGAGAACATTCTTGTTCAAGTAAATTCCTAACATAACTACATTTGCTAGAAACTGGATACCCTTGTTCGATCTTTATTTTTAATTGAGCCGGGATGGCTTGAGCAGTTGACTCTATGGCCTTCTCAACATTGTCGGCCAGCCTCTGAGTTTCTAGCCACCAATTCAAGTCGTCCCTAATTGAGTTTACAATTTTCCCAAGTGGGTCACCGGCCATAGAACCCAATACTACTTTAGCCAAGTTCTTGATCTTACTCTTTGATAGAATCCTCCTAGCCTTGGCAATCTTGGGATGCAGCCGCTCGATAAGCCCGTTCAAACTTTGAATTTGGCGATCCAGTTGAGGATTATGAAGTTTGTGGGCATGCTTTTGCTTGATTCGGCGAGTCAAGCTTTCAAGCTCACACACAAACTCCTCTAAGCTCTGAACTCTCTTCGGGGCCTCATCAAGATTCCTTGATGCTTGCTCTAGTGCAGCAACGGCACCGACCATCCCTGAAACTATTTGTGTGGCAGAAGCAACAATCTGCAAAGCATCCATTGAGCTACTCAGACGAGTATGGTACAATTATTTTCTGTCTTTCCCAATCACATGAATGTCTTCAGAGAAATCATCAAAGAATGACCCCAAGGATGTTGGCCCTACTGTCAACACCCGATGTGGAGATTTGTCAACTTTTTCTTCATTTCACGATGCGTTTGATCTTCCTTAGTCCTCGTTCCATCCACGATTCAGAACAAATATGAAAATCAAGCTCCAAACTCCAGCAAAATTTCCAATTCCTTCTATTTCCCATTAGGACCGTATACCAGAAAGATAAAGACCCATCAAAAGGAAAACTGATCTCAGACTGCAACGCAGAAGAACCCAGACACAGTTCTTTCAAATCCTTTCAAAAATCTTGAATATCCAAGGAAAACTATCAAACCCACTTCTCATATAAGGAGATACAACAAGAGTTGAAACTGCAAAATTACAACCAATGTCAACTTTCAACACCATCAAATGAAGAAGCAATAAACCGTTTGAGCATCCTAGAATAATTCAAAAAACAGAATAAAGACAGGATTTTTTTAGAACAAAATGTAAAAAAGATGGTTGTACTTGTATTACCTTAGTAAAGGTTTGGACCTCAATCTAACTTCTTTAGCCAACTTTTGTTAAAATATCCGACACTAGAAAAAATGGATGAAAAGAGGCTGGCTTGGAGGTAAAAGGACGATGATATACAATTTGATGGTCAACTTCTGACAGCTGAAATGATAACGTCACATGCAGGGAATGCAGTCACGCTCTTGGCTAATGAAGCTTCGCCATGTCATGTGGGAAGTTGGATTATTATATTATATCAAAGTATTTAGCATGAGTAAGCTAGTGTTGCTCCAATCATAGTGTGTGGGTGAATTGGACAGGTCACCAACCTGTTACGCTCTTCTATTTGAAAAATTTTCAACGTTTCCATAAATGCAAGACCTCACTTCAAGTTTCAAAGGGCCAAAATATTTGGGAACACTCTTATTAATTAAAAGTGAATCTCATCTATAAATTTTATATCACAACAAGTAAATAGTATTAACATCATTGATATTTTTTTAGTATTGTTCCAAAATTAGGCATTTCTTTCACTTTGTCTCCGTTCTTGGTATGAACGGGGTATGATAGATATTATTTTTAGTTTGAAGCTGAATTGTTCAATATCTACAGTCCAAAAAGCCACTTAGAAAAGAACGGTAATAATTTTTTTAAAACAAAGCAACCAATGTGAATAATTTTACCCATTTACTTAATTATTATTATTATTGGAATTGTAAATAACTGGAAAAGGAAAAAAAAAAAAAAAAGATGCTTTTGACAATATTATTATTATTATTGTTTTGGGGTTTTGACAGTCTCAGCTCTTGATATCCGATGTTTATTTTGGATACCCATTTTCCAAGCTCATACAGAGAGGTACACAATACCAAGCCATAATAAACTGCTTGCAGTGATTACCTTCAGTAGCCAGACGGGGTAGTGAGTAGTATTGTGGTGCTGTAATTAATCCAAATGAAAATTTATGCAAATATACCTTGTATTTTAAGGTTATTTCGAAATTAAATCTCCCTTCCATATTTTAATAAAGTTTTTAAAAACATAAAACTCAGGATCTTTTTCCCTTTTTTTTTTTTTTTTAATTTTTAATTTCATGTTTTGTCTCAGGTTTTTTTTTTAATGTTTTTTAAATGCCCAAATATTTTCCTAAAGTATTTTAAGCTTTTTATGCCGTTTCGCCTAATTGCACAAAGTCTGCAAGAGAGATGAAATTAAACAAAATTTTCCAGAGCAAAATAATAATAAAATAAAATAAAATAAAACAAATTTTAAGAAAAAAACTAAACTGAAAAGTAATGTAATTAAAACTAGAAGGTATACAACAATAACCAGTAATTTTCTTATTCATAAGTGATGATAGGCAACTTCAACTTTTTTTTTTTTTTTTTTTTTTGCTGGATAGGTTAAAGGTTGCAATTATATTGCCTTAGACGAATTTTATTGATTTAAACACAATTTAAACTTTTTTTTTTAACAGTATTTTCTCTTTTATATGTTCAAACTTGTAAAACAAAGGGTTGTTAATAGGCTTTAGCTATGATAGAGCAGAGTAGGCAGAGGCCTTTGGTGTCTAGAATTGGGAACTCACAATTACTACTTAATTTGCTTTTCTCACATGTCTTTTTTCGTTTATTATTTGATATTCTAGTGTTGTAAGCACAGAGGAACCACATCAACCCATTCCGAACTTGATCATTAAACTTCAATGGGGTGATGATGCTGGGGGAGATTCTGCGGAAAAATAGCTCAACGTGAAGATGATAAAATGGCTAAAGGTACATTTTATGTTGATATATGTAGTCATTCACAGTATGACATGACAAAGGTACATTTTGATTCAGCTGACGCTCTGTTTTCTTCCAATGCGGTAGTTCCATCCATTTACACAAGGCATGGCAGTAGACAGACGCGAAGGCCGTCTCATTTCATTTTACTTTTGATCCGAAAAGAAGCGTGAATGAGCAAGATTTGGGGAAAGAACCACTCCTTTTACTTGCAAGTTTGGCACTTTTTTATCTCTTACGGAAGAAGAGCAACCTTCGACCCAAAACCATTCCCATTCCCCACTCTCCCCAACCTCCTTCCAAGCAATCATTCCCGACCCAACATCTCTGTACAAGTAAATCGCCTCATCGCAGCCCACGCACTTGGTTCTAGCCCAGCTCTCCTTTTCCCCAACAAACTTCACCCCCATTTCCACCGGCACTTTCCCGACCAGAACCCACTTCTCTCCCTCACCCAATTCCCACACCGACGGCCCTCCGCCGTCGCACGTGCCGCCGACCACCGTCAGCCTCCCCTTTCGCAGCACCAGCGCCGCGAATTCAAGCCACTCCGCCATCGGCACTCTCAGCTCCCTCCAACTGTTAGACGAAATGTCGCACCCCATGAGGCTGTAAGCCCGGGCTGAAGTTATCTAGTACAGCACCCCGTCGCAGTACGCGCTGTCGTTCGGCGTCCAGACCGTCAGCCTGACGGCGAACTCCATCGGCAGCGGCCCGACGATCCGCCACGTGTCGCGTTTGGAGTCGTAGACTTCCAAGGTGGGCTCGTATGTGGACCCCTCCGACATCCCGCCGGCGACGTAGACCTGGAAGTGGGGAGAGGAAGGATCTTGGGCCGTGCCTGTTGCCGGAGCTATGACGCCGACGGCTGGGTTGGATCTTGGCGTGTTTAACATGGGAAGTTTCTTGAATTCTCTTGTGAAGGGGTTGCAGACGAGAAGGTGGATACTTGTCGAGATTGTGGTTCTGAAGAGGACGAGGCCTCCCATGGAGGTGAGAGGCCTGATTGGGGTTGGCAAGAAGTCGAGGGAGATCACGTGCCAGTTTCTGTTGGTGGGGTTTTGGGCAAAGCAAGAGAGATTTTCATGGTGGCGAATTGGCAAGGCCATGAACCAAGAGGAAGATGAGTTTGAGGCCCAAGGGTGGTGAGTTTTAACACACTTTTTCCACTGTCGACACGCCGAGGCAGCGCAGGCCAGAGAGTCTGCGGAAAGGAAGGAGAAGATGTTGGCCAACAGATCAAAGGGAAGGTCTCTCCACATGGTCACGGCGGCAGCGGTGGCGGCGGCGGCGGCGGCGGTGGTGGTTGATTGAAGTAGAGTAAAAGTGGTAGATATAGAGAGAATTTCGTGGCTGAAGGGCAATAATTGGTGGTGGAATTATCTGAGAAGGGGCATTTTGGCCTCGGGATGTGAGACCCACATGATGTTTGGAACCATATGAGCTGACCCACATGTGGCCCCGCCTGTCAATTCCATGTTACAGTTTTCTTGTGCCTTTCTGTTATTTAAAAAAAAAAAGGACTAAAATGATGGCCACAGGGCAAGAAATATGTACCAAAATGGATAAAGTTGCTATTAAGGGTTCAATCCGTCACTTTTTTTGAGTTTTTGTGGTCCTCACTTCTCCTCCTAATGGAATAAGATGCTCATGATAGTTTTACCTTAAATTAATTGAAGTAACGACTCTAGGTGATAATTTATCAGTAGGATGGCCAATTAGACTCGTTGAATTTGCTGAACTAAGGTTGAAAACTTTGTTCAAAAGCTTCTACGCCAAGGATAAGGTGATGAAGGTTGGCACGCTAAAGGCAACAACTTTCATTGATTACACGGCATTTGTTTAAAAGTTGACGTTGATGTCGTGTTTATCATTAGCTATGATTAAACAAATTGGAGACTTTTACAGCCACTTATTTTGCACGATAAGCATGCATTTAGGGTTTGTTTGGTTGGTTAGTTTGAGTTGAAATATTTTAGTTGTAATAGTAAATTTTTTTGAATTTTCAGAAAAGACAAAAAACTTTTTGGGAAAAAGACAAAAACTTTTTAGAAAAAAGACAAAAAAAAGTACAGTTTGAGTTGAAATGAAACGAGGAACCAAACGCACCCTTAATGTTAAGATTCAAGGGGTGTTTGTTTATAAATTTATTTTAAATTAAATTATACTTTTTTCATCAAGATTTTTGTTTTTTTCTGAGAAAGTTTTTTATCTTTTTTGAAAAAGTTTTTTGTCTTTTCTGAAAATTATTATTGAAATTTAAAAATCTTAAACTAAACTCATTCACCAAACACACCCTTAGATTGTAGAATTTGGGTTTGAATTGATTATGTATTTATCGAGATGTAAATGTTTGAATTATTAAAGTTAAAAAGTGTAAAAAATTAAAATGTGTTCAGAAAAAAAAAATCAAAATGAAGCTTATTTCGTTAATTTTAAAATTCTATGTAATTTAAGAAAAAAAAAAAAGCATTTCATTTGGACTTGTATATGCAAAACTATGAACTTTTAAAGTTGAATTATAAAACTATGTGACTAAAAAAACTGAAGAAAAAAAAAGACAAAAATTGAATTATAATTTTAAGTTTAGATAGTGCATCTAAACACCTCCTGGGACTTAAATATTGATGTTTGATGGTATCATTTGTTATCATTATCCAGAAAGAATTGTTGCCCCCAAATGAAGTGTCATCAAGAACTTGGGACTACGATTGCCTGTCCTAAACTATGAAAATTAACATCATAATCAATGTTGAAACTAGTATTTGTCCGCTCTCCTTGTTTCTTGAATTTTTTTTTTTAATCTAATATAACTCGAGCTCATTTATTTGCCTCTCATATTCTAGTTGACTATGGAACTTTTCAGGGTAAAGTATCACTAATGAAGTACAAATTTTTAAACATTAGATTTGATTGAGATCCCATGAATATAAGAAATATACAAAATTATCAGAATCTGTTTCATATATTATGGTTAAAAATAGTCTTTTCAAACCCTAGCGTAAAATCTTTCTTATTTAATTTGATTTTTTATTTTTTTTTTTGTAGTAGAAAGTGTATTTTATTACATAGGATCCGGCTCATCCTTTCCAGGTGTCAGCTAACATCAGTTAATAATATATATATATACACACACACACACACATATCAGCTAGAGCGTAGTTTTACCTCTTTATCTTTTATTGTCGTTTGGCTCTGTAAAATAAATTATAATAAAATAAAATCGATCCTTTACCCAGTAAATTGCATTTGCTTTGACTTTTGTTTCTTTCCTCACAATGTAGGGGAAAATACCAGTTAAATCTTAAATTCTACTTTTCTTTCTTTCTTTTCAAAAGAAATTAATATGCCCTTTTTTTTTTAGAAAAATTAATATGCACTTTCTAGTAAACAAACCGAACGCGATAGGTGGTTGCACGCATTTTACACTTAACTTCATAAAAAATATATAGGCCTCGTTTGTTTAGTATGCATTTTTAATAAGTTCAAATTTAAAATTTTTATCTCAATTTTTATCTTTTTTTGAAAAAGTTTTTTGTCTTTTCAAAAAGGTCAACAAAAATTACTATTAAAATTTAAAATTTTCAATTCAAATTCATTCATCAAACGGACCCATAAATTTCAAATCCTCTGGTGTAAAAAGGCAATAGGGTTAAAATTCAAAGGAGATCTTAATTTAAAAATAAAAAATAAAAATGTAATTATAATGAAGGAGATTGTCATTTCCTCATGTCGTTCTGTGATGGAAGGAAACCACTTGCGTTTTCAGCCGCGTAATTTCTATTTTAACCCCCATATTTGTACTTTGTTGGGTACCCTTAAAACAAAAAAAAAAAAAAAGGAATTTCACTTTCAAAAGATTTCACCGTGATGGCGTCTTCAAAGAAATGGGCATCCACCATATCCTGCATTGCTTCTTTTATATATTTTCTTCTTATTCTCCTTCAAATTCCTCTTTTCAGGTACCACCCACCCCCACTTTTTTCTATCGCCTTTTTCTTTTATATAATTACTCAAGACGAAAAATATATTCTGAAATATCTGCCCAAGAAATTAACCAAAAAAATTAAAATAAAAAATGCAGATCTAGTCTAAGTTACTATAATTGTTCGTCCATCTTCATTAATTATTTCATCTCTCGAGACTTAAATACTAATATTCTTTAAAAAACGAAACTTGGGTTCTTCGGCATTCTGTATTTACCCTACTGAAAAAAAATTTACCATATATAAATTTTTTTTTTGGGGGTTTTTTAAAGCCAACAATTTGGTGGAATCTATAATGTTCTTTGATTGAAATTCAACTTCTCATCCATTAAATTGTCGAGTAAACATAATGTTATTGTTTTGAAATGTATAAAAATATTTTCTTTTAACTGCTCATTAATGGTAAAATTTTTTCAATTTGCTACAAAAAGGGTCCCCTGTAGAGCTGGAATATGCACAACACCATTAGAGTTGACATCTTCCCAGTTAATTGCCACCAAACTCATCCCTGAAGCTGCAGTCAAGACTCTTCTCTACCCCGGTGCCGTCGCTAATGCATTCTTCAACAACAATGCCTTGCCAAATTACTACAACTTTCTCAAGTCATACCGATTCGCCTCTCTAAATTCCGCCCCCGTGACCTTTGATGATCTACAACAAATAGAGGTCAGTATGCTATAGCTTTTTTTCCAATGACCCTCGTTTGATATCGTGCGAATCATCGCTTTTCATTTGATTTAGTTGTTGTGATGAGACTGCAATGTAACTACGTTGCACGAATAGATGGCTCATTTTATCGACATTTTGGCACAGCACATTGTTTTTGTATGTACCACATATTCGTTTTTCGGCCACTAGATGATGCTTTAATCAATATCGACTGCTGAAAGATTTATATGTTAAATGGGACATGACAAAAACGCTTTCGAATTTTGAACAGTCCATATCGATTTCATTGCCATCCTGCGACAGAGCGGGTTGTACCTTAGTTACTTGCACATTTTGTTGTTCTTGTTGGGTAAATTACAATAGCAAAGCATTCCGGGGAAAAGACGACAATGTTATGTTTCTAGAATGCCAATTCTGACTTTGGTTGTCATCAGGTGCTTGCAGGAAGTTATTTGTCAGTGGCTGGAGCGTTTGTGTGTCTCGTAAAACCCGGGAGAATAAGCCTCTTCGGAACACTATTAATCATATGGGGTCTTGCTAGGGAAGTCATTATGGGAAACTCAGTTGACAGCAATCCTGGGAAAGCTGTATATATAAGCCCAGCAATGTCCTTTGTCCTGGTTTTTGCCTTCCTGTGTGTGAGAAAGGATGTAAGGAAGATATTTCGTAGCTGCAGAGGTCGGCCAGCTCTGAAAGCAAAACTTGGATGATACGAGGCCGCCAGATGATTCAAACATTTCCGCGAATGACCCTCCTCAGTTTATCATTTCTTGTTTCCAAAGGAATCAGACAAGTAGTTGTAGTAGTTTAGATTGATGATTCGTATATGTTGATGAGTACACTCCAGGACTAGGTACTTCCTAGATAGAATTAGAAATGTTTTTGTTCTGATGCCCGGATTCAGCAGCAGTTCGAAAGGCTGACCTATTTAGGAATCTTTGGATCTCTGTAATTTTCTTGGATTTTGTACTTGGCTATTCGTTAGTTTGGGTAAAAGTAATGGGGCCTTAAAACAGTGTCTTTGTTCGCACCAAAACTGAATTGCTGCTCATAATGACCAAGCATATGGGGACCGAGAGTTGAGGTTGTTTGCCAATGAACACAATAATACACATTCTGACTTACTTTTGCATTTAGCTGGAAAGCAAATCTATTAAAGATCCGTCATAGACAATTTGAGCAGGAAAAGGAAGCAAATATTTTTTTTTTTAATTTATTTTAAAGGAGGTAAAACTGAACATCTTTAACCTTTTGATACAATTAGATTCTTACCTCTTTGCAGAAAACGTTAAAATGATATATATGGTAGGAGTAGAATGTGGGTTCTGATTTCTGGATTTTGGCTGCTAAATCCACTTAGAGGGACAATTTATCTAAATTATATATAGACTTGTTGCAAAGGGTTTTAACCACAAGAACATAAAAGAGAAGTTCTATGATTGGTGATCTGTGTTCGCAATCTATATTTTTTGGAAGTCAAACAAAATTAAAACTACAATAATAGGTAAATTATAATATTAAACAATTTAGAATTGTGCATCATAGGCTAGTATAAAAATTCTCCCGAAAGTAATATGTGAATCACTTTATCTTCTTATAATATACACTACTACTTACACGTCCAGCCATTACGAGCAGTGGCACCGGAAAAAACCCAAAAAAAGAAAAAAAAAAAAAAAACGAAAACAAAAAAAAAAAAAAAAAATCACAACACAAGAGCCCAAATACAAAATCCCAATACAGAGTTTAAATAGACGAGTTAGTAGTTGTTGATTAACTATATTTTCTGCTGCTATTTAGTAGTTAAAAAGTTTAGTTTCTTGATCAGTTAGATTTTTAGAGCTCGCAACGCACTTGTCAGCTTGTGATCAGTCAGTGCTGATTAGTTGTTAACAGATTAGTATTTTAAAGAACTGTCCTGTTTCTGATTATTTTCAGTGGAAGAGCTATCCCTTTCAGACTCAGTTCACACATGAATTTCTTCTTCTCTGATATTTGCAATTCCTTTCAGGAATTTCTTCTTCTTTGAGATTTCTTTCTCGTTTCTTTTCTTTTCTTCCTCTTCTTCTCTGAGAGTTCCTTAATTTTTTTTCTTTCTGGAAAGTAAACGTTCAGCGATTCAGTTGTCCGGTAGTTGAAAACACGTTTACCACATGTGGAGATTCCTCTTTCTCCATTAACACGACCATCTAGCTGACTCTTCTGTCATCTTTACTTGTACGTCTTTCTTTTCCTTTTCCTTCTCATTTTCGTTTTCGTTTTCGTTTTCCTGCTTTGTATGCAATCTAGTGAATGGTTCATATTAGTTTTGGGCTCTAGTTTTAAGCTTGCTTTTTTAGAGAAAGTTAGGAAGGTTTCTGGGTTTCAGAGTTTTGTGGTTCTTCCCATTAAAGTTGGAATTTTGGAGCTGGGTTTTTGTTTTTAGTTCTCATTGTCTAACACCCAGAAGCGATTTTGGGTTTTTGAGAGAGGGGATTGGAATTTTCGAACGTCTACTGGTTTTTGAAGCTTGGTTTTTTACTGGTGTTGATCAGGATTCAGGAATTGGGTTTTGTAGGTTGATTTTTGGTGCTAGGAAGTGTAGATTTCAAAGATTATTATTTTTTTCCTGCTTTTTTATCTGTAAAGAAGGTCAAGAACCCAAGTAGTTCGTTGGTTTTCTCATCTTGGACTGGTTGGTTCTGCGTAGGAGATGTTTGATGGTTGTCTGATAATGTCTTTTCACTCTTTGAGCTATCCGTCCCACAAGTTAGGCTATGTCAATACACATAGAATCATGTATAAGACAAGGTCGCATCGTGTTCTAGCCGTACCTCAGTCTTTGTCTCTCTTGCCCACGGATGAAAGTGGGACATTTTCCGAATCCAACAAGGGTTCTGGTTCAACTACAGCTTCCACAAGTTGCGATTCTGTGATTAACCTGGTAAACACTGTTGGCATAATTGGAGGGGTGTCAGTGAATTCTACACTGAAATTCTTGCGAAAGCTAGTACAATCGGGTTCGAATGACGAAAGTAGCATTCCGTTTGTGCTTTGTTCTGATCCTATGTTGAGTAAGGACCTTCTGTTACACGAGCGGAGTTCTTTACCTTCCCTTAGTCGTGGTAGAAATGATCATACACGATTAGATCCTGGACCAATTGTGGAGAATCTGAGAAGTAAGAGGATTTTCCTCGAAAATTCAGGAGCTCGTTGCTTAGTGATGCCATGCCATGTATCACATTCTTGGTATGAAGAAGTCTCGAAGGGATGTAGTTTTCCTTTCTTGCACATGGGAGAGAGTGTTGCTAAGCAGCTAAAGGAAGCCAAGTTGAAGCCACTTGAAGCTGGAAGTCCCCTGCGGATCGGTGTACTTGCAACTAGCGCAACGTTGAATGCAGGATTTTATCAGGAAAAACTGCAGAATGAGGTAAATTAGTTGTCCAACTGACGTCTGTTCTTATTGCTTAGAAGCATGGTCTAGAATAATAAAGGGTGGCAGGTCTTTTCCGTGATAAGTTTACATGTCATACGTTGATATTTAATTACGTAGAGAGTAGTAAATTACATTGCTAAGATTTATATTCTTAAGTTTAGTAAAGGATTTCCCATTCCAATTTCTATCAGTCAAAGTATGCACACGAAGTGAATCAATGTTCTTCACTGCTATTCTTTTACCTTTCCCTTTACATTCCATTGCGGTTTGGTAACCTGCTGTGTATATGATTAGAAAGACTCTACTTGTAGGGATTTGAGGTTGTGCTGCCAGATAAAGCAACCATGGAACACACTGTAATTCCTGCTATTGATGCCATAAGTAGAAAGGACATCGAAGGAGCTCGGACTCTGTTAAGGATTGCGCTTCAAGTTCTTCTAGTGAGGGGTGTGAATTCCGTGATTCTTGCCTCTGATGATATGAGGGATCTTTTGCCTCAGAATGATCCTCTTCTTAAAAAATGTGTTGACCCTTTGGATGCATTGGCCTGGTCAACTATCAAGTGGGCTCAATCCGCTGAGAAGAGTACATAACCAGTTCACCATCGAAATTCTCAATAGGAACGTCTTCATTTTGTTTTGCTATTTTGAAGTCACGGGAACATTTCTTTCCTCTTTTTTTTTAACAAAGTTGTCAGGGGAATATTTCTAATGAAAAGTCTCTCCTGTATTGTTCCATATGGTCTGTGTGATTCGGAGTTATTGTAAGAAAGCAATCTCTGTGAAAGACCAGATTGAAAAGGAACAAGTATCTCCTTGATCTACTTAACATTTAAGCATAGAAATTATTGATTTGTGCTTCTTGTTAATCTGATATTGCTAGTTGCTACATTTCAATTCCCTCGTGATACAAATCTAACATTTATTCTCTAATTCAGTAACAACAAATAAAAATTCTTGCATTTTCCATTGGCACATCCCCACATGATCTTGTACATTCTCTGCAGCTGCCACATTATAAAAATAAAAATTAAAAAAATAAAAAATAAAAAAATCTTATACTTGAAAGGAACTTGTGCTCAGAACTTTGTGAAATCTAAATGTTATCTGGTGAATGGGTTGGGATTTGAAGTCTCACTGGATACGGGTTTAGTGCCTTGGATTCTGCAGAGGTATTATGACTTAGATTCAGTATACAGTGTTGCAGAATAAGAAATACAACCTGGGAATATTGAGGGCTTTCCTGAAAATTGAAGGCAAGCTGCATGGGCAGTCACAAGGCAACCGAAAAGAAGTTCTTCTTTATCTGAAAAATTAGAAACACTTCGGGAATATTATATAACTTAGTTCGAAAACAGCTGTCTGCACACCAAATTATGCAATGCATGTAAAGTGGGGGAATCCCTGTACATACAAGGCAACCTGTCTTGCAGATAGAGAAGCAGAATGTTGGCTTTTGAAGATCAAATAAAGGAGAAAAGGGAAGGGAAGTTGGAGGCATTGGAGGAGGGTGAGCGGGGGGGAGGCGATAGGCAGCTTGGATGAAAAATGGGTACCATAAACACCACCCCAACTACTCTGCTACTGCCTATATCCTCCATTTTGTAGCTCTCTCTTTGTAAATTTCCCTCCCCTGTATTGAAACTCTGTAAAATAACCAATTTGTGGCGGCTTAAATTGCTTTACATCAAAAGGAAAGCTTGGCGTCTCCTACACTCATATGCCCCTCCACTAACTTTAAAAAGGGTAGAAGACAAATTTAAAAATGAGCTTGAGATTAAGATTGTGTCCCTTGGCTAAGTAGCTAAGATGATGAAGATGTTTTTGGTATGGCATATTTGGCTTTTCCAGGACTAGAAGTGGCCATGTTTTGTTAAATTAATGTCTCGCCTAATTTTTCCAATGACAACAACTTTATATCGTAAACTAGTTGGAACGGATCTTCTGGCTTCAACTAATCATGCTTAAGTAGCATACAATTGGCTGGAAAGGGCATTCAGAAGCAAGTTTGTACAAGTGTCATTAACCTAAATGAGGTTTTGTAGCTTTTGGTCAACGTAATTACCCGAAACTACATAGAATTTTAGCTCACTAATTGAGGTTAAAGCCTTACTTTGTTCATGGTTAATAAACGTTATGATTTGTAATGAGATAATGAGAAGTTGTTGCAAATTCAGTAATTAGTTTAAAATCCAAAAACACAATGATGTGAAAAGGCAATATATAGACCAAGAGCCGACAGAATGTGTTTGCTAAAGAGTTTAGCAGTAGTGAATGCAAGAGAAACTTCAAAAGAATTATATATATATATATATATATATCTCGCTCTCTCTTCATTTTTTCTTTTTGTTTTTTTAGTTTAAAAAATGAGAAGATATAAGAAAATAATCTACTGAAGCTTCTTTATCCCTGGAAATGAGGGGAGAATCGCGATGAGAGGATCATTATATCCGACAGGATCTGTTCAAAACAAAACAGCACACATTTTAGGTTACATTTAAGGAAGCAAGAAAAGAGGCAAAAGAGAATCTATGATCGAACAAACTTACCACCGTCCTCTCTTAGTATCTTGATTACCTCGCCAGATACATCAGACTGGAAGAAAAAAATCATTTAGAAAAGGAGACAAATAAACATATATACATATATATATATATATAGTTATACATTCGACGGCTATCTCGGGATTAAATAGAAGGAAGAAGAGAAAGCAATGGTAGGAAAATGTGAGAAAGATTGCCAGACTCGAACCTCAATCGGGAGCTCCCCCCCTAGCTGTTCTATGTAGCAAACCACTTGGCCTTCCTTCACTATTTGCTTCTGTTGGATCGTAATACAAAAGGTCACAATAAGCTCTAGTATTGGAGCGATTAGAGTCATTTACCGCAATTTTAAGACTCTCAAAATTCAGAATAACAAACTCATGCTATGATGATTCTCAAAAGAAACGGTTTTCACTTTTTGTGTGCTTTCATCCTCATTTTCACAACGGTAATTATGTCAAATATTTCCTTGCAATAAACAAATTCCTTGATGAAGGCATACCTCTTTACATGGCAGTGGAGCGCGCTTCCCCTTTATGGTTCGAGATCTTCTAAAAAACCCGACCTGGAACCATTACATTTTTAGGACCCAGAATCTACAGACCAATTAAAGAAACTGAACATGAGGTAGTTACCCTTGGAGACTGTATTAACACCAAGCCTTCATCGGCGGCTCTATCTAACAATGTCTGAACATTCTTTGAAGAAGTTTCCGACTTTGTTATAGCCAAAGATGGTGCAGAAACAGACCCATTCAAATCAGGGCCTTCGGCAATTACATTGTATGCACTGGTAGGAACAGGACTTGGGTCTCGTAGAGTGTTCACTTCTTTGGTCAAGTTTCTTGTCACATGCAACCGGAATCCACGTACCTGTATATAGGTTGCAATGAACAAACGTTACAACTAGGAAAGAGTTTATGACGAAAAAATCATAGAAAACATGAAACAAAAGGGTGATTGCTACTTACTTTTATTTCAAATTCTGCAATTGAAGTTGTGTCGCATATTGTTGTGAGCAGAGATTCTACCTACAAATGAAACTCAACTAAATTATAGGTTTCAAATTAATGACTTTGGTTTGTGAATATGTACACGTCCATGAGAGTATATGCATATTAAAAATGAAGAACAAGTCCCCCTTTTTAATATGGAAATAAGCTGCGAGTTAAACGACAGAACTAAGACTTATCCCTGAAAACTTACCTCATCAAAATTTGGAACAAGCTGGCTTGTTGCACCAGAATATTTGGACTCTTCATCATCGTCTTCTGTACTTACAACAGCTGTTTACATCATCAACAAAAGCGTCAAATATAAGGTAGCAGTCAAGAAGAAATTTCAAATTTCAATAATCTACCAGTATATTATGCACTGCGTAGCTCCTCCTCATGTGCCTAAGCGATATAAAATCATTAAAGTTCGACTCCTAAATATTGCATCATAAAGAATACATGCATCGTGTGTTGTAAATTTTTAACATAAACACTTGCATATCAGACCGTAAAGTTAATTTAAAACAGCAATACTAAGAATCTTCTCATCCATCAAAGTAAATCATGAGATGAGACATGATTTAAGACCATGGGAAATGAGAGTTTCCAGCAAAATTCATGATTTGGGCACTGATAACATCAGCCAAGCAAGAAAAAACAAACATATATACATATATTAAAGATAGAACTTACGCAGAGTTTCCACTGATGGACTAGTGGACACTTTGAATACTTTCTCCGACCTTCTCGATATTCTCAAACCTCCATAATCTAGTGATTTTTTCCCTGTCCATGTCCTTAAACAATTCAATCTTAAAATCCCAGAACTTCTTCTGCCACAGTCCAAGGTTGAAACTTTAACATTTATCGTCCCTAAGCTAACTGCCAATAAAAAACATAAAAAGAATAAATAACCACGAAGATTCTGCAATTTTCAACTATTGACAGCAAAAATAAGCAACAAGAGTGAAGCATGACAAAGAAAGATTCTGATAAACAACTGAAACACAAAAACTAAAAGCATTTCAGAAATGAACAGAAAAAAGGTTTTAAAAAATTCTGGGTTTTTGGGAAAATCCAAGTAACCATTCACCCAACAGTAGAAAAGAAATTGGATTCTCCAGAAGAAATGAAATTGTAAAAGAAATGATTAAGAAAACAAAAGTTGATTGATTTTCAGATGTAGAGAGACTCACAGGAAGCCATTGAAATCTTTTTGGTGAAGCTTCTCGGGGACCAGAGGAAGAAGAAACGAGGTCCAAAGTTTCACGAAAACAAAACCGCGTTGCAGTCTTTATATATATATTCAGAAAGCAAACTCAAGAAAAAATAGCCTACCAGCAAATAAAACACATGAAAACTATTTTGTCAGTGCCAAACTGCAAACCTCAACAGGGAAAACCAAAGCACAGAGTCAGAAAGTAACGAATGGGCGTTTTTTTTTTTTTTTTTTTTTTTTTTAATAATAAATTGTGAAAGTTATCCGTTCTTATAGGAAAATATTAAGTTATATAATTTTCCATCATTTGAGAATGGATGTAAGTGATAATTCAAAAATAAAGAGATCATCTCATAATGGTACGAGGTCTTTTGGGATGAGTTAAAGAGTAAAATTGTGAGAGTACGAATCTTAAAGCTAACAATATAATAACAAAAGGAGGCATGGATTGTTATAAATGGTATTATAGCCTATACTCAACTATAAGTGTGGTCAACGAGGACGTTGAGCTTTAAAATGAGGGGTGATTGTGACAGTCATCAGTTATTATAAAGGAACGTTAAGATGTGCAGTCTCACATTATTTAGAAATGGATGTAAATGAATTTATAAGTGAATAGACCATATCTTAATAATATAAGGCCTTTTGGGTTGCATGAGTCGTTGCAAATGGTATCAGAGCCTAAATTCAACTGTAAGTGTAGCGGCCCCAAAAGGATATAATCATCAATCTTTATAAGGAAATTGTAAGGTGTGCAGTCCTATATCGTTTGGGAATGGATATAAGTAATAATTTATAAATAAAGAGTTCATTTCCTAATAGTATGAGATCTTTTGGAGTAACTCTAAGAGTAAAACCATGCGGACACAAAACCCGAAACAAACAATATCATATCAAAAAAAGACATAATTTGTTACACAAATTTTCTTTTTATCTTTACATAATATCAGAATTGAATGTGCCACTGGTAGTGCTGGATTAGTTGGGGACCATATTTCTTTTCTTGTATTAATTTCATAAATGGTCCTCGTATTATTTTTTGTTGAATAATATCCCAAAGATTTTTATTAAAAAAATTGTTGAGCAATTTTATGAATTTTTAATTATTTCTCTTTTTTAATTATTTTAATTAGATTCTACAAGGAGAATTTGAACTTATTCAATCTAAATTTTACGGATCACTCTTATTAATCATTTTAAAACATGACACGTGAATCATTTTTGTTAATTTTATTGACATAGTTTCACAGAGTAGGTTTTTATTGTTTTTTCAATTTTACCTTATTATTATTATTATTATTATTATTATTATTATATATATATTTTTTTTTGCAGGATATCCGATTTTACATTTGGTAGGTCGAAATTTTGTCCCTTGATGTTAACATGTAATTTTATTTTTCTTTTAATTAATGAAGCAATAAATATACAATTAGCATGTGTATTTTCAACCACAGAAAAAGTGGAGATCAAATTATAATTTTGTAAAAAGATCAAAAATCAAACCAGCAATAAACCATATTTTTTTCAACAGAAAGAGTGTGATTCATTGATCACACACACACACACACACACATATATATATATATATGTATATCAACAAAAGTCTGCACTTTTGGCTAACAAAAAAGAATTGAACTTTGTTGATTAGAGGGGACAAAAAAAATAATTAAAAAAAAAGAGAGGTGGGATTGTCATGGGTCCGTCGCTTAGTCGTCTGTAGTCTATCCATAATTCACGATGTTTGGGTAAGAAATAAGTAAGCCTAGGCTTTTAGATTTTCCTTTTCTGGGTACCTTTTTTTTTTTTTTTGGGAGAAATAAACTATTAAAGCAAAAAAGTAATATTCTTTAGACAGTTGGCTGGTAAAATATGGAAAATTAGTAATTGTACTCCATCAATATAATTCGGCAAATTAGTTAACATGCAAGAGCAATGTGAGAAATTATTCTGAGTGTATCGTGTCATAGCATTTATATGATACATCCATTCAATAAAAATTTGATATTATTTATTTGTTTTATTTTTCTCTTTCCTAATATATAATATATTAGTCATCATCTTAAAACTAGCATAAATATCTCATCTAAATCTTATTATAATTAATTCAATTTAAATAAATATCATCTTTTTTATTTATATCTTTTAATATATTTAATTAATTTTTGTTTTAAAGAAAAAAAAAAAACTGACGGACCACATATGAGGAACGTTCCTCATTCAAACCGTGAGAAAAAAAAAAAATAGAAGGCTCTGAGCTTTCCCAAAAGAAAAAAAAAAAAGAAAAAAAAAAGAAAAGAAAAGAAAATTGAAGGCTTTGTTAAGTTTTGGGCACGAGAGCAGAAGGTGAGTTCAACACCTATCACCATGGAAATTGAAGAAGATATTTTGTGCTGTTAAAATCTGTTGATTTTAATATTATTTTTCATATCATTTGATATAATTAATTAATTTTTGCTTTTTAGAAAAAAGAAATAATTTTTTACACTTCAAACATTAATTAATTTTTGCTCCTAGGAAATAAAAGAACTACAATTTTGATCCCAAAATCAACGAAAATAGAGTTTAATTTAAAAACAAAAACAAAAACATGACATTTAATTTTTGCATATATAAAATGAGTTTGAAAAAGCAAACTAATCAATACAAAAATTAAATATCTGAATGCACTCTTTGAAATTTCAAAGTCTTATCCGCAAACTTTTTTTTAAGGTCCAAACCATATTGAATTCAAAAAAAAAAAAAAAAATTTAACTTTCAATTTTTTTTTTCATCACGGTTTGAACGAGGAAGGTTCCTCATATATGGTTCCCTAATTTCTTTTTTTTTTTTTTTTGTTAAAGCAAAAATTCATTAAATATATTAAAAGATAGAAATTAAAAAATTATGTTTATTTAATTTGAATCGATTATGATAAGATCTAGGTCAGATATTTATGGAAGTTTTAAGTTGACAACTAATATATTGTACATTAAAAAAGAGATAAATAAAATAAAGAAATGATATGGAAAAGTGACCCAAATGTCAAATTTTTATTAAATGGGTGTGTCACATAAGCACAATAATGTAATTCCCTGCTTGGGCTAGTGATGCCACGAACTAATTGGGCCAACTATAACGTCGCTGGCGATGGGCCTTAAGTCTGCGTCACCATGAATATCATGGGGAAATCAAGGGCAACGGTGTTCTACAAGTAACGTTTAAGAAGAAGAGTGCTGGTTCGTTTGGATATACATTCATTTGTTACTGTATTCTAATAAATTAGATGTATTCTCGTATCTGTTTGAATATCCTTTTTTAACCATTATATTCAAATAGAACGTGTGTTTGGATTATTTATATTTGATTGAATAGTCATATTTTAATGTGTACGTATTAAAGAGAGATAGAGACAGTGGATTGGTAAAAGTAGATAGGAAGAAAAAAAAAAAAAAGAATAGTAAGACAGGTGTGTGTACTATTCGAATGAAGGTGTATGCAGATATACTATCTAGAGGAACCAAATATGTATTATATTGTAGTGGAGTTGAATGTGTGATCCAAACAATGCATAATTTGTACTTAAAAAAAAAATCTTAAGAAGAAGAGTAGAATTCTGAAATAAGAATTACAAATAAATATTAGAAGTACTAAAAAAGTCAATAAAACCGGAAGAAAAAAAAAAAGAAAAGAAAAAAGAACAACATATATTGACTCTTACGAGAACAGATTGGGCAACGCTGCAAGGGACGTATAAATTTAACAGGTTTAGAAGAGCTCCATTTTTATTTTCTACCATAAGTTGATCAAATGTGAACTCGCATCCTTTACATAGCATGAAAATTTCGCCTCCGTTTAGCAAACTATCTTAAACTCAAAATTTTCATATAAGTTTTTATCTTTTTGTGAAAAGTCAACAAAAATTATAACTAGTTTTTAAAAAGTCAATCAACTCAAACTTAAAAATTTCAACTCAAACCGTTTTACCAAACTGACTCTTAATTCATGAATATTTACATTGGCATTTCAACAGTTTTTTCGCCTTAAACCAATGTGGTAAAGCTAGCCAAAAGGACAAGAATCTTGCTAAAAGCATATGCATGGTATAATGGAGTGCTTGGAAGCATTTATTAATGTATGTGCTACTTTTGATCCCACAATGAATGTACTTTAAAGGTAAACATTAATAGGTCAATCAAGGGAATCCGATGTTGAGTTTATATTGTTTAAGCATATAAAATTTACAAGTATTTTCTTCTTTTTCTTTTTAAATTCAGCTGCTAGGCTCTGAGTGACGTTAAGTGCTATAATTAACTATGGATATTCCTTGAATATTGACCTAATTGTTCTTTTCCATGTCTAATTTCATATAGCACAATGAGTGGTCCCTCAACAAGTCTAATAAACAAAACATCTCATGTAACTTGTAAGCAGCAGTAAAGTCAGTCTATTATTTTGATAGGATGTACACTAGAAGATAAAATAATTTACAAAGATTTAATAGAGATAATTCATTTTTAATGAGGATGGAAGTCCCTACTATGGGTGGCTCCGCCCCTGCTTGTAAGTAGTGTTCTTCTTCAAGTTACTACAGCATAATAGTAATCTCAAAGTTTAAATCTTGAAATCGTGATTATTAGTCCCATATCAATCAGATAAGATTAAGCTTAATCTTCATGAAGTTGATGATGATATGGTATGCCCATATTGAAATAGATATTGGACAGCGCTAATAATTCTTTGGAGTACTGAAAAGAGCAAGGAATCAATTCCATTGAAGAAAACAATGCAGAGTACAAAAAAGAGAGGGACCAAAAAAAAAATGCAAAAAGCAAAAAGAAAACAAACCCTTAATTAATAGAAGACCATGGATAATAATATTAAAAAGCAACCCCAAAAAAAAAAAATACAAGACTTTAATAAATATGGGAAATTAACTAACAAGATGCCAAGGCATGAATAGAGCTTTTAGACATGGTGATGGATCTTGAACCCTTTATCCATGTTTATAATCTGACCCCCTTAGTTAACACCACCTCCTCAGCACCCTCCAAAAGAAATAATATTGAAGTAAATCCACTACTAAACATTCTACCATAATTTCATCGTACGACTCTCTCTCTCTCTCTCTCTCTCCTTCTCTTGCTTGGCTGGAGTGCCTGCAAATAAGTTATAAACAAGTTCATCAATATATATATATACATACATATATATATATATGTTTTCCATATATATAAAAATTTTTCGTTTATTTTGTTTTTGAATTTTCAAAAAATAAAAAAATAAAAAAATAAGAGCAAAGAGAGTGTGTGTGTGTATATATTACCCAAAACTATATTTTAGAGTTTATAAGATATCATATCGTCTAGTATGAATCCCGAGGGGCATTGCATCTAAAGCATTCCATTCGGTTCGCAAAGTTGTGCTCGTTGCATCCAGACCTACATTCAAAATTATTATTATAATAATACATATAAAGAAATTTTAATATTAGAATCGATTAACTTTTTAAAATTATAATTTTCATTGATGTAAAAAAATAAAAATAAACCTAAAAAGTTCGGTTTAGACCTTCCATGCAAACACCTCGTTATACTGAAAATCAAATTACTTCACAAGAAACCAAGATAAACACGTCATGTAGACAATCAATCACGTCTGGACGATAAAAGACTCAACTACGGAGAGAGAGATTCTCAAAAGAATCTATAATTTGTAAAAGCAGTCAAAAAAAGAAGAACTAGTTCACTGTACAAAGCAAAAATTACTCTAACCAAGAAAGAAATAATTTCTGATATTGCACTTTATAATTGCAACGTAAAAAATTTTTTGGCAGGGACCAAATGGATAAAGCAAATTATATATTTATTAACATAAAGTTGATGAATTAATTAACCACTTTAATAACAATCAAGCTGTGTTTAAGCGACAATGACCTGTTGCAAATCCAGTCCCCGGATTTCCATCCCGGTCGGCCTCCGCCGCCACCGCCGGCAGCGCCACCTCCCATGCCGAAGCCGCGGGAGCGGGGCATGTCGCAGTCGAAGCCGCCGTCGTCCTTGAAGGCGCCGCACTTGAAGCAGCTTGAGCGGCTGGCGAAGTTGTGGGCCCCGCAGCTGCCGGCGCTGCAGTACCAGTCGCCCGGCCGGACGTCGGAGCCGGTGGTGAAGCCGAAGGACGAGGCTCCCCTCCCTCCGAACCCTCCGAAGTCTCCGCCGCCGGACTTCGGGTCACCGCAGCGCTGGCACGAGTCTCGCCTCTGGAAGTTGAGGTGCTGGCACGACCTGCAGTTCCAATCTCCTGGCCTGCTCATTTTTTTTCGTTCTTTTTCTGCAATATTCAAAACTGTTTCGTTAACTAACTGAAAAAGGAAAAATTAAAAAAAAAAAGATGAATATATATAAAAATGTATATTACACATGTTTAGGTTTAGCATATAGGATTTATATGTATCTTAGACTTAAAATAATAAAACGCTCTGCGTGAAATGTGCGTGTATAATACGTATGCACATTCACATATATATATATATATATTTATATCACCTTTTTCTATTTACCAAAACACTAAGTGCGTGTGTTTTTGTTTTGAAACATTACAGGAGTGTATGTGATTTTTTTTCTTTTAAAAGACAAAATTTGAAAAGGGACGACCGACATTGGCATATCCGCTTTAGGTGTCACTTATGGAGTTACTAGAAGTTGAAATGTTCACTAAAAGGCTTACATTTCACGTCCTATCCTTTAATAAGGAGTGTCCAGTCGAATATACTAGTGATAAGAATATGTGAAACATAATCTCAGACACTTTAAATCAAAATGTTAGGCTAATAATTAAAAAACAAACACTGCAAGATACCAAACAAATTCCGTAGGATTGCTATAACTCGCATGATATAAACCACGAAAAATATATAGGTAAACCGCAATGAGAAACATACTCGCCCCATTTATTAAGAACCCTTAAAAAAAAATTTCAAGTAGAGAATCCACTATATTTTTATAGTATTCGTATGCATATATATAGATAAATATATATATATATATGTATAGGCATTGTGGAAAAGAATAAGAAAGAAGTGAAAATATAATAACTATATTGAAGAAACTAACCTGAAGAGAGTGTAAAGGATAGATGGGAAAATGAGAAGGGGGGGTATTAAGTGAGGGAAATAGCAAAAGGGCTGAAAGGGAACCGTGAAGCAATGCGTTAGATGGAGTGGTGCTTATATATACAAGCAATCAGGCCAGGCCATGAGGGCAAAAAAAAAAAAAAAAAAAAAAAAGGGAATAAATGGAGGGCCGTGTAGTATACTTTTTCGTGTTCTTCAATTTTGTTGGCAACCTTGATAAACGTAATTTATTTATTAAAAAAAATCACGCAAAAAATCTAAAGCAAAGAAAAAGAGAAAAAGAGAAGAAACTAGTCCAGCAACGATTCCAAAGACACTAGAGGATATTTTGAACTTTGGATTGTCTATATATATATATATATGTATATGTATATGTGTGTCTGTGTGTCTGTGTTTTGTATACTGTTTCTTTTATTGGATGTTTCTATTTCGTCCTTGTGTTGGCAAGTATTAGTTACATTTCAACTATGAAATAATTGGGTTACACCTTTGGTGTTCTTTGGGAAAATTTGGCAGATATATATTTCTACGGGAGCTATCCTCTGCGGCACCTATACAAAACGATAGTTGTAATTTTTTTTATATTTTATTATAACAAATCGATTGATTTTATTGTAATATTTTTTAGTGATATTTATCTTTTATTTTAACGATTTTTAATAGTCCATGCTATAATATTCTAAATCAAAATTACATGTAAATTAATTATTTATTATAATTTATAAAATTTAAAATAGAATATTACAATTATTGTTTCTGTCCTGTAGTCGGAGAGGAGAGCATTCTTATACTTTTAATAGAACGCAATCAAGACTTGTTATTTTTAGAAACCAAAAAGGAAAAATTAATAAATAAATAAAAGAAAGCAAGGAAGATATTAACTAATTAATTAGGTGATATTAGGAGTTGCAAATTTTCACAACACATCTTAGCCTGCCGTATCTTTAGAAAAAGTTCTGCAGTGCACAGTTTCCATCAAACCCAATACCCTTTTAATTCAGTGTGCTCAATGAATAGTTTTTGTTTTTTTTTTTTTTTTCCATTTGGAAAGTGGATTGCTTAGGGCTTAAGCTTAAGTGCATACGTTTAAAGTGCTGGTTTAGTGTTCAACTTGATGCTGCTTCTTTCTTCTTCTGACGCAAGTGTATACATAATAAATATATATACATATGTACACACACATAAATATATGACACCTCATTTGTAGTTATATATTAATGTGACCTTATACTATATATACCCTATAGGTCCTAGTCTCTGTTTATATATATATATATATATATATATATCTCCAACAGTACATCAATCCAAAGACTAGCAAGATAGGGGATCTGGAAGGATTTTAGTATATTTGTTTGGTCGAACTTATAATTGAACTAAGTTGACCGAAATCTGGATTGAGGGGTATAGGTAAGAGCCAACAATTCCAGACCCACAAAAAGAAAAATTGGGATTCTGTAGCCTATTAACACAACAATATCTACTCTACTCAATCAAGTGAACCTAGAAAAAAAGGCCCTTTGACCATGCCATTTGGGACCCTCTTCCACTATTGTGGCTGTGGCACTTAAAACTAATATTGCATATACACACATATCTATATATATATATATCAGGAAGGGACACATGGCAGTATTTGATTGGACAATGTGGAATCCTGATCAGCATTTCTCACCGAAGACAATGCATATTCTAAACATATATGTATAGTGTGTATATATATATAAAGCTATTGGCCGGGACACACTTTTATTTCTTTATGTTGGTTATATTAATATATATATATAAATATATATATGTATATCCCAACCATGCATGGGTCAGGTCTCTTTCAATTTTTACTTTGAGAGATTCAGCACAAAATTGACAGTCAATTTTATGGGGGAGAAAATGGTTGTTGCTTTCCAAATTTGAATATTCTCTTTATTCGTACTACTTATGTTCCAACTTTGCAGAGCCAAGTGAAATGTTTGCAGGCGAATGATAATTATACCCCCAAAAAAAAAAAAAAAAAAAAAAAAAAAGCCTTCACAAATACGAGACCTTTCCCAGGCCATTGCCAAGCGCTTCAATGATACTTGAAAATCATAAATTCTAATTTTGTACACCAGTTTTTTTTATATATATATATAAAGATTTGTTAATTATAATTTAATTAATGTTCATGAATAGTCCAAAAGAGCTGGTGATGATAAAGGGAACTAGGAAATAAATCGAAAAAAGAAAAAAAGATTAAGAAAGAAAGGAGGGGGGGGGGTGAAAATGGAGAGTTTCAATAAAGCAAAATGTTGAAGCTGATGATGAGAATATCAAGTAGTCTTCGAGGTATGTTTTTTGCATTTTGACCATCTTTTTTTTTTTTTTTTTCATGGCTTCTTTATCTTTTCTTTTTTGCTGCGGCTGCTGTACCGATTTTCTCTCTCCAACCCCAACAAGCAACTTTATCCTCTCTCTCTCCTCTCTTTTCTTTTAGAGGAGAGAGAAAGAGAGGAGAGAGAGAGAGAGAGATCTGGAGTCCATTCTCTTGGGGAAGGGAAAAGAGGAAAGGGAGAGAGGGCAAACTGTAAAGAAGAGCAAAGGGAAGTGGGTTGCTGTTGCTGCTGCTGCTGCTGATTCGATTCGCCTCGGGAATCGCTTCCATGCACAACTACGACCAACTTCTTACTATTTTCTCCTTTTCTATTTTATTTTATTTTATTTATCTTATTTATTTAAGGCTCGTCTATGTCTACCGGGACTTTTGAAGACGGAGTTTTGGATATGGATTTGAAAATTTATATTTAATTGAAGTATGAATTAGAAATAAACTTTAATATAAAAAATAATATAAAATTTTAAAATAATGTTCGGCAAAAATATAAATTGGATTTTTTTTCATTCATTTCGACATTACGAGCACACACGAATCATATCATTTTAATTTAAAATAAGAAAATTTAGGGATTTTTAACTATTAAGATTTCTGAAAATGGAAGAGAAAGTAAGTAAATAGTAGATTTGAGAATTTTGAAGTTAAGACGGCAAAACAGCTCCGAGAGACATTATCCCAAACAGACCATTTTTTTTGTCTCTTTCCTCTGCCCCTAAATCTTCTCTGTGCGTGCTTCCACTCTTTTCTTTTCTTTTTTTTTTTTTTTTATTGGAAAAAAAAAAGATGTACAATACGGCCAGCTTTTTCTACTTTCTCTTTATCTATACCAATTCCTTATACAATGCACACACTCAACGAAATCTATTTGTGATATAAGTAACTTTAGATCAGTTTAGACACCATAGTTGAGATTGAGTTCAGATTTGGTAAAGATACTAATAATATTTGTAATCGCATATGTTCAATGCGTTTGTGCGGTGGAAGTACGTTTTCATGGCCGTTTCAAAAATATATACAATTGGATCAATTCTATAACATAAGAAGATCTTTTATCCCTATCAAATTCCAAAGTCAATTTTGATACAATTAAAAATCCATTTACTTCTTTACTCTATTTCTTAGTTCTATTTTCGTTCTTTTCTATTTTTATAACCCAACGCATATTATGTAAATATTAAACATAGTAATCTCTCAAACTAATATTTTTGGCTTAACTTGCAATGTACCCTATTTGACTTAACTTTCCCGGTAGATTGATCATGGAAAGCCCGCATAATAAAGACAGAAAATCCCATCTCCAATAAAACAATAATGCAAATCTTCAGTTCAATGTAAAGTTAACAAATGCAGTATATTGCAACAATTTAAAAAGTATAGGAAGTAACCAAAATTAAAAATTTAAAAGACAAGTTGTTAGAAAGTGATAAGTTTAGACGACAACGTCAATGCTATATACCCTATATATATATATGTGTGTGTGTATACGTATCTCGAGTTTAGTTAGCTAGCAATGAATAAGAGTATATATTCTCTGACTTGTAGAAAAGGAATAAGGATCTCTCGTCAAACACTACATATATATACGTGACTTTACTCTAGACATGCACCGAAACTCCACAGTTAGCTTTAACAATTTTGAGAAACATATTTTAGGACAATTTCTCTTCTAAGAAATACCTATAGGTATTAATTTAAATCATATTATGCGCTTCTTTAAAACTATTTGTGATAATTTATTTGAATCATGTGATTGCAAACATAATTTAATGATTAATTCATAGTTTGATTCTACCATAATATATATATATATATATATATATATATACATCTAGTTTGTATCTGAACATTGAAAGGTTATGCAAACCCTTGGATGTGTCTGATGTCGGCCAGGAGAAAGCCATGTTCTACCAATTATATTTGTGTATGTGTGTATGTGTGTGTATAGCTCATCAAAGATGGCGCTTTTACTTACGAGGATGGCCCCGAAAGGACCCACCCTTAATCAGCTAGGGATGGGGAATTGCTAACAGGCCATAGGAGTGAGGATGGAGACAAGTTCTTGTCTCCAAATTTTGGTTCGTACGAAGATAGGAAGGGCATTTTCGGTCTTACCCCGTTCCGATATATATTTTAAATAAAGAATAATGAATATTGTCAAGTTTTTAAACATGATTCAGTATTCATCCTCATCCGAATATTGTTCTTCATAAATATTTTATTGGAATCGGATTCGTTTTGTGAACATCTAATCAACTTCAGAAAAATTTCAACTTGTCCTTTTGGCTTTGTTTTTTTTTTTTTTTTTTTTTTTTAAATAAATTATTGAAAGTTTTGTGGACGATGAATATTAATGCAGGGATTGGGATGGGTATTAAGATGGTTCCCCCAATAAAGATTACTCTATCTCATCCAAAAGCGGATGAATGAGGATTATTTCAAAGGACGGGGATAGAAATGAAAACGATGATGGGGAAGCATTTCTTGGCCCAACCGGCTCATTCCTAGATACCACTTATATATAGAATTTTTTTTTCCTACCCTCTAGAAGAGTAATAAAAATATTGTAGGACGTTTTTTAAAATTAGAGGATTCATTTTTGAAGTTTCATAAATTTATTACTGTATTAAGAAACTATATGCATCTGCACTTGTTTACATTTGAATTTTTAGTTTCAATATCGTTCCTGTTGCCTGATTGACTAAAAAGGAAACCGGATTATATTTATATATATATATTTCTCAAAGTACCCTTCCAAACTTTGTTTCCAAACATAATTTAGGATTTTTTTTTTTTTTTTAAATGTGCATAACATTAAACACATCTAGCCTCAATATGTAACCAAACACAATCGAAAACCTTTCCAAATCATGTACCCAAAAAAAAAAAAAAAAAAAAAAAACTCTTATCCTATATGAGGTTGGCAAATACACATAAAACTACTGACAAGGTCTGATAAAAACTCTTTTCCTTTTTCAAGTACCCAAAAAAAAAAAAAAAAAAAAATTTCTTGTATGACAGATTAGGCCACTCCCGGATGCCTGCTAACTCAGTTGACAAGGACAAAATGAATTAAAAGAGGTATCGCTTCCTCGATTCCCGAAAACAACAAGCAATAGATCTAAAGAATAAAAAAGAGAGACGCCGATGTATAGAAGTTCCAGTGTTTCATTCCACTTATTCAGAATTCAGTTAGCAATCAACGGATCAACATGCACAAAAACATATTTGATTCCTCAATGCTGGTCCTGATCTTTGTCAATGCTGATACGTGTGCATTTTATACAAATATGGCATCTTTGAAACGATTTACAATCTCATATATATATATATATATATTTTTTTTTTTTCCCATTTCGCAAACTCGCCTGCCATTTGTCCAAATGCCAAATTTACCGATTCACCAATGTCGAAATGGCAAATGGAAACTAAAAAGATCATACTAGATGCCATTCTACAAAAAAAAAAAAAATGCTCCATACAAACAAAAGCATAACTAGTTAAGGCAAAACAAGAATGTGCAAAATACAACATTCTAGCCTAAACATTACAGCATGCAGAAAAGGAAAAAACACAGGTCCCTTTGAGATTTCATTGAGACCCTCTTCTGCTCCGGCTACCAGGACTATACAACTCCCGGTGGCCTGGAGAAGCACTTCCGCGTGGACCATGAGACGAGTGAACCTGCCGAGGAGATCCTGAAATCGGCTCGCTCCCCCTTGTTCCCTCGGCCTCTAAATTCTTGGCTTCATCGGTCAGCATCGCGAACTGCTTCAAAGAAAGCTCATATGTAACAATGGTTGAAGAATAAAAAATACATTTCGCAGTATCTTTATCCATCTCAGCAGTAAAAGAAACACGCTTTTAGTTGAATTCGTGATGTTTAATATCAATTCAAATTAATTAATTAACACAGAAAAAACTTTCGGATAAAAAATGACGATAGCTTATAAAGGAAATGTCTTAAATTCAGTACTCTACCCGAGTTTCATTCTCTCTTAGGCGGTCCTGGAGTGCATTTATGGCTGGACTCAAGCTGCATATATTCAAGACCAGGGTAAGAACCAAACAAAACTGGTTATACAGCAATAGAGATGAGCATTCGATTCTAACCAATACTCAATTAACTTGCACATGGAAGCCTGGTATGTTGATGTGTGATGTACGAAAGTAAGAGGATGAATTTTCGAATCCCTGAGTAAGAATACACAAATTTAGTATACAAATAACAATAATAATTTGTTTAGCTTAAAATAACAACCATTCATCTTAAGCACCTCATATTTTGCACGATGGCTTGGTTATATGCTTCCTGTTCCTCTTCATATAATATGCGTTGCAAATCCGTAAATGATGTCAAAGGTGAGTCAAGTTTAATAAGGGCCGATGTTGGCAATACATAGAGAGGAACTTCTTTCCTGACATACTCTGCACCACTGCCACCAAACAGAATCACTTCCAGGTTTTAGGTTTAGATTTGCCATTACTCTCGAATGGAAGAAAATCGAGAATTGATGGATAAAATGAAACAAAAGGTCAATATGGGAGAGAGAAAACGAAAATGTGACAAACATGTAAAACACCGCAGATTGATGGTATGCGAGTCAGGATCAAATGAATGGCATTTTTCTATAAAAATACCGGGGTTTGAATTGAATGAACACAAGATTTCAAGTGGTGAAGAAAATACTCATGTATACCTCATGTCCAAGTTTGAACGATGCATTGCTTCTTGCATACCATCCGACACATCCATGGGATCTATATCAACAATGTTGTCATTTGAATTGTGGGTATTGTAATTTCCTCCAATTCTTTCTTTTTCTAGATAGTTTGCATCAGCATTAGCAAAAAGACCCCCCAAGTCTGAAGATTTTGCCCCGCCCTAGCCAATTTGTACGTGATCAGACAAAGCAAGAAGAAAATGAATTTCACTCTCATGAGATTAAGAAACAACCCTTCTGTCATATAAGCATCAATGCTTTTTTCCTAACTTTACCCAGGATTTTAGAACTCTCCTTCTGAATCAACTACCATATAATTATTCCCATTTTAATAAATGAAAAGTATACCTTAATACCTCCAACAATTCTAGAATCACCAGTGTCTTGTTCAGGACTCTCTACCTTTGCAGACCCTGATCTCCCTGCTGCATTTTCTGAGGAACTTAATGATGATTCGAGATCTATTATTGAGTTTTTATTTACAGGAGACAGAGAAATAGGTCTTGACATATGATAATGCTTCCCATCTGAGGACTGAAAAGCTAATGACTTGGATCCTTCCGACCTGAAATTATCCACAATCTGACTCATGAACACTCTCAAAATGCAACCGCGCTAGTATTATGGCATTTCTACAAACCTTGTTTAGATCTTCACTATAACAGGAAAAGATCAGCCCAATAAACCAGAATCCAGAAGTTGGTACATCGCCTGAGTCCGTACATCTAGTGAAAGAATACAGGAAATGTAAAAATTAGTTTTGAGAACCAAACATAAATTTTCCTCATGTTTAAAAACTTAAATCTGCTTGTACATGTATTTTTCCCCTTTTAAACTCAAAATCTCCTCATGCGCTAATTAGATTAACAGCAGAAAAATTGTAATTAAGAAACACTCACCGACATGAGAAGGAAGAACTGTAATATGGGGATGTGAATGGTACCACCCAATCACTCTAGTTGTTCTTCCAGTCAAGCTTGTCATCCTGTGCTATAGAGTTAATTGAAAACAATACGACCAAAATTTATAGACAGCTATAGAACCCGATATCTAAAATGTAAACGTAGAACAAGTTGAGAACACTGCAAAATTTAGTAAGCTTACGCATTAAACTTCTTAACCTCCTCAAGAGGATAGGTCCATCAAAGGGCAGATATAAAACTTTCTAGTTTTAATACAGCCATAATACTATGATGAAGAACAGCTACAAGCTCAAACTGAGAGTCAGGTTTCCTAAGTACTGTTCAATTGATTAGTTAAGTCAAAATCAACTAGGCAAAAGAAAATACCTTGATGACTTTTTGGGCGCAAAATTTGTTCATAACGAAAACGGATCTTATAAGTGAAACATAAAAACATCTCCTCTTCAGAGCCTTAAAAAGTACATAGATTAGAGAACGTGAACTTTAACGATATAACAGAAAGTGCAGGAAAGTCGAAGCAAGTTTCTTCTTTTATCTTCCTTGTAAGTGGTTTTATTTCCAGAATTGAAAAATAAATAGTTCCAATGATACGTTATCTAACCTTATCAAAAATGTTAACATCGAATATTAAAAGTTCGGAAAGAAAAACAGTAATTCAAAGAGCATAAAGGATATCTCAGCCTGGGCAGATGCAGCAGCCAACTGTTCAGGATTAGTCTCCACACGGTCCTTTCTTCGATCAGAGCGTGTTTGAGGTGATGCTCCCCAAATTAGTGCAGTCACACTCCCATTCTTGTGCTGAAATTCCAAAACCCAAATATGAATTCAAATTATTATAGAACGAAAAGATCAAAAAAAATTTCCAAAAGGAAACACTCAAAAACAGCTGAAAGACTAATACGTCATATAATGGTAACATTCTCTAGAATCTCTACCAACAATGGTCTTAATTCTGGACAAGACAGAAAAACAGCAGTCAAGAAATTGGTATCCTTAATTGAACATCCACATAATGTAATCTTAGTTGAATGATTCTACATTAGTAATTCAAACATCCAATGTTCAACTACCGTAAAATTCATCAAAAGAATCACAAAAATTGAGAAAATGTTACTACGCGCATAAGAATTCGAAGAACCCACTTGAACGCACAAAAAAATGTACAAACTTCTTCAAAGCAATTCAGAAACCCACATTGCTTAACCGCAATTTCATACAATAATCATGTCAAATTAATTCGTATATAATCAAAACAGCACACACAAATTCAATAACAGGACCATAAGGTTTACAAAGAATTGCAATTCTCAAGATCCCAATTCCAGAAAATTCCAAACCAAAAAACCATTCCACGGCTGAGAATTACAAAAACCCATTTCAGAAAATAATCCAAAAAGCCATTGAACAAAGATCGAAACTGATTCAAAGAAACCTCGATGTCACCGAGAAGAAGGCCCATGATCTCCTCGGTCTCGGTGGACAGTGCATGAGTGAGGCATGTGAGCCACACATCCTCCGACATTTTCACACTCGTTAGAGACATTTGTCTGGTTTTCTGCTCTGCCTCTCTACAAAAAAATTCTTGGTTTCTCTCTCTACTTTCTCGCTCTAGGATGAAGATGAAGAGAGAGAGATGGGGAGCTCCGAGTCTTCCAAAGTTCAGAGCATGCTTTGTTTGTTGTTTCGCTGGCCTCGAGGAAGAGCTCTCTCGATGAAGAAAGACACGGATCTAAAGACGCCTTTGCGGTGGTTATTGGAAACGGTCGGTTACAAATTTTTACGGTGCACGCCTCTCCTACTTAATTGTTCATTGTATGCGGCTAACTAATCATATTGTCTAACTAATCATATTATAACACACTATTAAATAACAAAAATACTAAGGATACTAAGGGGAGTTTGATATTTAAACTCATTTTAAATTAAACTATATTTTTTTATCTCAATTTTTATCTTTTTTTTAAAAAGTTTTTTTTCTTTTCTGAAAAGTCAACAAAAATTACTATTTAAACTTAAAAATCTTAAACTAATCTCATTCATCAAACACCCCTTAATTTTAATCTCAATTTTTAAGTACCAATTAATGTAACGTATGAGTTGTCATTTTTTTTATAAGTACTTAAAGTATTTGTTGAGGCCGTAATTCGCTCCGGGCACATGCCCTCACTCCGAGAACTCGCTTGCCTACCCAGCGGGACCTTAACTCTCCTAGCCTGACCGGGTAGTCCGAGCGAGTTTGAAAGGCCGACCACGATGACCTGGTCGTTACCCGAGCCGGGCCGGACACTAGTGCCCGGCTGCATCGAGCAGAGGATATCCGACCACGCACGGATTGGATCAGCCGAGCACGTCCACCATGTACGACCCGACCGCGCCCGACCACCCCGCAGATTGCAAGGGTACATCCGTTCCCTTGTGTTCGGGGAACCACCACCTGCTCGGAGCACCAAATTCCTGACGTGCCGCCGAACGCCGCTCCACAGGTGTGAAGTACACCCCTTAACTTCGGGGGGTCAAATCACGCCTCTCCACTACCTACTCCCACTACTTCCCTAATTTCCGCCGCCTGAGCCGGCCGAGGCCATCATTGGTGCCACCTGCCGCAACCACCCTAGCGCACCTAGCCTAAGAGGAGACCACGTGGCGCCATCAGATTGGCCCACAACCTGCGGGCGCCATGCCCCTACTTACCCGCCGGGAGCCCCAGCGAGCCGACCCAATCGGGTCGCCCCGAGTACCCGGGCCCGCGAGGACACCTATAAATAGAGGGCAACCCCTCCATTCCAGGTACGGACATTTCTTCCTTGTCAAAACTCTGCCTCTCCCATCGTTCATCAGACCATATTCTGACTTAAGCATCGGAGTGCCCACGGCAGACACCACACCGGTGTCCCCATCACTTCGAGGTGCTTTCTTCCTTTCTTGTAGGAGAACCCGAGCAGAGTACACGGACAAGGGCGGTCGGAACAGCCGACCACATTGGGTGTTGGTGCCGGAGACTTTCAGGCATCAACAGTATTGCCACATTAGTTAATTGTATCTACCAATGAAAATATAACATGTGAATTGATATTTAAAAAATTGATATTAGAGTTAATGCCCATAACACTACTCATTTAATAAAGTTAGATACTAAAATCCAATTGTAAAGCATTTCAAACTCTTTTAAAATTATTTAACATATTATTCTTCATTAATACTATATTTGGTAAGAGGGATGGAAAATAAAAAGAAAGGACGAAGGAAAAGAAAAAGGAAAGAAAAATATGATGAAAAAATACTGTAATTTAGTACATTTTTTTATTCTTTTCAAAAGTGGAAGGAAAAATAAAATTCATTCAATAACTACTAAAATTATTTTTGTATCCATGTTTTAAAAGTAAATTAATATATATCTAGATAAGTAAAATAATAATTAAACCACCTTTTTATTTTCTTTTCTTATATGATACTAAACACCATAAAGTAAAAACAAAATCTTTCATCTTCCTCTTATTTTCTTTCACTTCTATTTTTCCTTTCCCTCTTGTTTTCTTTGCTTCTTATAAAACATAGGCTAGGTGATGGAAATGAGAGATGTTTTACTTCATGTTGTTTGGTAAAAGAGAGAAAAAAAAAAAAAAACAAGAAGGAAAATTTGTAATCAAATGTATTTTTACAAAAATAACCTCTTATAAGTTAAGAGACGATGATAGATTAAGATCAAAATACTTATTTTATATACATTTACTTTATTAAAAATTTTCCATTAACTTTTCTTCCCAGAGTTGAAAGGATTAAAAAATAATAGGCTCTTAGATTTTTAATTTTGTTTCATTCCTAAGTTCCTTTCTACCGAATAACTAAGGGTCCATTTGGTAAATGAGTTTGAATTGGAAATTTTAAGTTTCAATAGTAATTTTTGTTGACTTTACAAAAAAAAAAACAAAATTTTTTTTCAAAAAAGATAAAAAACTTTTTCAAAAAAAGATAAAAATTTTAATTTAAAATAGTGTTCCAAATATAACCTAAACTTTCATTTTCTTCTCCAAAAACTCTTTCTAATTTCCTTCCTTTCCTTTTTTCACTCTATCAAATAGAGGCTAAATGACAAAAAAAAAAAAAAAAAAAAAAAAAAAAAGGGGGGGGGAGGATGGGAGATTCGAGTTATCTTTCCGACTCTTTGTCTACGTCATGTTAGTAGCTTACACTTGTAAGTTGTAAATGCCCCGATGACGTCATGACATGTTACTATACCGACACACCTTTTCGGTTTTTCAAATTGTGTTCTATTTCTATAGACCTGGGGCATCCTACAAGTAAAGGTTTTGTTTGGATCACATATTAATTTAAAAAATAATTTATTTTAAATGAGAAAATATATAACCAATGGCTTGATTGGTTTGGTTTGATTTCCAACAGTTCTAAACCACAAATTAAAATTATGTCGATCAGGGCTCGATTGGTTCGAGTTTATTAGGTCCTAACTTTTTTTAGTTTTGGATGATTGGTTTTCAATAGCGGTCAGTTTTGATTAGATTCTTAATAATTATGTATATTGTATAATACAGAAATATATATTTTTGGTATTGATTATGTCTTTTTCTCTTTGAATTACGATATGATATATGATTGATATTTACAATTTGGACCCATAATTGGATAGAAGTAATGAATACAGTGATTGGCATCTTTATTTGAGTTTTGGTAATTAATAAACTTTTAAATTGAGTTTAGTAAGAATATATTTTGAAGTACTTTGTTTATAATAAGGGAGACTTTTCTTTTTCTTTCCCTCTTCCGAGGGATATCTACTGTTCTTTAGATGATCTGATTAAAAACTTTAGCATGCATTTAGAATACAGGTTTAAGAGGTAATTTTTAGGTTGAAATTAATTGTTTTTTCAAAAACTAATTATAATTTTTGTTGACTTTTAAAAAAAAAGATAAAAACTGATATAAAAACTTTAGATTTACACCTGAAAACTAAACAAACCATTAGATCGAATGTTTTGGTCCAATAATGTGAACTTATATATATATATGTGACTTTTAGTAATCAAGTAAAACAACTGATCAGCTAATATGGTAACAGATATAAAAAAAGGGTAAATACATACCTATCTCTAACATACGATGGAGAATTTGAATTCTCTCATCTTTGTATTCAAAAAATAATAGAGTTAACAACTTGAACATGCAAAGTAGAACAGAAAAGACGAGTGCCATTAAAAATTAATTAAGACGGCACTAATAATAGTCACGGCTCTTAATGGATAACAAAATTTTATTCTCATGGGGGAATTATTGAAAAAGAAACACAACCATATTGTTATTTGTTACAATTCAAACAATCTGAAAATAGAAAATTACTTCTACCTAGGAAATAATATAGCAAATTCCCATGATCAAATCGCATGGCACACAAAATTAGGTTCAAACCAAAAATTCTATATGAATATAAATATAAATATAAATATATATATATAAATATGTAAAGACACATAAATTCTAGTGGCTTGGGTTGTTAAGTGGAGGTGGAATCTGTGTTCAATCCCAGCGTGTTCTTCACAGCATCAGCCGCTCCTTGAGCCATGCTCTTCATTTGTTCCCCGGACTGAAAAATCAAGACCCCCCACCAAAAAAAAAAAAAAAAGGTTAAAACAAACTATAAATAATAAATAAATAAATCCTATTTAACAAGAACGTGAATCACGTGGTTTTTTCAAAGCTTGCCTGTTGAATAAAGGTGGTAGCTTGGCCAGGGGCCTCAGCTGCTCCTTGGGACGCTTCTGATGCCTTGTTCATTGCCGCATCTTTCTTTAACTGTTTATGACAAAATTTTATTCCAACCACAACTTAATTACCATATATTAGCTCACAAAAATATAAATATATACATGTATGTATATAAATATGCATGTCTAGGTTTTTGTGTTCACCTGAGCTTGACCCGTCATTTGGCCAGCCTTGTGTGTGATTTCACGTCCTTTGCTTGCCATATTTCTTTCCACTTCCTAAATTTCTTACACGAAGAAAATGGTTATAGTATAAATATATAAAGGACTAAAAAAAATTTTTTTTTGATTGAAAGCTTGAGTACAAGTGAGATATATATAGAGGGTGGTCGTGATTTGCATAGCCACATGGTTTCCGCTATATATGCATGCATTTACTATATCAAATGGTGCGTATTGGTTAGACTCTCACTCCCCTTATCCCTTTCATTAACCAAAATTGGGAATGAAGAATAATTCAATTCAAACAAAGTTATTTTTAGACTAGTATATGAATGAGAACCCTTTGGAATAGGCTCCGGAGAGGGATTGTGCTTACAAATGGCGTGTGAAGCGTATTAAGTTCCAAGGATTAGTGCCCGTCGTACTTTTATTTTTTATATCAAGAATAGAGGAGTGGCCAAAGTTATGACTTTTCGGTATATGTTTAAAATTATATTTCCATAAATGCTTGATAGGTGTAAATAATTTTAGAACTTTATGATAAGATTGAATTTGTATTATCTTACTGAAATTTTAAAACAAGTTTCAAAATGTATTTAGAAGAGTTTCTGTTTTTTTTTCCCCCTAAAAGTCATGTTACTTTTATCTTATGGAGATTAAAAAAAGAAAAAGTAATTAGCCTAATTGGTCCCTAAATTTTTTATAAGGTAACGATTTGATTTCTATTTTTTTTTAATTTTTACTGAAACGACCTTAGATTCTTTAAATATTGACAATCTTAATCTTTTCCGTCTAATTCCATTAAGTTTCTAACGAAATGAATAATGTACAATGCATGTGATCTAATTTGAGAGAGTGTTTTAGTAGAACAATAATTAATTTAACAAAAATAAAAAATAGAATTCATATCTCCTTTCTCTCTCTTCATTTCCTCCTTTGAATAAAATTACTAACATTTAGAAAGTTTAAAAATATCGCAATCAAAATAAAAAAAAAAAGGACTGAATTATCATTTTTAAAAAAATTCAGAAATTATTTAGATTAATTACTTAAAAAAAAAAGAAAAAAAAAACCCACGGTTCTAATTAATCATTCAAACACCGTCAAAAAGCAGTTGTGAACCAAGAAATGAAACAAGACTGATTTTTAAAAAACTTTGTCGAACATAATCAAATGCCACTTGTCGGTCAATTTGATTCCAAATCATGTACGTCAAGGAATTTATATAAAAGAGAAAAAAGAAAAAGAAAAAATCGTGTACCTCAAGGAACCTCATCTACAATTTGATGGAAAATAAAAGTGAGATATAACACATCCTCTAACAAATTTCTATAATTGTAAAAGATCACATTCCACTGTAATCATAAAATGTAAATCAATCATATTCCAATATAGAGAAACATCGAATATTTTATAAAAGGTAAAATGAATCACAAACCTAGTAATCATTATCACGTCAAACTCATGGATAAATGCAAAGATACATGGGACAGTGTGCGATCTGGTTGCTTTAAAACAAGTTCCTGTTAGCGTAATGGGTTTATATTCTTAATCGAATATAGGGGAAAAAAAGAGCTCTTATGTTAGAATTCTGTGTTTTTTTTTTTTTTTTTTTGTTTTGACAATTGTGTTTTTTGTGGCTAATTTGTTCCTGCGTGGACACACAGATTATTTGCAGGCCTTCTTAACCTTCGGAAAAAGCGTGTAAGCCCACTGCACTGGACACGTGTGTTTCAAACTGCATGAAACACCACGTGGCGGCATGACATAGGCTGAGTCATCCATTCAATCTTCCAAACCGAACGCAGTAACCCGACATCGTTACGAAAGCAAGGCACGTGCCAGACACGTGTCGAGAGTAGGACACGTGTCGTTTCGCCGACTTTCCCATTCTACACTATAAAATTGTTACACGCACCATAACTAGGAATCACCACACTGCCAAAGAACACAGTAACAATATCTCATCTTCCGAAGTACTTTCGAAAGAAGGAAATTACAAGTAGCTTTCACTTGCCTTTTCTCCAAGTAAAAATGGCATCCCAGGATCAGAGCCACGGCTACAGAGCTGGTGAAGCCAAGGGCCAAGCTGAGGTACCATAATTCGTGTCTTCATATAAAGCTATTTACTTATAGGAGATACTATCAAAAAATTTCTATCGATTTGATTCTGTTTTTCAGTGATGTTATCCGATATGATTTTGTTTTTTTAATGATGAGTTATTTAGGTTTTATTTGAAATTTGAGTTTAACTTCAATTAAATTGTAATTTTTTATTTTGATTTTTGTTTTTTTATTTTTATGAAAAATTAACCAAATTTATAACTACTTTTTAGAACTCGATCAATTTCGACTTAAAAATTTCAAATCAAACGCAAATTTAGTCTATATATGATTTTAGTTTGAGTCATAGTTAAAAGCATACACTTCATAAATTACTTTGAAAAGAACTAAACAAGAGTAAATTTTTTTTTAATTTACATGGAAAACATAATAAACGTTGGGCTATGTAGGTAAATGACTATTTTTAAGACTTTTTTTTTATTTTATAAATGTTTGTAGTTTTATAAAATTAATAAAAATGGTCGTCTTTTACTAATTAATAAAAAAGTATGTATTTTTGCTTTAAAAAAAATTATATGTATTTTTCGCTTACAGTCGATCAATAATTAATGGTTATTTTTAAAATTTTTTAAAATAAGGTTTAAAAGCTGTCTATTTATTTAATTTATTGATTTTTTTTTTCTAAGGAGAAGAGCAACCAAATGATGGGCTCAATGGGGGACAAGGTCCGTGCGGCGAAGGACAAGACCACGGAGAACGGCCCAATCGGCGAGAGGACAAGACCAACCAGAAACGGCCCAAGAGACAAAGGACAAAACCAAGAGCGCGGTCCCAAGTAGCTAAGGAGAAGAGCTCAGAAACGGCCCATAAAGGCCGCCGAGAAGGCCCATGAGGGCAAGGAGAAGACCAGTGGGATATTTCAACAGACAGGAGAGCAAGTGAAGCACGTGGCCCAAAAGAACTGCTGATGCAGTGAAAAGCACTTTTGGAATGGCCAAAAACGACGACGAGGATCGGGATGAATACGACACTCCCACTGGTTTCAAGGCCAGGGACTAAAGTTGTCGTTTGACCCCAAGTTTGGTTTGTTTGTGATGTTCATGTCGTTTTTTTTTTTTAATAAATCTGTCTTGTCTTTTGTTGTTAGTTGGCCGTTTCTCCTGTTGGTTGGGCCTGGTTTTTAAGAAAAACGGCAAAAAGTGTTATGTCGTTTTATGTATTTCTCTGTTATGGACTGAAGGAGCTGTAAACTAGATTGAAATATGAAATACAATTTGGTTATTGTCCCATGGATGCTATTGAGCTCGCATGTACATGTAGTTCAATGAGCTGCATATGAAATTATAAATCAAAATTCCCATTTGTATTGTGGTGAACGAGTGTTTTGGTGAATGAGTTTTTAGTTTGAGTTAAAAATTTCTGTTAGACTTTCTTTTAGAAAAAGTCAAATTTTTTCAGAAAAAAATAAAAATTGATATTAAAATTTTGAGTTTAAATTGGTACAAACGAGACCATCTTTTTTATCTATAAGAAGATTACAATTTACAGACACGGCAAATTCTCGATATTGATACAAATCTAAACAGTATATCAGCGTCAGAACTGTCTCAACGCAAGAAGTAAAAACCCAGATGTTCGGTTTCAAAGATCAACTTTTTACCATTTTTCTCTTTCATTCAAAAATTCATCATCAACCAAAGCCCCAACAAACTATTACGAAAAAGCAGAATCCTTTTCTGAATGAATGTTTTTGTGTCGTTTTCTTTTTCCTTCTTCTTAAGCATAAAAAAGACGATGAAAGGAATTATAAATTAAATATAAAAGAAAGGGTGAAATGAGTATCAAAATGACATCTTGTAACTCGTTTTCTAATTTCTACAGGCACAGACGACGCGTCGTTTTTTCCAACGTTGTCGATTTTGGCCTTTAGTTGTGTCTTTCGGTCATCGAAACGACCGTTGATTACTGATTTCATTTTCCTGTCGTCTGAGCTGAAAAACGTCATGTCGTTTGTCTTTCAAATGACGGCTGATAAAGTAATGGTTGCATTTTTCCTGCCGTTTCGAGTCTTTGAGATGAAGAAACGACATACCCTCTCCTTCCCGACCACAAGGACAACAGTTTAGTGAAACGACGTAATTTGTATGTCAGAAACTCGTGAAGCCACAATTCATTGTGTCAGAAACGACATGTAGTCTGTATTCATGGCCGGCCCGACGCCTTGAAGTCGGTCCGACATGATTTTCGAGGAAATAGGTACGAGGATACTCTAGTAATTTCACTCAGCTACGTTTTTTGACGGTTCGCTTTTCCCCATATATGACATCCACACATGCGTTGTTTTCTCCTCCTCTCAGCCGAGACGCATTTTCAAGAAGATTTCCCCAAGTCTACCCCCTGACTCTGTTCCGGTAAAAATTCTCAACCCTAACATCGCCAATTCTTCTTTGCTCCCAAAAAATTCGAACCCAGTTTTTAATTGTGATCTTAATTTTCATCTTTTTTTTTTTTAATCGCTTTCGTTCGAATTTTTGCTGTTCGCATCGGCTTCATCTCCCAATTCAAAACCAAAAATAAAATAATAAAAAATAATTGTAAAGTTGACATTTTTAGGTTTAAAATCTTGGGAATTTCACTCTTTTCAAGTTCTAAATTTGAAATCCGATTTAATTTGAGCCTCTCATGGGTTAGAACTTAGAATCCACTCTCGTTTCTATGGATTCAGTGTGTGTTTATTTTTATCTTTATTTTATTTTTTATTTTTAATTGGAAGTTAGCTCCTTTGTTAGATGTAAGTCTGCTCTGGTAATTGAGTTCATAATATACCAACCTTTTTTTTTTTTTTTTTTTTGGGGTGTGGTAGCTTTTTAGTCCTTGCTGATGAGGGTCTTAAGTCAAGATTATCGTTAAGAAGACATATAATTTTCTTTTTTGAGAATGAATTTTGTGAGTTTTAACATCTAATTGGTATTGTAATCATGTGATTCTTGTTGATGATTGTCTTAAAGTCATGGTTTTTGGATGATTTGGACTAGAGTGGGTAGTGCCGATACTAGTTCTAATTTTTATAGAGATATATAGTTTGGTTAAGAGAAATTAGAGCTTGTTCTAGATTTTAGTTTGATAGAATTAAGTGATGAAAAAGACATAAATTTATTTTCAAATTGGTCCCGGCGGTTTGGAGCTGGGATATGTATTCTGTGTCCAGAATTCTCTAAAGGGTTCTGAAGTTTCCTGTGTATGCATTCCCTCCATTTTTTTTCTTTCTTGTTTTCCTGAATAAGGCTAATACCTTTTTTTTTATTTGTATTTGGCTTTTTATGATTTGCTTACTTGCAAACGTTAAATTAATGATGGAATTGTTTCTAACGTTTGATGTTTTAATGCTTCCTTTTTTTCTTATGTCGAAAGAGGACAGATTTTTAGTTTTGTGGTGGTATCTTAATTTAAAAAATGCCCAAGGTTAGAAGAGTACGGTCGTCGTCTTTTGATCAGTCTAGAGCATCTCCTTATTCTAGTACCTCTAATGATGCCAATTCAAGTAAACCTAAAAGTCCACTGGGATCGGTCGATGATGTGAAAGAGTGGGAAGAAGCTAGGTGCCCCATATGCATGGAACACCCACACAATGTGGTCCTTTTGAAATGTTCTTCTCATGAGAATGGGCTGCAGGCCTTATATGTGCAATACGAGCTATCGTCACTCAAACTGCCTTGACCAGTTTTGTAAGTCATCTGAGCCTTACTCCTCCTCAACAGCATTGCTGCGAGAAATTCCTCTGACAAGCAGTGCCTCTCGCAGAATAAGTGAAGAACAGGCTCTGCCTGGGCAAACCAGGCCTTGCGGGAGCCATACGGAATCAAAGCTGGCCTGCCCGCTTTGTCGAGGGAATCTGTTTGGATATGTTGTTTCAGAGTCTGCTCGTCAGTACATGAACACCAAAGTAAGAAGTTGTTCTTCTGAGACATGTAATTTTAGCGGAACCTATTCAGAACTACGGAAGCACGCAAGATCTGAACACCCTTCTGTCCGACCATCGGAGGTGGATCCAACACGACAGCATGATTGGATGAGGCTGGAGCGGGAAAGAGAGTTGGATGACGTCTTTAGCTTGGTGAATCCTGGGCTTGCAGAAGACAGTAGTACTGAAGATCCATCAGAGGATTTCGATTCTTGGATGTCTTCCTTCTTCGCTTCGATGTTTCGTTCGATTGAGATCATGCTTGTTAGCCGTTTATTGGATGCTTCACGAGATAGAGAGCAGTCACATAATAGAAGAGCAGAGAGAACACCGAGGTCACACCGTGATGTTGGTAGTAGCTCCAGCGCTAGACGAAGCAACAATTTCCACGACAATAATCCCCGCGAAAGGCGACTGCGGTGGCGGGCAAACTATGATGCAGGGGCTACCCCTGCCGCTAGGCGGAACAACAATTCCTTTCAAGGGAGAGCACCCGCACCCCGTTCACGACGACTGCATTGGCGGAATCAAAGGTGGTCACCTTACAATAGCCAACGATGACTTCATCACGTTTTTAGGTTGCTTCGCTCGTAATGCAGATTATCTTCGGCGTTGGATTGTAAGTTATCAATATGCCTATGTTCTTTGACAGCATGTATTTTTGTTTCTTTGAGATTTTGTGTTGTGTTACTCGGGTTTTAACAACTTCTGTTTTCTGTTTTCCAAATGAAGTGCACAGAGATTACGAGTTTGAAAATATAGGTTGAAGTTTCAGTTACAAATTTCTGTTTGATTGGGAGAACACAGGATGCCGTTTCATTCAGTTGCAGGATATTGAAAGACTTTAGGATGTTTTTCATATCTTTTTATTATTATAAACTTTCCTCGGTTGAAGCTTTTCAAGTTTGATCTTGCCAAAACTGATTTTTTTTTTTTTAATAATTATTATTGTTGTTGTTTCTTTGAAAGAAGTATGATAATTTCATTGTAATTTTACGGTGAAAAGCGTGTGTAGCTGTTATCTCTAAATAATATTATGGCAAACTTTCATTCTCTCATGAAATTTGTTGTCTCTTAAATGTAAAGAATTTTACAATGGACGCCAATTTTTAAAGACATGGGATGGTAAAGACAAAAGCCCTGGTAATGAAACAATGATTTTATGATGAAGATTTAATGTGTCGAATTTTATTTAGTGAAAATTAAAGAGAGAAATTCATAGCACGACAGTCATATCTTACCAGATGGCGTGTCGTTTTTCTTTCTCAACACCGGCACAACAAAATAGTGACTTGTCGTTAATGCGGACGACAACGAATCATAACACATCGATTTTTACGGGACATTTGGTGAATGAGTTTTGGTGAATGCGTTTGAGTTGAAATTTTTAAATTTGAATAGTAATTTTTGTTGATTTTTTAGAAAAGACAATTTTTTGGAAAAGATAAAAAACTTTTGAGAAAAAGACAAAAATTTAAGTTTAAACTTTAAGTTTAAATCTTAAGTTTAAACTACAATTCCAAACGGGTCCTTAATGTTTTAACTACTGACTAATAATATGTCGTTTTGAGTGTTTGAAATTTACAATAGCGTCGTTTCTTGTCCAGGACATCATTAACATTACTTTTTGTGTTAATTTCTAATAAAATGTAATGTTGATTTTATTGGTACCTTTTTAAGTTTTAACACCTCCTTTATTTTTTCATCCCCACTAAATATTATTAATAAAAAAATTATTTAAAAAAGATAAAATAGTGTAATTGATTATTATTATTATTCTTGTGAATATTGATAATGGAAGACAACATCAACATTACCAAAAAACAAAAAGCGTGGTTAACCTAAAAATCAAGCCTTCAAAGTTCAAACGACATTTCCTTATAGTTTTTGTCTTTTTGAAAATTGTTCTAAAAATTAGATTATTCTTATAGTAGTGTTAATACCTTTAACTATTGAAAATTATGTTTTGACCCTTCAAATTTGTGAAATCTGGAATAGTACCCCGGTATGATACTAGAACCTCTTTCTCATGTTCCTAGTATGAGTGTCTGACCACTCCAGAGGTTCAAAATTTTTAATTATTTGACCACTCTAGAGACTTTTAGGCACCATACTTTTTCATTTTAATTTTTATCTTTTTTTAAAAAATTAATAAAACTATAACTAGTTTTTAAAAAGTCAACCAATTTCAATTTGAAAATTTTAATTCCAACCGGCAAACTAAATAAAAGCTTATTTTATATTAGTTGGTGGTGTTTAACACCATAGATACTCTTGAATATTATTTTGATTATATATTCATATCATTAACCAATTATTAATAATTTTAAATGATCAATTATTAATTAATTGGTTAACTATTCCTTATGAAAATATTGATATTTCTAATTTAATACTACTTAACACATTTATTAGGACAATAATTCATAATAGAAATTTTCCAGATATTTAAGAAAAGAAAGAAAGGATTAGTTACAAAATTTTCTCTTAAATTATACCCCTTGTAACACTGTCCCTTTTGAATTTCAAAACATAACATCCCTCATTCAATTTTGAAACCGTAACAAAATTTTCTCTTTTGTTACTTTTTGAGCAAAAAATGTCAAATGTTAATATTTGGACTTAGAAAGATAACTAAATGGTCTAAAACGTTTAACCCCAAAAAACTAATATTGAATGATAAATTTTCCCTTACAATAAGAATAAAAAACTTTAAAACGATAAACTTTAATCAATAAAAGAAAATATGAGACTAATGAGTATGAAATAAAAATAAATTTCTCCTCCTCCTTTCCCCTTGCAAAAGGAAGCTAAACTTAAGATAAGGGGCAAAAATTGCTGGAGTTTTAAAATTTGGGGAACAAAAGTTACGTTTTAAAATTTAGGGTCAAAGTGTTACAAATGTTATATTTTGTGGGAATTTTTGCGATTTTATCTTTTTCCTCACTCATTTTCTGATCTGTAGCACTAATGCCGCATAAATTTATTATTCTTTAGTAATTTATTCCCCAAACTTTTAATTTTGATAACTTATCTTTAAATTTGTTAAATTGTTACAATTTATCCATTTTAGTTAATTTTACATAAGTAAAAGATTTGAAATTGAAAGATTTGCAATAAACTTAAAAATTTTTTTATTGGAAATGAGTTTTTCCGTCTTCACATAAGATATACATGGAGTTTTCATAACTAATTTAACATAAAATTAACTTATTAACTCATTAACTTAGAAGGATTATATTGTTATAATTTAACAAATTAAAAACGTAAATTATCAAAATAAAAAATTTTAGGGTAAATTGCCAAAAGATGAGAAATTCAGGAGACACTACTAAATACTCCTTGCTTCCTCTTCTTCCCCCTTTTCTTCTCTCTCTGGTCTAGCAGTCTCTCTCCCACACAAACCCTTCTCTCTGCTCTGGACCGAAGCACAACCCACCGAGTAGAAAGCCAATTTCTGCAGCCAAACTTTCTGGAGCTTGGATAGGATAAATTAAATTTTATACATTTTTAAGTTTTAGAGGTAGGGTTTTTCTCTCTTTTTTGTTCTTATTTCTGATTCATCTCTTCCCGAAGAATGATTTAGTATTGTGTAGATTTGAATCTCCCAATATATATAAATACACACGCATATATATATATATATATATATATTTGAACACACATGTACTGGCATACTTATATTCTGCATGTTAATTGATAGCATGTTTATCAGTACACTCACATAATCAACAGTTGTCGGCTTATTTGCAGGGTCTCTCTGTAATGATGGCAAGGTCGTTATCAAACATATTGTTTAAGGGAATTTCAGGTCTCCCGGCTGCTCGTTCTGGTAGAATTGTAAGATTCTATACCTTTATTTTCTTTTTCAAGATATATAAATATATATATATATATATAGAGCCATGGTAGTTAATTTTTATTTTGTGTGTGTGTGTGTGTGTGTGTGTGTGTGTGTGTTAATTTTTATTTTTATTTTATTTTTAAATTTTACAAGTTATCTGGAACTTTCTACCAGTATGGAATGAGGTACTCATCTACTCCGAATGAGCCCGATACCCATGATGACTTTAAGCCCACGAATAAGCTCGAGAGCTCCGGCCTTTCTTTGAAGGACGTTGTTGAGCAGGTATATTTATTTTAATTGAGTGCTTTATCAACTGGAACATTTTTGTTTACATTTTTTTTTCTTTTGTTATTCTTTTGGATAAGATTTATGTAGAGTTTGTGTCTGGTGTAGGATGTCAAGGAGAATCCTGTAATGATATATATGAAAGGGGTACCTGATCTTCCTCAATGTGGATTTAGCTCACTTGCAGTAAGGGTGTTAAAGCATTATGGTAAGAGTAGTATCGAGATTACTTTTCGTTCGATCTCTGTAGATGATCGTGGAAATTTAGATGAAACATGACCAAGTCATTTGCTGGGAGTGTAGGAGTTTTGACTTAGGAGTTTTGACTACATGTTTTAGGATTTGAACTATTTAAGAGGCTAATGATTGGGTTGTGTTGTCTTTTGGAATCAATTCATAAGTTTAGCTGTTGGGGAGAGGGTTTCTTTTCTGTATTAATTTGATGTACTTGGCCTCCTTAGACGTTATGCAATATAATTCGTAGGGTATTCAACCAAGATTTTTCATGTAACTTTGGAGACTAGTAGTTTACATATGGAGGTCGCTTTGAGCATATGGGATTGGATGTGTAAAAGGTTCATTACTAGCATGGGGAACAACAACTATAGAATAATTTTGTTGTACAACGTTCTAATCCGTTCTTCCAAATGTGATGATAGCAATAGCACTGCTGCTTTATTTCTGAATAGCTTTGCTGCTTTTGATATACTAATTATGGCTCTTGCAGATGTTCCTTTGAGTGCTAGAAACATTTTGGAAAATCCTGAGCTGAAAAGTGCTGTAAAAGCCTTCAGGTAAATAGTGTGTTTGGTCTGATTAGCATACCCGTTGTCAATGGACTCGGAGCATTCTTCTTATGATCTAAGTTTGCTTTTGAGTTTTGTCTAGTACGAAAACCATGTCTCTTTTAGATGATGAGCAATAACTCGTTCTGATCCTCTTACTTTTGGATGTTCGTTTGTTTGTTTTTCATTTGAGTTTTTATGATTGGGGCGAAATACTCGCGTATGCATCTTGTTTTCTGTATTCACATGTTTTGCATATGCAGCCAATGGCCGACATTTCCCCAGATATTCATCAAGGGAGAGTTCATAGGTGGTTCAGACATTATTCTGAATTTGCACCAGGTTAGTAAGAAACTTGTAATACATTTCGGGTTTAATTTTTTTCTCGAGTGAAATGGAATATAGTTCTGAAATTATGGTGATTCCGTTACAGACTGGTGAATTGAAGGAAAAGCTTGAGGGTATCGCTGCCAATCAAGAAAGCTCTAAATAAGTCGTTGAATTTGAGTGGTAATTGAGCTTCATCAACGTGAATCTTTGGTTCGATCTTCGCATAGGCGAGACGATAGGCGATTATTTAAGGTGCTAGGTTTATGTAGAGTAGGCGAGACAAACTGAAAAGTTTCTTCTGAAAATTCGTATAGAGCAATAAAATTGGCTTGTAGAATCTCCTTTCATGCTCGGTATTACGACCTTTTTGTCGCTTAAAGAGTTATGAATTTTTGAATTTCGTGTACGTAGACTCTTGGAGCTTTGCTTGATATGATCATAACGCGAACTCCGAGCAATTGAGTTGACTTGTATTCCATTGGAGTTTCCTTGCATGATTCCTATAACGCATTCTGGTTCATGTGGAGTTTAGAAATGATCCAAATTATTGAATTCCCAGATTTTATGTAACACTCAATTGTAAACACGAAACAATTATCATTTTTCTCGACACATTTTCTTTTGATAAATTTCCTCAATACATGTATGGTCGTTTCTTTTTACGCTGAAATGGACTGAAACAAGAACTACCATCTCAAAACTTGACATGAATAAAAGTATCTCAAGCAACACATTATAGAACAAAATTTCTTCATCGGTTTTCTTCTCTTAAGTACAGCTAAACTGCAATATTTGCCCGCGCATCAGCATTGTGAACACCTGTGACGCTTCGGGACACACTGAGGTTAGTAGCTGCACTGCTACAAAGCCGGAACCAGGCTTTTTTGTTTTGCTAGCAGCTTGCACCAGAACAAGAAGTACTTGCAAAGGAATGGTTGCCGTTTATTTCTTCGAGCTCGTCGAGCATAAATAACGAAGCATATATTCATTGGAAGAGCAAGTATCTGCCAAGTCTTGATGTATTCTGGTGATTGCCTTCTGTAAGGATTTTAGAGCAGGAAGCAGATTTCGAGAGTTCTGTTGGATGGAGTTACCATGAACTTTACATAGCTCCTGCCGCAGAATCAACCACAAAACATTAATTTAGAGCCTAAAAGAAAATGCAATCAAACAATCTCTAAAAAATCGAAATCAGAAGAACACACCTGACACCAACGGAGTATGAATTCCAGATGTGCACAACTTTCTAAAAGATCTGCTAGTGCGTCAATTAACCTCTGCAAATATCTGTAGGGGATTGATGCGGCAACAGCGGGGATATCCGCTGGACTGACAGCAAAAATGCTTTTCTTAATTAGACTGTCCTCATTTAATCTAAGGCTAAGAAGTAAAGCTCTGCTTGGCTGATCTTCATTTAGGGCCGCCTCAACTGCCTGTACCACATTTTAACAAAAAGTTCATGTCACATTCGAATACCCTTTTCAGTTAAATCAGTATCTGGTAAATTGACTCCCCTCTTCAGTTCATTTTATAATCATCCACAATTTGAAAAGACTGATATTAGTTGATATTATGACATTGGAATGGCATTTGAAACAGATTTGTAACTAATTACCTCGGGAGTGACGTCTATGTCAAGATCCGTGGGGTCAAATATGAAGGTATCATCTATTGAATAAACAAGAACCCCCTCTGTTGTCGATGCTGCAAAGCTTCGACCAGTGGGAGCAAGTCTTAGACATTTTGTTCGAATCACTGGCCTTCCGTGGTTAGGCATGGATCCAGGTAAATCATAACCCAACTTTCCCCGGGTTTGTTTGTCAATGCCTTCTTCCACATCACTGTCAGCATCATCAATTAAATCTATTGGCCCAGCTTCTGTCATGTTTTTTGAGTTCAAGAAATCAAGAACCCCATCCAAAGAGAGATTGTGAGTTATTTGAAACCGTCGGAGCAGTACCTATGCAACACAAGTCCAATAGAGAAGTAGACCTGATTTAGACCTGAATTCGTTCCCAACCGTAAAGAGCTATTTCTCAAAAACAAAATGGATACAAACACACTAACCTGATCAGCAACATCATACATGCAGATGTATTTGCTGCTTCCTCCAGCCAATATGTAACTTCCATCAGCAGAATAACACAAGGTCGTGAAGTACTTTCCTGAACTTGAGTTAGCTGCAGATCTGCGATCTGTCATAAGACGCCCTCCAGCAATATCCCTACGTCCCTCAATGGTGTACATTAATACACCATCAATTGGGTCCCAAAAATGAATTTGCCCATCTAATGTACTACACGCCAACTGCTTTCCATCTGGACGATAAACCACAGTGAGAACATCGTGCGTGTGAGGCAATGTTTCAACAGCACCCTTTCCTTCAAAAACGTCCCACAACCGAACCGTTCTATCCCATGATGACGAAGCTAAGACAGCCTACATTGGAAACAGAACATCACATTTAAGGATCCTAGCAGATTCAAATCATGGTGGACAAAAGTTCAAACGTTGATGGTAACCAGGCTGGACAGATCCCAGAGATTGTTGAGAACTCACATTTGAAGGAGAAAACATCAATCCATGAACAGGACCTTCATGACCGCTAAGAATGTCCAACAAACGACCCGTTTTCATTGACCACACAAAAATCTGTCACCAGTAACCAAAAAAGAGAAAAGAAGTTAGTGACATTAAAATATGTTTTCTTGATACTGTTAAAAGTACAGGCCAAAAAAAAAAAAACCTCAAATGAATCTAGAGTTCCAGCACATATCACTTCTCCACTCTGATCTGCTGCCAAAGAAACAAATTGTCTGGAAGAAGGGGTTGTGAACGTCCGGAAATTTCGATAGCGGAATAAATCCCATGCACGGACTGTTCCATCCAGAGATGCACTTAAGAGACAATGGTTATTGCCCATAAAATGAAGAGCAGTTACGGCATTTGTGTGCTCAGAAAATGTTACAAAGGAAAAGCCTGAGGAAACAGTCCAAACCTGTAAGAAGCCAGTAAAATTTATGAGTAATTTAAAAACAGTTGGAGTAGATTTATAATTATAATTTGATGAAAAAGATATGGTCTTCAGTTAATTAAATTCAAAAAGACACTGAAAGTGGCACGTTCTGGATAATAGTTTACCTTGACTTTGTTATCATCTGCTCCGGTAGCTAAGAGCTGTGAATCTGGAGAATATGCAACGCAATTCACATCAAAATAATGCCCTTGCTGCTTCAGTATATAAGTCTCCGACCGCCATTCCCACACAAGCAGCTGCCCTAGTCTTGCACAACCAAATGTCAACCAATTCCCAAGCTCATTAAAAACCGCTGTTGTTATCTTTTCTCTAGATATTGACAACAGGTGAAGGCACACAAAATCAGGCATCTGATACAGCCCAAACACGCCATTAGAGAACCCGACAACGACCAGATCAAGCCCTCGGTGATAATCACATGCGGTCAACTTTGCTGGTGCCTGATTGAGATTGTCCTTCCTTAACAACTCCCATTTCCCATTCTGCAAATACCCAACTTCTTCATCCAAGTTACCACCTTTCCCTTCGTAATCCTTTCTCTTCTTCAAATTACCATTACCATCGCCTTCAGAAATTCCTTCATGATCCCTATCAGGCGTACCCGGCGACAATGGTTCTGAAGTTTCCACTTCCATTTCATCCAATTCACCTTCATTAGGCCTAAAACCCCAAGTAAAGATAAAACAATCGCGTGTAATCGTATAAACTCTGCAAACTCGATTGGATTTCTTATCAACGCCGAAAAATACACCCATAACAGTGTCTCTATGACCTATGAACATAAACGGCTTATTCCTAACCTGATTAGATTTCAATTTATTCACGAAAAACAATCTCGCCGTCAAATCTTTCGATCCAGCAAGCAAATAACTCGAGTCCGGGCTCCAATCCAAGGCCGTAACTTTATCGTCGCAAACCGCGAAAGTCCTAACTAGTTCAAAGGGGAAAAACTCTTTCTTGAAACCAGGAGACCGCCAGATTTGGAGCAGTTTACCTGAGGCGACGGCGATATAAGCGCCGTCGGCGCTGAATTTGACGGCATTGACGGAGTGCTTGAAGGTCATCCGATGGAGCACAGCTCGGCGGCGAAGGTTTATGAAGAGGCATCGGCGGTTCTCGTCGACGGTGATGAGGAACACTCCGTCCGGCGAGGCGGCAATTCGGGAGATATTCGAAGACGATTGAACAGGTAGAGTTAGGGTTTGGGATTTGATGAGGTCGGTGACGGAGACTCGATTGCCGACCGGGGAGATTAGCTCGGAGTTGTTGACGACAATAGCATTGCCTCCTCTGTACGGAGCTCCGAGAAGGTTCTGAAATCTGAAGTTCATGTTTATCCGATGTCAACTATTATGGTTGCCGCCAAAACGCCTAGGAAATTTGAGGGGGAAAAGAGGAATTAAACAGAGAAAAAATTTTCTCGCCAAACAAACATCCAAAAACGCAGAGAAAATGTTCGTCTTGAAAGCTAGGGTTTATACAGGGTTTAAATCGCTAACCACGGCGGTTCAAGTAACAAGCCCAGCATCATAACTTGGGCTCAAAATGTGAGCCCATCTAAGAACTCATCCCGGGTAAAATCAGTGTTTTTTTTTTTTTTTTTCCTCTTCCTTTAGAGGTAGTTTTTTTTTTAGAGGGAAAAAAAAAAAAAACATGTTCTTTAGATAAACACATGGTATTTTTAGTACCTTTAGTTGTTTAAATTATTTGAATACATTGGCTAAAGATAATTCCACGTTGATAGTTTAATTCTAGTATAAGATTCAAAAGTTAAATCCCCCAACCTCATTTTTTGTAAAGATAATTCTTAAAAAAAAAAAAATACAAGAATTAAAAAAAAAAAACAAACATATACTATTAAACCCTGCTAAACTACTTGCATTAACCATATTTTCACACTTCACATCTCTTTTTTTTATTTTTCAGATTTTACTTCGGACTATGATATAAGTTTGACGAATTCCGGTTTCACGAACTTCCAACCCAAATGGACTGATCATAAGATACCAAGTTAGGGAAGGAATGGAAAGTCCGAAGATCTCTCGAAGCTCGGGTCCAACATTGTCAATGAGTATCAAATTTCTATACCATCTGATCAGGTACTCTTTTTACAAAAATTTCGGTTTGCTTGAACTCTAATGGGGTATTTGATGAATGAGTTTAGTTTAAGATTTTTAAGTTTTAATAGTAATTTTTCAGGAAGGATAAAAAACTTTTTAAAAAAAAGATAAAAATTATGATAAAAAAATACAATTTAGTTTAAATTAAATTTATCACCAAACATCCCTAACTAACTGAATGCAGGTTGTGAAAAGCATTAAAGAATTGTACTGCCCTATAATGTCCTATATCTATACTTATATTTGAATCATACGATGAAGATTCAAATGGGAATCTACGAAAGGTATGAAAAGAGTCTACGAAACTGTGAAGTGAGTCGCGAGGTGTGAAAATTATTTCAAGTGTTTGCTTATTATATTAAGATTTGGGCAAGCCACTGTGGAGACTCTGACGTCTACAGAAGCCCCAGCTCTAAAAACACTTGGCAAACACTTTTTTTTTTTTTTGGTTCCTAACTTCCTTTGTGATATTTGGGTCGATCCATGATCCAAAACTGGCAGGATATATACAGAATTAAAAAAAAAAAAAAAAAAAAAGAGAAAGAGAGAGAGAACACACTAATATAGAATACATCAATCCTTTAAGAATCCATAAGGATTAATTGTGGAATCCAACACAACAATAGAAAAGATTTTAAGTTACTCCGTCCTTATATTTTATTTTGTATTTAAGATCTTGTATATTAAGTATGTATCTATCAAAAATCTATATGATAATATCCTTGTATTCGGCTTCAATAAAAGGATTGGGCCAAGTATGTGCAATAAAAAAAAACAAAGGGTCAAGTATGTGCATTAAAAAAAACAAAACAAAACTTGGAATGGAAGAATAGGTACGGGGTTGTTTGGTTAATGGTTCATTGTAAACTAAATTGTTTTTTTTTCATTATTATTTTTGTTTTTTTCTGAAAAAGTTTTTTATTTTTTCTGAAAAATTACTATCGAAACTTAAAAATCTTAAACTAAACTTATTCACCAAACACCCTAGTCTCTCGCTAAGGAGAAGTTTGAAAGAAATTATATACATATATATATAGTTATGTATATATTTGTAGTTAGATGAGCGTTTGAATAAAAAGGAAAAAAAAATGATTTTCCTGTTCCATAAACCTCCTCTACTCCGCGCCAAAACCCAAAGTGTGCGCAACTGTTATTCTTTCTTCTCAGTTCTCTAACGAATATGGACCCAAATCGTACTCGATCGCTACCACCATCATCATCATGTCAAGTACGTAATACAAATCATACTCTTTGATGCTCAAGATTGTATCTTTTTTGCAACTTCTTCTTATTTATTTAAAATTTCTTTTGTTGAACTTTTTTCTTCTGGTGTTTGTTCATCAGAAATCTCCTAATTTGTCCAGAAATCCGAAGCAATCTTTCTCCTCTGAAAGATAAGGAGCCACGGCTCTCGTCACCCTATCAAAGAAGGTTCCTCATTTTAATTATTGTTGACATTATTATAATTATTTTTTAAGGATTTTCGTGGGTAGAATTGTTATTTACGATTCTGTATCATGTGGTGTGATTATCGACAGTGATGCTGATTCTCATCGGATGAATGTTGGTTTCCCGATTCGCCAACTGGGGTTTATGAGTGACAAGAATCTGCCTTTCACTTCCACCTAAATTTGTAGAAGTAGAGTCTGAAGATCTCTTCGCAGTTCGGGTCTAGAGCTGTCAATTCGGGTCGTTTTTCTGGACCACCGCAGGTACTTTCTAGGCCTGAATTGATATATGATGCGGATTCTCATCGGACAAATGTTGGATTCTCGTTCCACCAACTGGGGTTTACGAGTGATAAGAATCTCCCTATCACTTCACCTAAGTTGATAGAAGTAGAGTCTCAAGATCTTTCGCTGTTCGGGTCTGGAGCTGTCAATTCGGCGCATCATTCTGGACCACCTCAGGTATTTTCTTTGTGTTTCGATATATAAGCAGTGGATTCATAAGTCAATTTTTGGTTTTATTGAAAATTGAAGGCTTTGGCTTCATAATCTTGGTTTTCTTGAGTGTCAAGATACCAAATGAAGGTTGTGAAAGGACAAAATGGAACGATACTCATGCCCAGTCATGTCCCGAGTCTTTCCTTATATTTCACTCCATATGATGAAGATTTAGATGAGAATCTAATAAATATGAAAAGGGTGTGTAAAAGTACAAACTGAGAGCTACAATGTAATTCGAAAATTTGACATTTGAAGTCAATCCCGGCCAATCCTAAGAACCTTTATCTTGTTCATTGTTTCTAGCCTTTCTTTGATTAACTAAGAATTAGCTTACTTGTGTTTGGCTTGTATATTATTTTCTTTTGCTAATTAACCTCTGTTTTTCTAAATGATTTTTGTGTGTTCAATGACTTTAAAATTTAAACTATCAATCTAAAGTGCGAATTTGGTTGTTGTTTGTTGTTTCTCAATCTATGTAAAGCTATCTATCTTGTTCATACAAGTTTGTTGTTTCTTTGCTTTTTCTATACAGTAATATAACTGTATACGAGTAATTTGATGTTCGTTCATCAGGAATCTCCTCATTTCTCTGATAATTCAAACAATCTTTCTCCTCTGATCAGACATGAAGCCACCGCTCTCATTACCCTCTCAAAGAAGGTTTCTGGTTTAAATTATTGTTAATTTAATTTGTTTCTTTATAAGGATTTTCATTGGTAGAATTTTTATTTATGATTCTTTATCATGTGTTTTGATCATTAACAGTGATGCTGATTCGCAATGGACAAATGTCGGTTTCCCGTTCCACCAACCGGGTTTGACAAGTGACATGAATCTGTCTTTCACTTCACCTAAATCGATAGAGCCTCCATTACTGTGCCAGAGTGGAAATAGAAAGTCTACAGATCTTTTGCAATTCGGGTCTAGAACTGTTGATTCGGATTATCTTCCTGGACCACCTCAGGTACTTGTTTCGTTTTTCGAACATATGAGCAAGTGAATTCATAAGGCAATTTGAAGTTTAAAGATAAATTGTAGGATTTGGCTTCATAATCTTGGTTTTCTTGAGTGTCAAGAAACAGAATGAAGGTTGTGAAAAGACAAAACGCAATCATACTTATGCCCAGTCGTGTCCTGAATCTTTCCCCATATTTCGATTTATGATGAAAGATTTAGACGAGAATCTAATAAAAGTATGATAATTGCTGAAAATCTGAAATCAATTCAATCCCAACTGACAATCCAATCCTGTAAATCATATCGCACTCATTAATTTCTAGCCTTTGTTGGAGTAATTAAGAATTACTAACTTGGTCGTTTTAGTAATCGTTCTTGCCTAATCCTCTATTTTGCTAAATGGTCTTGACCTTGGAGAAATACCCTCTCTGAAACATGTGGGTTTTTTTTTTTTTTTTTAATTCTTATTTAATACTTAAGCTATATTTGTAAAGTCCTAATGGTAGACTGTTAGATCATTTGTCTTCAAAATCTCATTATATGCCTAAAAGACGTACATACAAATGATGTTGTGAAGGGACATAGATTTCTTTGCTTCTCATGGTTGCTATTGGGGTCCCGTTTCTAATTTCCCTTCTCCAAATGCCGGAAACTGTTCAGCACCATCAACTTGCCTTTTCTCCGAAGGCCACTAGGCAGGGCACTGAATCTCCAGCCGATACTATGGTGATCCATCCAGAGATAGTCCCTCATAATGGAAGTATGTCTACTTTACTGGACGGTAATGGGGTTGAGGAGTTAAATATGTATCCTCTACTGGACCTGGACGGTAATGGGGTTGAGGAGTTAAATTATGTATCCTCTACTGGACGGTAATGGGGTTGAGGAGTTAAACCAGGGGAACCCGAGGAAAAGGTACGTGATACATATTCTAGTCAGTGTGTAAATACTTTCGACACTTTGTCTTTAACATTGCTTTGTTTTTGAAATGAATCCAGGCAAAAGGCTTCAGACAATGATGAAAAGGACATATGCTGCAAGTGTGAGAAGGCCGAATGCCTGAAACTGTATGTCATTGAAAGACATCACTTACTGTTGTTGTTGTTGTTGTTGTTGGTTTCATTTTAATTATTTTGTTCGAACCTATTTTCTCTGGTGTTGGATTTTGGTTGGTCGTTTCTTGTAAAACAAGTTAAAGGGCTTATGCTGAAAACCTGATCGACATTTGGGAAGATTTGATATGAAAATAATTTTCTAAAATTAGTTACACATAACAGCAAAAAGCACTAATAACAAGTGGTCTTAAGTTAAGAGTGCTTATAATCTTTAGTATTTTCAACGTTTCTAAACCATGTTCTTCCACATTGGCAGTTATTGTGCTTGCTTCGCCTCGGGACTTTATTGTTTCGGTTCTTGCACTTGCCAAGACTGCAGAAACAGGATTGCTTACATGTTACAGGTTCAAAATGCACGCAAGAAAGTTGAATCTCATGATCCACTTGCCTTTGCTCCAAATTTCACTAACACAGGCACCGAATCTCCAGCCATTACCACGGTGATCCCTCAAAAGAATTTTCATACAAATTTGTTGTTTCTTTACTTTTCCTTTACAGTAATATTACTGCATAGAACTAATTTGACGGTGGAAACACTTTGCAGGAAGATGGGACCATGTCGACCCCAAGCACACCAAGGCACAAAAAATTCTGCAATTGCAAGAAGGCAAAGTGTCAATCTGGATATTGTGTATGCTTCAAGGTACAAAATTATCAACTTTTTCCTCTCATCTAAAATGAAAAAAAAAAAAAAAAAATTACACCGTGTTGTTGTATATATACAAAAAATGATTTTTCTTGGAACTCTTATTTATGCTACTAATGTAAACAAATTTGCTCTGATTGAATACAATTTGTTTCTTTTGAAGGATAAGGTTGGATGTTCTTCTGATTGCCGATGTACGGATTGCCAAAATTCTTTTGGCAAGAGAAAGAGTAAGACTCTCTGGCTTTCTGCTTTAGATTATATATAACTTTGTATTTTCAGGAGTTTAGTAACCCTCTTTTACATTTTCAGGATAATGGTAGTGTGTCTCTGGTGAGAGGTCAAATGTGAATGAAGATTTGCAGGCTGATCTGCCACATTTTGCAGGCTCTTCTGTTCTTCGCCCGTTTAGTGTATCTTCAATCTTTTTCTTTCCTTTTTTGGGAAATCAGTGAAGTGACCTTTGTTGGTACATACTTATTCATTTTCTGGTGAATTTTTTTGGGCAATGTTTAGTCATATTGCCACCCCCAGAATCATATTTTTGTGAATGTTGTTGCTGAATCGGACATGCTGTGCAGTGGGATAGTCAGTTCTCTGTTTTCAGTTCCTTATAAGTGAAGGTTTTTATTTCAATAACTTCGGTGATGCAGAGTTTATATGTTTTGGTTCCTGAATAGCAGAATTTCTCCTCGAACTAGTTCCCGATACACACACACACACACACACACACATATAATATATGTATATTTTAATCACATTTTAGTTATTGATATTTTACCAACAAGTTTGGGTAAGGAAAAACCAAGAGATATCCTGATTGACTTCACAACTGGGTAGGCTATTTCCACGATCAGCAGTTTTTTCTAAATTTTTTTTTTCCTTTTCTTTCCTCTTCAGTGAAACCGCCATATTCAAGAGTCAGCAACAAACGAATGTGAAGTGAAAAGATAAATAACCTCACATGAAGAGACCAAAATGTTTTCCAACTAATAAATATCACATTAAGAAGATTCTCAATTTTTAGAACAGAGGTTCTCAATTCTTCAAGGGCAGCTTTGACTGGCACTAAAAAGTGATTTAAACAATGAAAGTTTCTCTAATCCAACTTAAACAGTTTACACAACATAAATGCACATATGCACTCCTTCAAACATGCTTATTAATATACAAAACTTCTTTTTTCCCTCAAAAAAAAAAAAAAAACACACACGCACATATATATATATATATATGCAGAACTTCTTTTCTTATATCAAAACGCGGGAAAAGTTGGTAGAGGTAGTTGACTATTGACATGCATTTTTCTTAAAAGGAAAAAAAAAAAAAAATATATATATATATATATATATATAGAGAGAGAGAGAGAGAGAGAAATGATATGTTATCTACTGCTGTGCAAAAATCTAATATTTTTTATGTTGACACATATTTATAGATCCCAATTTTTGATATAAAAAAAATGAAAAAAAGGGTGTTTTTTGTTTTTAACCTATAGAATTTTAACATATCAAAACAGATTATAGACCCGTGAGACAAATAGTAAATGTTGGGGAATTCCACGTGGCATCATTGGATTAGATCATTCTCTATTTGTAATTACGTTTTTTTTTTTTTTTTCTCCTTAAACTACTTTTGTTGCTCTGTACGTGCATGAAAACCGAAAACCCACCAAAAAAAAAAAACAAAAAAAAGTAAAAAAGGAACGCACAGAATGAAAGAATAGGTAGTCTCCCGCTAAGGAGAAGTTTGAAAGAAATTCTACTACACACTCACACGAACATATATATATATATGTATGTATGTATGTATGTATGTATGTATATCTAGATGAGCGTGTGAATAAAAAAAGAAAAGAAAAATCACCCTGATTAATTCCTCCATAAACCTCCCAAACTGAGCAAACCAGTTCTTCTTCTTCTTCTTCTTCTTCTCAGTTCTCAACGAATATGGACCTAAATCGTTCTCCATCGCCAGCATCATCATCATCAATTTCATCTCAAGTAAGTTCATATTTATTCATGATCAAGATTGTATCTTTTGCAACTTTTTCTTGATTTTTCTTTTTTTTTTTTTTTCTTTTGGTGTTTGTTCTTCAGGAATCTCCTAATTTCTCGAATAACCCAAGTAATCTTTCTCCTTTGAAAGATAAGGAGCCACCTCTCTCATCACCCTCTCGAAGTAGGTTTCTGATTTTAATTATTGTTAATTTAATTTGTTTTTTCAGTGACTTTCATGGGTAGAATTGTTATTTACGATTCTGTATCATGTGCTGTGATCATTGACAGTGATGCTGATTCGCATTCGACGAATGTTGGTTCCCCACGCTGCCAACCAGGGATGACGAGTGACAAGAATCTGCCTTTCACTCCACCTAAATCATCGGGGCCTCCATTACTGAGCCAGAGAGGAAATGTAAATTCCGAGGATCTTTCGCACTTTGGGCTTGGAGCTGTCGATTCAGATCATCTTTCTGGACCACCTCAGGTACTTTCTTCGTGTTTCGTAATATAAGCAGTGGATTCATAAGTCAAGTTGAAGTTTTATGGTGAATTCAAGGCTTTGGCTTTATAATTTTGGTTTTCTTGAATGTCAAGAAACAGAGGGAAGGATGTGAAATGACAAAACGAAATGATAATCATGCCCAGTCATGTCCTGAATTTTTCCTTATATTTCGAGCATATGACGATCATTTAGATGAGAGTCTAATAAAAGTATGATAAGGGTCTGTAAAAAGTGCAAACGATATTGCTAGAGCTGTGTGCGAAAATTCGAAATCGATTCAATCCCAACTGACCATCCAATCCTTAAAATCATGTCCCGCTAAATTAATTTCTAGCTTTTGTTACATTAATTAAGAATTAGCCAACTTGATCGCTTTACTAATCATTCTTGCCTAATCTTTTATTTTGCTAAATGGTCTTGATCTTGCAGAAATACCCCATCCCGGCGTGCCGTGTATTTTATACTTAAGTTATATATTTTAAAGTCCTGAAAGTGAAAATATTAGATCATTTGTCTTCAAAAAGTTGTAAAGACAACTGAAGAAGCATATGTCATTATATGCCTTAGAGACGTACGCACAAATGATGTGGTGAAGGGACATAGATTTCTTTGCTTCTCATTGTTGTTATTTCCTTTTTTTAATTTCCCTTCTCCAAATGCCAGAAACTATTCAGCACGATCAACTTGCCTTTGCTCCAAAGGTCACTGGCGAGGGCACTGAATCTTCAGCTGATACTACGGTGATCCATCAAAAAATAGTTCCTCGTAACGGAAGTATGTCTCCTCCACTGGACAATAACGGGGTTGAGGAGTTAAACCAAGGGAACCCGAGGAAAAGGTACGTGATACATATACTAGTAACTGTATGTATACTCTTACACTTTACTTGCCTTTAACATTTCTTTATGTTTGAAATGAATCCAGGCAAAAGACTTCAGACAAGAATGAAGAGGACAGAGGCTGCAATTGTAAAAAGGCCGAATGCTTGAAACTGTATGTCGTTGAAAGACATCACTTGTTGTTGTCATTTTCATTATTTTTTTCGAACCTACTTTCTCTGGTGATGGATTTTGGTCGTTTCTTGTAAAACAAGTTTAAGGACAATGCAGAAAACCTGATCGATAGATAGGAAACTAATTTTTAAAACTAGTTACACAAAACAGCAAAAAGCACTTATAATATAGTATTTTCAACGTCTCTAAGTCTAAACCATATTCTTCCTCATTGCCAGTTATTGTGCTTGCTTTGCCGCAAGAATTTTATGTTCGAATTCTTGCACATGCCAACACTGCAGAAACAAGAGTGATAACATGTCCACCGTTCAAGATGCACGCAACAAAGTTTAATCTAGCAATCCACGTGCCTTTGCTCCAAAGATCATTAACAAGGGCACCAAATCTTTGGCCAATACTATGGTGATCCCTCAAAAGAATTTTCCAACAAATATGTTGTTTCTTTACTTTTCCTTTACAGTAATATTACTGCATAGAACTAATTTGACGGCGGAAACACTTTGCAGGAAGATGGGACCATGTCGACCCCGAGCTCATCAAGGCACATAACAGGCTGCAATTGCAAGAAGACACAGTGTCGGTCCGGATATTGTGTATGCTTCCAGGTACAAGATTATCAACTTTTTTCACTCATCTAAAATGATAGAAAAAAAACAAAAAACAGAAAAAACAAAAACCATGCAGCATTGTTGTCTATATACTTGGAACTCTTATTTATGCTACTAATGAACAATAAATTTGCTCTGATTGAATATAATTTGTTTCTTTTGAAGGGTAAAGTTGGATGTTCTTTTGATTGCCGGTGTACGGATTGCCAAAATTCTTCTGGCAAGAGACAGAGTAAGACTCTCTGGCTTTCAGCTTTAGATTATATAACTTTATATTTTCAGGAGTTTCGTAACCCTCTTTTACATTTTCAGGATAATGGTGGTGTGTCTTTGATGAGAGGTCAAATGTGAATGATGATTTGCTGGTTGATCTCCACTTTTTGCAGGCTCTTCTGGTTCTTCGCCCATTTAGCAAATCCCAATTCTTTTTTCCTTCCCCCCCCCCCCCCCCCCCCTCTTCTGGACATAAGTTTAGTGACCTTTGTTGGTACATAGTCATTCAATTTTTGGTGAATATTTTTTGGCAATGTTTAGTCATATAATCCCACCCCAGAACCATATTTTTGTGAATATTGTTGCTGAATCAGATATGCTGCACGTGTGGGATAATCAGCTCTCTGTCTTCAGATCCTTAGAGGTGAAGGTTTTAATTTCGAGAACTTCAGTTGAGGCAGTTTTTAAGCTTTGGTTCTTGAATAGTATCAGTTCTCTTTGAAATAGATCCCGACGAGTAATTTTTTTTTTTTCCATTACATTTTTGGTATTGCTGTTCTGCCAAAAACAATTGAGGCAAGGAAAAATCCAGAGATTACCTTATTGTCTTTATAATTGCATCAGTTATTGCCACAATCAGCAGTTTTTATTTTTATTTTTTATGTTTATTTTTTCCCCCTTTTCTTTCCTCTTCGGTGAAACCACCATATTCAACAGTCAGCAACAAAGAACAGCCGTTGTCAGGTCTTTGAGTAGTAGAAATAGAACAGACAATCATGAACTGAAAAGAGAGATACCCTCACATGAAGAGACCAAAATGTTTTCCAACTAATATATATCACATTAAAAAGCACCAAACGCATCTTAAGAATAGCTAACATCTAGTTTCTACAAGTGAAATAAAAACGGGAATACAAATGATAGTTTACTTTTTTTTGGGACAGACACGAAACCAAGGACAAACTAAGGTTAGTTTTACATATAGCATCTAGCCCATAACCCAATCTATAAAGTGCCTAGTTGTAGATATGAGTTTTATTTGTAATGTATTTATTCCCTCATCAACTCCAACTACAAACTCCAAATAAAACTATTAGCGAGACCCTTCGAGCCCCAGCCTTGCGATCAGCCAATTGCAGACTTCATTCATTTCTCTCGGGATTGTGAAATGGCCAAGCCTGCATAGTTAGGGGAAACACTTTAGTCAAACCGGTCGTCTAAATGACTCTTGGCTCAATGGCCCTTTCTACTTGAAAAAAAGAAGTTACCCATCAAAGGGTTTCAATGTGAGATAGCGAAATCCTGCTGAACTCAAGCAGTGAGCTGATTTCTCTCCGTACTTGTATGGGACTACATCATCGCCTATAGTTGAAATTGATAATGTCAGTGCACTTGCCAAATCAATTTCTTTGCACATCACATGTAGTAATTGTGTTTATATGATCAAAGCATACGCATGATCTACGACAAACCAGAAAGGATTCAAGAAAAATGGATCATGTAGTTTAATTTCTGCTTTTGCTGTTTATTCTTTTTAATCTCGAATTGTTGAATGAAACTCTTCTTATGCGAAAATAACCGAATAAATAAGAAACGGAGTAAAGATGAATTTCTTAAGTTTACTGTTTCACAGATTAATGGTCGGAATTCTTTTCTGCAACTAGCTCTTCATATGCCACGGATTAGAACCGTATATCCATCATAGTCACAAAAACAGTAAACAATTTAGTATATAAGAGATGAAATACGTACAGTTTCCATGACACAGAAAAATGGGTAATGATGCAGCCGTCTCATAGCCTCATGCGATCCTTCTATTTTGTTCCTCAAGCTCCTGCATGATAGTAACCTTTTAAAACCATTAATATGGAAATACTTTTTGAAGTTTTTTTTTTTTAAAGGTTTTTTTTTTTTAAGCTCACTTAATTCCTATAATGTACAAATACAGTTCCAATGTTGAGGTCTAGAGTGTAAATCCCTACAATCCAAGTTCAAAATAAATAAATAAACATGTCCAATTAAGAACAGTGGTCCATCTTCCTGAATTGAATAGTCATGGAAAACCAGATGAAAGAAGTTCTCAAACTATCTCTTTAAGTATTCATACAATAATTCGTAATGTAAGAAGCTTCTGCATTAAGTCATACCTTGATCCTGGAAGCCAACCACTTAGACCAACAACTGCCGTTAAGTTGACAGGATAAAGGTTGCCATTTGCATATCGTCCCATAGAGTAACAAGTTGCAGAATAAAGGGCCATCGCAGCGCCCATACTGAAGCCTCCAATGCCAACTTTAACTGTCGCCAAAAAGTGATACAATGAAGGTTACCATAATTGAACTGATTTACAGTTTTACTCGAACACAACGTAATTATACTCCCTCAAACTAAATGTTTCTTAAGAATAATCGGCAAAACTAAATGAAAAAACCAGAACAAGGCGAGAACTAACATGGTGCGTAGCTTAAGTGAATATAACCACTCAATCTTATTATTAAAAAATAAATTAAAAGAACTTAAAACATGGAAAGATGAAAGGAATAATCAAGCAAGTAATCTATGTTGTCATGTTGATTTAATTTGCCTTTGTGAGTTAGTGAGTACCATCAGGTGGCTCAGTTGACAACAAGTTTGCAATATGTGCTGCTGAAGCATCTAAACCCTCCCAATCATCCGGACCATCTTCCGAAAGCTCACCCACATCAAACCCTGATGGGAATTTCATAAAGCATTTTGTGATTCTTATTTCTTATCAATATCAAAGCCCGGAAAAGCATTTTATAAGAAATCTACAAGGCGGTTGATCTTACATGCGGTGCAAGAAAAACCACCAAGTGATGCAACAGGACGGGTAGGAGCAGTTGGACATATCCATTTGATCTGCATCATGGTCGAAAAACACACTCATAGACGGATCAGAGGAAGTAACATATTTGAAAAAGGAAAACAAGTTTTCAACCCTTTTGAATGTAGTTAAGAAACAGATATACACTTACATTAGGGAGAGGAAGAGTTTCCAGGAGTTGAGATGAGCTGCAAACATATGGAAGAGAAAAACAGTCAACGTGTCTGCCTTTGACTTTTAACTCTAAACCTTTTTCTTATGGCAATATCTATTGGTATGTAAGGATAAACATCGAAACCACATAGTTTTTAGCAGAAAACCACAAATCTGTTGTCACTTGTAATTACTCAATAACAAGAATCACCCATCCAATCTACGAAAAAGATAATCACAGTTAACTATATAAGAAAAATAAATTCTTCATCAGGACATTTCTAGTTCAGTAGGGCATACACTCTATTCTGAATCGAGCTTTGATAGTTAAGCTTAGCATCAAATCACACAAAAAATGAAAACGAAAAAAAAAAAAAAAAAAAAAAAGGATCAAAAGATGCATAAATTGACGAGCACTGCTCTCTTCCATACATTTTTTTTTTTTCGAATGAGAATATCAATGAAAAGAAGTTCAGTGTGGAAAAGTTTTATCTTATGGACCCGCCACAATGGACTATAGAGCATGCAAAGATGTTGACAATCTCAAACCCCTTTCTTTTTTTCTCATCTCTCAAAGCACAAGCTCCGTGCTTCCAATACAGGGCATGTACTTGAAAACAAAAAGAAAAGAATGCAATCGAATCAGCTGCTGATGACAAGTCAGGGAATATAACATCAAACGCGACAGTTATAATTAATTTTTGAGTTCTCACCTACCCACCTTGCGACAAAGTTCACCAAAGAGATAAAGTAAATGATTTGATTCTCTATAAGAGAATCATGCCCGTTTACTTTTTTTTATGTCAAGATGAACTCTATTTGAAACTATTACTCTTTAACAATTCAGTACTATTCTTACCTCGCAAGTTACATAAGGTAAAATGAAAAGTAGATAGATGGAGATTTTACTACTGTCAACTTGTTCTTTGACTTTTCAAATGTTCCAACGACAACCCCTTGAACTCGAGAAAAGTAGCAATGTCAATCTTTCCATTCAAAAAACAACATCAGTTACGCAGTTTACAGGTGAGCTTCTCCATCCATTTTTTGGACGTAAAGAGACGGAAAGACCAACATTGTCACTTTTCTCATGTTCAGGGGTGCCGTTGGGACATTTGAAAAGTCAGAAGGACAGGTTGATAATAATGAAGTCCTAGGGAATCTTTGTAATTCATCCTAATACCTATTATAAAGTGCTAATTTACAAAGCGAAAATAACAACAATACCTCAAGCCATTATCATTAAGACCGTGTAGCCAGATTATTGTCGCCTGATGCTGTCCTTTGGGCTTCACCACATGAGTTCTTCCGAACTCGATTGTCCTCCTGGCAGTTCTACTACCTGATGGTCCAAAAGAATCACGGAAAATAAATATATACGTATGTATATACTGTTCTATCATATGATCATGTATTTATAATTGAAAAAAAGGCAAATGTAAACTTAAGAGAGAAAAATTAAAGGAGGTGAAGAAACAAACCAGAACCCATGTTAGAATGCGCATAGCTCATATTGGCCTTGGGGAAAACTGAGCAAAAACAGGCCTCTCTTTAACAAGGGGTAGGAATGAGAAGAGAAGGGAATGCAATGAAGAGAACCCAGAATGACAATGCTTATTTATAACCAAATGGGCACTGAGAAAAGGGAATAAATCTTGTGAATATGCATTAAAAAAAAAAAAAATCAGTATTGTGTACACCAGCTAAACGTACTGGGCCTAAAACCACCTAGCTTTAACCAAAAAAAAAAAAGGGAGAGAGAGAGAGGAGAGAGAAAGGCATGGCATCAATGAAAAGGAGGGGAAAAGGCAAGGACAAAAGCAGGAAATCTTTTGAGAGCAGAGAGAATCCTAGCAGAGGAGGTCATATTCATTCGTTAGCTAAAAAGCCTCTCTCTTGGAGAGAAGCGAGGGCAGAGGAGAGAAGAGGAGGCACTGGATTTTTTTTTTTTTTTTGGTACAGAGAGAGAAGGAATTTATGCTCCGGGCAGCGGCTAGAAAATAAAGCAAAGCAAAGCAAAGCAAAAAAGCCCAAATGAAATTGCAGAATATTGCTGAAAACAATAAAAGCGTGAGCTAAGTCTGGAAAAGAAAATTATATTTTTTTAATCAATTATTACTATAAGAATTCTTCATCATTTTGATAATTAGATGCCCCTTACACATAAATGATAAAACCATATTTTACAGAAACTTTTTTAATTTTTATACATATAAATAACTTTTTTGTTTTCCTTTCTTTTTTGCTTGGATATGATTTTTGTATAATCTATAAAGATTTACCAACATGGATTTATTATGGGGAAGAGACAACAAGAAAAGCCAGTGAGCTTTTTTCTCTCCTTCCATCCTTTTTCTTGCTTTCTTGCTTCTCACTATTTTTATTTATTTTTTTGTTTTATTTATTTTATTATTATCATTATTATTAATATATATATATATATATATATGTATTGGCCTTACCCCACCCCCTTTGAGACTAGTTGTTTGTTTATGCTCAAAAACACCCGCCATTAACGTTAAGTCACAAGAAAGTCCAAAACTAGACCTTCTCATTAATGATAATTGGGACAAGAAAATCCATTCCTCCCTCTCTTTATGTTTGTTTTTCTCCCTAAATCTTTTTGTTTTTTTCCTCTAAAGCGGTAGTGGATTTGATGATGAAATTATTTAAATTATTATTATTATTATTATTTTGTCGTCTTTTTAAACACTTAAGATGAGAATAAATTTTCTGCAAGGGGCAATATTCATGCCCTAATTTGGGGAAATGGGAATTAACTGTTCATTAAATGTCCCAAACAGTGACTTTGTTGCCATTATATTTTAAAGGGCTTGTAGAGAATGCTTTCACTGCTGGATTGCAATAATTATTAATATTATTTCCTAAAACATTTTAGGTAAAACTAATGCAATGTATTATAACCAGTTGACTTAAATCAGTGCCTTACTTGGCATATTATGATTGATTAATAAACAATTGTGCCGTATCTTGATCTCCTACCTAGGTCAGCATTTAGGAACATTTTTTTTTTCCTTTCTTCGTGGAAAATATTAGGTCACTTTTTTGTCTGTCAACTCATATATTTTTATAAAAAAGAAATGTAAAAAAGGACTCATTTCTTAGTAAAGGAAAGAATCAATCTTAATTAGAATAATTAGATAATTACTATTTTGTGGGTTTGGTTAGGAGACAAACAAAATATGCTGTTGGCACTAGTAGCTATTATTAGATAATTAAGATACTCCAACATCTAGTTATGGTTCAAAGTTTTTTTTTTTTTTTTTTTTTTTTTTGGAGAAAATGTGTTAGAATAGCATATGAATTTTTATTAAAAGAAAAACTATAAACCGTTGTAAATCAACTTTGCCTTTTTTTTTTCTTTAATCTTGGTTTATTTTATCTACATATTATTGAAGTTATTTATTTATTTCTTTCTTTCTTTCTTCTTTTTTTTTTTTTTGGTTTGTATATTTGTTTTTTTGTTTTTTGATAATCTCTTCATGTGCAAGCTGGTGCGCACACTCAAAAGTCTACTCTATAGAAACACTCTAAAAATTAACATTATCATGCAGAAAGCACTAGCAATACAATACCAAGATGAAAGATAGCAATGTTCTATTGAATAGACATTTGTGAACCATACTATGTCTTTAAATTAGGGGTATTTTTCTTTGATAATGAAGTAAAATAACTAACCAGTGAAAGAAGTTTTATTTTTTATTTTTTATTTTTTAAATATTTAGATCTAGTGAAAGTACATTTAACAAGTAATAAATATGGATCAATACCTAGATGAAAGCTGGTAATGGTCTATTAACTAGGCATTTGTGAACCATACAATGTCATTAAACTAGGGGTTTTTTTTTTTCTTTGATAACGAATTAAAATAATTCACTAATGAAAGTAGATTTAAAGAAGTAACAAACATGTATGTAGACAGGGTCATAGAAATTGTCTGATTGATATGATGGCATTGGTAAGGTATAGCTTAGTTTTTTAGGGAAAAAAGGACAACGAAGATAAGGTTCAAATCTTGGAACATTTCGATCATTCCACAGTAAATTACGTACTCTAGTTTAGTTTATTTATTTATTTATTTATTTATTATTATTATTTTTTTGGTGGGTTCCATCGCACGAATTAATAGATATACCTCCTCTAGTTGTTCTCCTCTTCTAATGTCTGTTTTCAAACGGGCAAAAAAAAAAATCTTTTTTTTTCTTTTTTAAGCAACGAGCTAATTTTAAAAAAAATATATATATATATATATTTTGTTTTATGGTTCTTCTCTGCTATATACGAATATGTTTGTGTGTACAGAAGTGGGGTGTCAAAAATGTTTTAGTTGTTGATTGTATTTACTCCAAGGATGGAACCAAAAAAACACTACCGAGAGATAATCCAACTTCTAGTGCCCCATAATTCCTTTGGAGGAAGAAACAAAAGAAATGACTTTCAATTTGCAAATATATGTAAGCTGTAATTTCTTGTGTGTGTCCGCATCATCTGATTCCTTTGCGGAGTCAAAAATCAAGAATTCTCTTCTTCTTCTTTTTCTTTTTTTCTTTTTTTCTTTTTTTTCTTTTTTTCTTTTTTTTTTTGTTTTTTGGTTATATCATTAACAATGCATAATAAACTCTAATGAGATATAAATAAAGTTCTCTTATACATATATATATTTATATGTATGTATGTATAGATCCCCAAAAAAAAAAAAAAAAAAAAAGGCACAAGAAAAAAGTAATTTTTTGTGTGGAGGGTGGGGGCCTTGGGTTCATTTGCGTAGTAGCTTTCATAGGCTTCATGGAAAGTGAGGAATGATAGTTTAGTTGACGGGTGTGAATGGGAAAGCGGGATTGTGGAGGGAAGATTTAGGTGGAGTATTGCTAGACGTCCAAGTTATTGTCCAGGCATTTGTCTCTCGGCTGTTTTGGTGGCAAGAAAAAGCTGATGTTCAGTTTATTCTTTCTCGTTATTGGTAAGATTTTGATGTGAGTGAGAGCGCCTTTGAAGCGAATCAATTCTTCTTTGATTCTCATTTCCCTTTTGCCTTATTTATTTTATTTCTCATTTCTTATTTTTTAAGTAACATCGATTTCATTGCTTTGCTTCAACAGTTTGGGGTCGCAAACCAAATTAAAGGATTTCCCACTACGTCCTAAAAAGAATGGCATATTTGCTCAAACCAGTATTTCTAATTTTCCTCGCTTTTCTCTATTTGTCTGTGGCATTTGTTTGAAGTTCACACTGTCTGTGGTGGTTATTCATTGTTCTTCAAAGCAACTTATGAATTGTTTTGACGAAGAGAGTTTGATTAAACCCCAAATTGCACTTTAATAAAAAAAGGTGTTCATAATTTTCAAGTCATGCAAAGTTGGTTACAGTCATGCTGAAATTAAGAATCTGAAAAGATCGCAAGCTCCGATTTCGACAATCACTACACCATTTCAATACCATCACACTGAATGAGTCGATCGAATGCAGATGCAGCTCCTTGGAAAGGAGTTTTAGAACAAACGTGCTCGCTATATTTCCAAAAGGAGAAAAGAAAAAGGAGCTTACGCTCTATGTATGATAGGTCCTCTTCGAGGTAAATGGTAGGCACATAGGTTTTACCATTTCAACTCAAGGGAAAAGAATCACGGAGTGAACAGCGATTATTCGACAATTGTATTTGAAGAAATCCATTGTTCCAACAGAAGACCTGCCTGTGTCTATATTACCACAGAGAAGATTCCATCTCAAATGTTGCAAAAGCAACAACAAAATGACTAGGACCAATCAAAATCAAACAAAACATGAAGAAGCTTTTGAATTTTAAAATCTGTAAGAGTGCACTCAAAATTGTCTCTTCATTTCCCTAGACTTTATTCCAGAAGGAAAACTCGTGCTGTAATCAGTGATGGTGTTCATCGTCATCATGTCCATCAGGAGATCCTCCGGGTCCCACCACTTCAAGCTGTGACACCAGACTCAACATTAGAGGATTCTATTGCTGAAAACAACTAAAGCTGAAATTCGACACTAAGAACTTTTCTCTGGGAAAAGTAAAATGAAGTTGGGAATATGACCCCTCAAGATACGCTAGGTCGGATTCACACGACAATTTGCTAGATTATCCAATCCCAATTGGCGTGTAACTCTGATTTACAAGGCATGCAGATGAAATCAAAATTGGCAAATTTTTTTTTCAAAAAGACCCTTATCAACATAGGAGCTGATAATATGCTAACACGCATAATAAGTAACAGATGCACTTTCTAACATATTATTTATATTTAACATTTTAATGAAGGAACCTGGGTACAATCATGAGCATTTAAAACCAATAAACCACTTGTCAACGCATCTAATCTTTGGATGAATTAGCTCGAGAATCCTTCCAATCTGACTCTGAAGCTTGAAATGACCCGTTTAGTTAACAAGTTAATTTTTCAGTCTCCGAAGATAGGAGGGAGGGTGGGAGAAGAGAGTTTGAAACAATTACCTCAAAATACTGTGTGCAGACTGGGCATTCATATGGCTTGCCTTTCTCCAGCCAAAACCAGACAACATCATGCTCATCCTCTGTTAAATTAAAGACAAAAGCACATCAAGTGGGTAATATAGCATCACTATTTTCTTTTTAATAAGAATTAGGGACTAAGTACGTGATAAGCCTCATATTTGATTTAAGTATGCTATGCATGCTACGCACACGCTGTGAGTGGGGTTTGGGAAGATTGCATCGTTGTTCCACATAAACCATTCAACAATAAAAGACAACAACTTTAGGTGCACTCACCTCCTTCACCACCAGGGCATCCAACTATTCTCTTGTCATAATAGGACTTAACAATGGCAGGAGCATCCTAAAGGTCAAAGGAAAATATACATTAGAACCAGGAAATACATATTAGGAACAGAGACTTGTGTAAAAATTGACAACAAATAAAACTTTCCTACACCAGAAAAGTAACGATGCCGGATAAAAAGAATAAGACCGAGAATTATGACAGCATTGGAGTTAGTCCAGCCCAATATAATTGAAATTTTAACTATCAAAACCAAATAGAACTTCAACCCATTTAGATGGCGAGACTTTAGATTGGGATTACACCTTGTACTATAGTATTACATTAGACTTAGATTTGCAGATACTAGAATGAGTTGATAAAACTTTTCACATTTCGAATTATGGACAAGAAGATGAAAACAGCTAAACTGAACCAACATGTTGACTGCTAAAACGTCTTTCAAACTATATTCAACACAATGACGGTAGCATTGCAATTACAAATTATGAAAGCCATTTCAGTAACGAAATTCAAGAACGATTGCATAATGAAAAGTATTAGGAACAAACAAAATGATTCTACAATCGCAGATCAGACTGACCTTGGTGCCAAAAGGACCGACGGGGTAGTTTATCTCCAACAAATCTTTTCCCTGCCAAAAGAAACAAAAAAATTCAAATCTGAATTTAACGCCAAAACTAGGAAAGAACAATAACCTAATTGCACGCTGTGATCATAAATCCAGTCAGCTACACTCCAATCCTATTTCGTTCTTAGAATCACGTAATAGTAAGCATAAGACTAGAAAAACTTTCCACATACTACACTTTCTTTTCCTCCATTTCTCATCAACCAAACAAATCAAAATCGCAGACAACAAAGAACAATAAAACTAAAAAAAAAATACAGTAAAATGAACGAAAATTAAAAAAAAGAAAAATCACCTCAAGTTCAGCCTCAAGCTCCTCTCGCTCGTGCCCGGTCGCAATCGGCATTACGTCCTCAACCTTCTTCTTGAGAGTACCATCTGCTACAACACAAAATCCAAATTCAACAACCGCACACACACAGAGACCTAAGACCATCATTCTCCGAGAAGATCTGCGGAGCAAATTACCTGAATCAGAGCTGAAGTTGCGAGAGAAGATAGATGCGGAGGCGGAAATCGGCGAGCGGTCAAGCAATCGGATGGCTCCGGCGGCGGATCGGAAAGGGGCGGCGGCCGTGGACGCCGACGAGGAGGCGGCTAGGGTTAGGGTTTTGAGGTGAGAGGAAGAGAGAAGTCGCCGCCACATGCTTGTGGAAAGAGTGTGTGGGGGTTAAGAAGTTATGATCTCAGGTCACGCCCTGTTGTGTAAGAGCCCCGGCGGCGGAGAGTGCCTGCCTGATAACAGAAAATGTGAATTTTTGTGGAGAAATGAAAGGAAATGAAGACCAGGGATTTTGGGCACAGGACGATGGTGGCGATGGGCTGGGTTGGGTGGGGGATCGTGAGTCGTGCCTAGTTTGGGGGCACAGCGGGATTGACTTGGCACGTGAGAAATTGCTCTACACGTGCTTGACTTTCAACACCATCACTCGGAGCCCTAGCCCATTTCATGTCGTTTTTCTGCTTACCGTTGTTGTTGGGGTCGTTCACTAACTCCGTAAATTTGCTTAATCCATTTAACTCAGCCTAATTTAGTAGATTAGAGAACTAATGAATCGAGAATTTTTCGATCCAAATGTATGGATTGGATTACGGATCGAGTATTTCTCTATCCATGGTATCCATGAATCTGAACTACGATGTTATCACAAATTGTATTTTAATAAACAATTTTATGTTTTAATATGCTTATTTTAATTTTCAGAGCCCATAGATTGAATTCGTCAATTCATTTTGTGACATTTTATATTTATGGACCAGAATAAAGAAGAATGGTAATTCAACATGTTGATATTGGATTGAAATTTTTCTAATATTAAAGTTACGTATTGAATAACGAATTAAGGCGCTTAACCTATATGATCTGAAAATGGTCAAAACCATAGGTGTTAGTACTATTTGATTTCCACTGTGGTTTGTTTTTCATGTTGTTTGACGTCAGTCAATTTTAATGTCGTTTTTCAGTAATCTAATGGCGCTTTTGTTGTCATCGTTTACCATGTGCTCATCTGAACTTTTTTTTTCTTCTCAACTTTTGTGCTTGCTTCCCTTTTCTCAATTTTCTTCTTCTTCCACGTCAAAGTCGTTCAAAAATTTTGTCGTTTCTCATGTTGACATGTACGCTTTGCCGTCGTTCTCCAATTTATTCGCATTTAAATTTTTTGTTCTTTTCTGGTTTTTTTTTTTAATTTATTTTGTCATCGTTTTCCAAGTCGTAGTCATCTAAAACAAAAATGGCATGCAGTATTTTGTTTTGTTTTTTTTTTTCTCTTTTTTTTTTTAATGAGATAATGCAGTATTTTTTGTCATCGTTACCAAGCTATTGTCGTCTACTTTTTTTTATTTTTGCAGTTTTTTTTCTTTTTACAGCAATCCCTTAAAATTAAAAAAATAATAATAACAATACGAAAAACAAAACAAAAACAACGGCAAGGTATGTTACCAACGAACAACCACTACCGGAAAACAATCACTACACGCCTTACCAACGAACAAGATTTGAAAAAAGCAAAACAAAACAAAGAAGTGAAGAAAATCTTAACATAGTTGTCAGTAATTAAAGCCAGAATTTAGAATGCAACTTGTCCAGTTTGAGTTAGGAAGTCATCAAATCAGGCACCAATTTTACACTCACCGAATCCGTCATTTTCTTTTGCGTTTTGCTTTAACTTCCTGGTTCTGATCTTCCTCCAATCTTCTCCTTAAGCCATTCAATTCCTCTTCGCTAACCGAGCCATTCAATCTTTGGTTCAATGCATATGCTTCACCCATCCTCCTCTTGCACTCTTTGCTAGCAGAATCATGCGACACCACTAATCGAGACGAGAAAATGCGAAAAAGAAAAAAAATAGATTCAAACAACTGGTAACAAATTATTTAAGTTCTCATCACAAGTTTAGCAGCATTATTTTGAAAGTGACGCAATTGACCTGGTCGTGGATAATCTTTTCCAATGACACACTTTGCTTTGGTCTGAATGCTTAGAGGAGCTGTCCATGGCTCATAGATGTACTCCTTTGGCATGTCTGTTCAGCGGCACTCGGATCATACGCTAATAAAGGAGAATACAGCCTAGCCGAAAGAATGTGCAGAGGAGAAAAAAGTTCTTCATACCTTTCAATACAGGAAGAAAGTGCCTGATGTAGTTGCCGTTTGGATCATACTTCTTTCCAAAGGAGATCGGGGAGTATATGCGATTGTACTGATCCGGAAAATAAAGACATATGAAACCATGTCTATTGACAAATGATGGACTCATCCCAACTCACGTACTTCAGATACTAGCTGGAACGGGTCCAACTGATAATATACTAGTATGGTGAATTATATTTTTCGTACCTGGTAGAAAAAAGACGAACAAGATAGCCATAGCCAATTTCCATTATTGATAGCCCAATCTGAATCAATCAGAAGCCTCTCGAAAACGTGACGACCTTTCTCCCAGTGAACAAACTTACAACAGCGGAAAAGATTGACGTCAAGAGAAGGAGATGACAATGACAAAGACAAAGAAAGGCTGACAGTAAGCTATATTAAGTACCAGATCCCCACGAGTTAGGAAACACGCTACACAGTGCCGAGCTAAATGGTGCATCCAACCCCACTTGCGAAGCTGCAACGGCAAATAGATTACAAACATGAACTAGGTCCAGACGTTTCACTCTGAGCAGAACTGTGATGCCTAACTAATTTTTAACTCTTGAAAGGGCGCCATAGTGTACCTGAACCATGATAGCATCAATCCAAGGGTACCCAGTCCTAGCCTCCCTCCAAGCGGCCAACAGTTCTTCATCATCGTTCCAAGGTATCTGCATCAGAAGTAGTGTTGTGGCCACTTATCCATGATAGATAAAAAGTCCAGAAGAAAAGAACTTCAAATGATTTCGCAGCACATCAACTTTTACCTGCTTACATATTCTGTTATTCTTCATCTGATCGAAATTAGGAGTGCCAAAAGCCACAGTATAGAAAAAGTCCCGCCATAACAACTACATTACAACAGCAGTTTTCAATTTGCTGCAATTACAACAGGTTTGCAAAAAACAAATCATCATAGAAAAGCTACCTGTCCAACAAGAGAAACCGGTGGCGATGTATGCCTTTTGACATTTTTGTAGACATCTTGTACACATTGATAGAAATATCGGGAAGACAGACATCCAAACTGCCAAAAACACAATTCTTATTTTGTTGTTGTTTTTTTCACCCCAGAAAAGCAATAAACAGTCGAAGATGTCAACACAAAATCACACTAAAGTATAGAAGTGTTAGATCACATTCACTTGTATAGATCTTCCCGCTTGTTACTTACTTTCAAATACGGGGATAAAACAGTTGTAGCTGGCTTAAGAAATGCAGATGGGTCACCCTTAGGTTTCTCAAAATTTGCCACCCACTCCTGCACTCCAAGGCAAGAATACAAATGTCAGAAAAATGTGGAACAAATAATCTAGAGCTTACACCACCATCGTTATTTCGAAGACGTTGATGTCTCATCAGGTTAAAGCAACCGAAAGGAAGTATAGAGATCACCTAAGACAACTAATGTGACAGCCGTTAAAACATCTGGGATGACAATGCTGTAGGAAGCTTTATCTTACCTTACTGCTTATCGAGTCTTGCAGCCTCTTTAAGGCTTCAGATTCACCTCCTCTGAAAGGTGTTAACTCGTCCTGCATACGTTTTTTTTTTTTTTTTAAACAAAATGTCACAGAAAATAAAATGTCTGGTGTTACGTTGTAGTTCAAAACCTGTCCAGTGTCTTCGTAGCCAAGCTCTTCCACTGTCGGAACATCAAAAATCTCACAACTTCCAAAATCTCCTACAGGAGGAAGCGAAGAAAACGTGGTTGTGAGCGGAAAAGATGCCCAGGCGGGTTCCCCAGCAAGTTTCAAAAATGATTGATAGCTCAGCGGTGGCTTTCCTCCATTCTTCTCAAACAGTCATTGCACATGGACAAACTATCCATCAATCAGTGAGGAGAAAGCCAAGAAACTCGAAAGAACCAAAAAGAGTAAAAGAAATAACACAAACAAATTTTCACCAAAAACAACAATGAAAAATCGCATTTTGCAATATCAACAGCCTTTTTCAAAGCCCCCAAGTTTATTTTGACAATGTTATGAAAACGGATTTTGACAAATAAATGGTTTGAATAGTAAAACATTAAAATGTTAAACTAAACTTCAGATGCATTTAAAAATCCATCACATTCTAGACAAAAAAAACAAAAAATAAAATAAAAGTAAATTTGCAACATCAAAGCATGGACATACCTTCTGAATGATTTCTGCAGGATCAAAGAGGGTGTGACTCACAGGAGAGAAAACCTCAATCCCATTCGCAGATGCATATTCCTGTCAACAACAAACCATATATTTCCCATTTCAGTCACAATTTTCCTTTCTTTTCTTTTCTTTTCTTTTTCTTTTCCTTTTTCTTTTCCTTCTTTCGTAACCATAATGTTTAAACCGAAAACAGATTACCTTTACTTTAACGTCCATCGCTTGGTAATACGGTTCAGTGTCGTATTCAAAGCAAAGCCTCTTCACATCCCACTGCAAACACAAAATTTTCATACATAACATACACACGTACTAATATATGTGTATATGTGTGTATATATAAATAAATATATATATATATATATACACCTGTTTCAGGCAATGGATGAGGATTTCGGCAGGTTCACCCCTGAGAACCAGAAGGCGGGAGCCGAGCTTCTTGAGGTTGGAATCCAAATCCACGAGGCTCTCGAGCATGAACCGGATACGGTTCAACCCGGCACGAGAGGAACCCGGGGAAAACGCATTTGGGTCGGGTGTCATGTAATGCGGGTCGATGATGAAGAGGGGATAGAGGACGGAGGAGGCCTTGGAGGCGTACTCGAGAGCCGGGTTGTCGTGGATCCGGAGGCCTTTGCGGAACCACATCAGAGAACCCGACCCGGACGCCATTTTTGCGGATTCTGGACACTGAGAATTCAGTTGGAAGAGAAGAGAGCGAAAAGTGTCTGATGTTTTTTTTTTTTTTTTTTTTTTTGGGGTGCAGTTGGCGCCTTAAATGGAGAGGTTCATAAGAGGCCACGTTGTTCGTGCTAAAGTGCAAAACGTGGTGGTTTGCTACAAACAGCGACGTGGTGATTCGTTTAGTTTGTGACCGTGACACTGACACCGTGACGGGAAAAGAAAGGGAAAATTTGTTGTTCTTCCACAAATGATTTTTTTTTTTTTTTTTTTAACCGGAGAATTCTAACTATTTATCTTATAATTAAATTATTGTTAATGTACTTACGATCATTTCAACAAATGGATTTATTTTATTTTGGTGAATAACAAATGGATTTTTTGAACCGGAGACAGGAGATTTGTTTATATTTGATCTATAGGTTTGTAATGAAATTTTTATATTAAAATTTGCTAACATTTTGAAAAACTGTTTGTGATTTTTTTTAATTTTTTAGAAAAAAGAAAAAATCGATATAAAAACTTTAAATTTAAAATAGAGAGCATCTTTTAATGAAGTACGATGTAGACAATACCTGTTATCAAATAAATGAATTATGATCTTTCTAAGAAATTTCTTTTTGATACAAGCGTTAACCTTCGAATTTTAAAACCTCATTAGTTTGGTTCTATTTCCTTTTTATTTATTTATGAATTTCTATGAAATTAAAATTAATAATAAAATTACGGTAAAATTCTTTTTATATATCCTATAGGCAGAGCTCTTTTTTAAACTATCTTGATTTAATTAAACGGTTGAGATGGTACTCTTGCATGATAACTATAATGTACCTTAACCCATAATATTATATACTAAAAAAAAAAAAACTAGTTTCTTAACCGGTCAACCAGTAGCCCCTAGATGCTACGAAGATGCCAAAGAGCCCCCTTCCCCAAACGCCAACGCCCTGCCCAAATGCCAACCAAATTTGACTTCGAGGGGAAGGGGGTACCTCGTCAGCATCTAGGATGGGGGGCTCGTCAGCATTAGGCTGGGGGGTTGCATGGGCTTGAGCGCGAGGGGGTGGGTGGGTGCCTGGCTTGTCAGCAGGAGGTCGTTCGTCAGGGAGAGTTACCAGCGGCCGAGGAGGGAATGGGTGTTTTAGCCATTTCTTTTTAATTTATTGTTTTATATATTATTTTTAAATTTTTTAGTTTATGTTAGTATGAGATAAGGTGTATTATAACTATCATACACAAATAACATATTAGTTCTTTGATTACATTTTAACAGTTTAAAAATGAACTATACTGATAGGGTTTATAAATTTAACTTTAGTAGAGATTTATCCTAAAATAAATTATATCTGTCCAACTATTAAAAAAATTTTTTTTTTTGTTGAAAAGGAATTAGAAAAAATATATTTGATACTTGAAAAAATCATTAAAATTAATAATTTTCTACAATTGGGCACGGTGATTTTTTAAGCAGAATGAAGTAAATAACATTTTTATGAAAATAATTGAAATAACTTTTTTTTAGGAAATTGGAATAATTAATATATCTTAAAAATTTTAAAATAACTATCAATTAATAATAAATTTTATCAAATGATTTATTCTTATAAATATGCTGTCTAATTAATAAATAAGAAAATTTTATTTATCTAATAAGTTATTGTGTTTTTTTTTAATATTTAAAAACGGTTGTTATTTATTTTAATTTTTTACTTACAAAATGTTATTTAACACACTTTTCCTTGTTGAAGTTTGGAGACGAAAAATTTTGAGCAAATTATGGGTAAGTTATGCCTAGTGATAAGAATACGACTAATACAATCAATGGTGTTGGCACAACGGATTAAAAAGACCTATTAAGACTCTCCTTTGTATCATTTAGGGATCGAGGTTGACACCCTCTTCTTGTTTAGGCCCACAGTGGAGCTAGTTTTCTCTTGATATTGGTTACGAAAGCATGAACCAAGTTCCTTGGTTGTTTTACTTATGATATTCGTAGATTCTCCAAGTGGACTCGGGTAATGGACAGTAAAGATACTATTGATCCTCTTTTTCGTGATTAAAAAAAAAAAAAAGAATACGGTTGCTGGGAGCAAAATTCAAAAGAGAGATTATAGGGGAAAAAATGAAGTGAACAATAAGGTTTTAAAATATTTGAAGTAAACATCAAATTTGTTAGGTTAAAAATTTATTAAGTAAATGACATATTTACAAAATTTAAATAAATAATCTTATCGGAAAAATTTTATGTAAATGGATTATTTAATTGATAAATATGCTATTTACAGTAAATTTAAAAGACCTAAGACCAGTTTGGGAGAAGTATAAGACAAAGTTTTGAATGTTAAAGAAATGAATTAAGTTTTAAAAATATTCACGAAAATAAACTATTTACAACGAAAAAGTATAAAAACTTAAAATAACAAATGTTATAATGTTTAGAAAAGTATTTACAGAGTCCCTTTTTTTTTTTTTTTAAACCCTCTTCCCAAGTATAAATTCATGAACATGGGTGGTGAATATACAGTATACTATTAGACTCCCTCCCTCTGCTGATCGTGTGTTCTAAAAGTTTCCGGGTTTTTTTTTTTACTGATTTTAAATCTAAAGCGATTTTTTTTTTTTTTTTGTTTCGTTTTGTTTTTGGTTGCTGGTTTGGGTAAGAAGATTTGCACCGGCACCAAGGGAAACGGTACCTATATCTATTTCTCCTCTTTTTTATTCTCTGCTCTGTCCTTGTTGTTCTCTTTTTACCATTTTCTTTACTAACACGACTGTCAGATTTCTTCATTAGCTTTGCCTTCCCAGTTCTCTTCTCCTCCATCTTCTAATGCTATCTGCTGTTCTTCTCTTCTCTGTCTTATGGAATTCTTTAGCTTTCTCACACTCTTTTTTATTTTTTAGCTTTTTAATATCCGCTCATTCTAAATTTATTATAGAGTTATAATTATATCATGAATTTTTAATTTTGATAATTTAGACCTTAAACTTATAAATTTATTACAATTTACATCCCATTGATAAATATTATTGATTTTTTATAGAAAAATTAATACTTCACTTACATATATATGGCTAATTAACAAAAAAATAATTATTATTTATACATGAATTAACAATGCAAATATAAATTACATATTAATTTTCTTAAAAAAAATAATATTAATATTTTATTCTCAAAGAGGTGTAATTTATTATATATTTATAAATTTAGAAAGTAAATTATCAAAATTAAAGTTTCACGTGTTAATTGTAACTCTACGACACAATAAGAGTTTAGGTTTAGGGCGTACATAATTTTTAATTTTCAGGTCGTCGTTGTTTTTTTCTTTTGTCGTATCTTTTCAACATGAGTCGTTTTCAATTTATGCTGTTACTCGTTCTCGTCATTTGTCAATCTATACCTTACCTTCCAATGTTTTTGTCGTTTGTAAATATTGTCGTTTCACTTTTTTTTTGGGCTAAAGAAGGTCGCCGTTTCATTTCCTTTTACATCGTTGTCGTTTTCTTAGTGCGTTGTTTATTTGCTCTTGTCAGTTCTCTAGTCCTTGGTCAATGTATGTCGTTTCTTCTTACATTCTTTGTTGCTGTTGTTGCTTACGGTATATAGTTCACGAGAATCTTAGTCGTTTCTCATTTTATCTTTTCTCGTTGTTCTCGATTGTGGATCTATTGTCGTTTATTGTTTCTTGTTTTCCTTTCAATGTTCTTTCCATTTGTTGTTGTTTTCCGTCTTACTGTCGTTTTAAAGATTATGTTGCTTCCTGCGGTTGTTGTTCACAAGTATGTTCAGTTGCTTTCCTGGTTGCCGTTTAGCAATGTGTTGCTTCTGGCTTTTTTCGTTTCAATGTTTTGTTTCGTCGTTAGCCAATATATTGTCTGATTGATGCTGATTTGGTTTTTATGTTGTTGTTGTTTCTCGTATGTTTTTTCTTTTTTTTCTTTTTAATTGAATTTCATTTCTACTCTTTTGACTTAGCAAATTCATGTCCCTTTTGCTCCTTGTCGTTTGTACCTGTATTTCGTCCGGCTATTGTCGTTATTGTTGCTTTTCAACGTGAGTCATTTGTTTTTGTCGTCGTTTGCCATGTATGTCGTTTCCTATTGCTTTCCTTTTGGGCTTAATGTCGTTTTGTTGCTTAAATCGAGTCCTTTACTTTATGTCGTTTCTTCTTGCTGTCCTTTTGTGCTTAATGTCGTTTTTGTGTCGTTTTTCTCTTAACATTACTCCTTTATTCTCCCTTGGTCTTTGTTTCGTCAACTTTGTGTCGTTTCTTTATATGGATTGTCGTGTTTCTACTTTCTGTTGTTCTAGGTATGATGTTTCTCGTTCTTGCGCCGTTATTATAGATTTATAGGTATGTCGTCAACTTTACATCGTTTTTTTTAAAATCTGCGTAGCATTTTGCCGAGTGTCAACTCGAGCTGTTATCATTCTTAATTGCGTTGACGTTTTATATTCTCATATGCTAGTAGACTCTCATTTCTCTAGTTGTCGTTTCCAGTATATGTAATTTTTATTTAATGTCGATTCTATTTGTTGAAGTTTGTCAGTTTTGTCGTTATTTGTTGTCGTTTGCCAATTTTTGTTGTTTTGTCGTTGCCCATTGTAATATTTTGTCCCGTCTGTTTGTTGTCGTTTGTCAATGCATCTTTTTACAGATTCGTCGTTTGTCTTGTTGTTGTTACTATTAATTCCTTTATTTCTCTGTGTTGATTTACAGTTATTGTCGTTTTCGATTCTTTTACAGTTAATTTATGTTGTTTCTAGTATTTGTTGTTTCTTAATGAATCATTGTTTCTTCTTGCCGTCTTATGTAATTGTGTTGTCGTTTATTGTTGTTGTCGTTTTCTATTGTGTGTTGTTTTAAAGAAATTGTTTTTTCTGCTTATTGTCGTTTGTCATTTTATTGTAGCTCCATACCTTATGTTTGTGTATGATGATCGATTTCAATGGCGTCCATTTAGCTCTATAACTGGCGTCTGTCTCTATATGTACTCGAAGTTGACAGCATCGCCAAGTCGGGGGAAATGTATTAAAGGAGCTGATGGCCTTGAACTTTTAATGGCTTTTGTTTGTTGCATTTCTATATGGGAAGTTTGACCAATTTTCTTTGTCGCATAGTATGATTGGTATCTCATTTTTCTTTAATGGCGGATCAAATTTCTACCCCTTATGAAATTCTTGACCTTCTTTTACAATCAAAACCCAGGATTTTGGCGGTTCAGTCGCTGTATTGTGAGGGGAGTTCTTCAAAGAAATGATCCGACTTCTGTAGCCTCAGATTTCAAGGTTCTATTTTATGATTTAGTTAGCTTAATATATTTTCCAATTATGAGCAATCACACCCGAGGTTGAATTTTTTTTTTTTTTTTAAAGGGAATAATGATCCATCGTTTTGTTGAGCTCTTCATGCTCAGAAAAAATTTTCTGGTACAACTGAATTTGCTATACTAATTTGTCAAAAAAAAAAAAAAATGACAGAAATAGTTTTTCAGTCTTTTAGTGGTCCTTCATTGCTTTGCCATATTGGAAAAATGAACTTATCTTCGTTTTCCCTACCCGTTAGGTGAAAAAAATACCATTTAATGACTATTTGATGAAATGCCATTCAATTGTACTTAACTGCAGACTTCTCCGGTCCCTGCCTTTCGTTCTTTCAGAACAAGGGCGAGAAAGACTACGATCTTCTGGCCTCAATTCTTTAAGACTGTTTGCACTTCTCGGAGCTGGTGTATCTGGCCTTTTGAGTAGTGTAACAATAGCTTATTGTTATGATGAGCCAGAACATGGGCTGGAGTGTCCTAACCATCCATGGCCTCACAAGAGCATCTTCAGCTCTTTCAATCATTTTATTTTTTGTAATGGTTTATGAAAATGAGCTTGAGGTACTTTTTGGCGATGCGTTTTCAACTTTATGGACGAATCTCTTGGACTTACCTTAGCAATCTAAGGACGTCAAGTTCATTTTTTCGCGACATTCAAGAATGGGGAATGCTGTTGTAACTTACATGTAGGATTAGTTTTCTTTTTTCTTGTTCTCTATCCGAATAATTTCGCCACTCATACAGATGCTTTGCTTGGTATGTGGCAATTATTCGTGGTCAGGATTCGTAGAGGCCACCAGGTCTACCAACAAGTCTGTGCATCCTGCCATTCAATGTCACTAATTTCTTTCCATGATCTTGTGGGTGGTGCGTGCACTGAGGAAGAGGCAAAGGCTATCGCAGCAGAAATCGATGTCGTGGATGGGCCTAATGATGAGGGTGAGATGTACACCCGTCCAGGCAAGATAAGTGATCGCTTTCCTCGGCCATATGAACAAGCAGCAAGGTTTGCTAATGGAGGAGCATATCCGCCAGATCTTAGTCTCATCACAAAGGTATATGCAATCATCCAAAATTTTCTACCGTAACGTTTAGTTTTTCTCTCTCCATTCGTCTAGTTTCAAGATATTTCAGGCCCGCCATAATGGTCAGAACTATGTATTTTCTCTTTTAAATGGTTACCGTGACCCTCCTGCCGGTATCTCGGTAATTTCTGCCACTCGAGAAGAGTTTTTAGTCTGCTGCAGTTAAAAAATTATATCAAAATTTATTATCATCAAGATTTTCAATTTTGCTGCTGCTTTTCCAATGTGGCATTCCGCTGTTTGTCACGGCAGATTCGAGAAGGATTGCATTATAATCCCTACTTTCCCGGTGGAGCAATAGCAATGCCCAAAATGCTCAATGATGGCTCTATCGAATATGAAGACGGTACCCCTGCAACAGAGTCGCATGTAATCTTGTTAATCTTTTTCTTGAATTTGATGTTGTAACTGTTAAGTGATAACTGATAAGACAACCTTTTTCTTTGCCAATGTTTGTTCAGATGGCTAAAAAATGGAGCTTTTAGCCAAATTCTATAGACTTTTCTTGGTCACTAGCTTAATCTGGTGGTTTTAAGTTTAGATCTCCTATGTTTTTAGAGGGTTGATTCTGCTATGTACCGCATAAAACGAGTTGAGCTGAATCAAGTAAAGACAGGCGACAAAGCGCTACTCAAAGAACTTCATTCCTGCCGATAGAAGAAGATAAATAAATACAGGAATGAGATTTGACGTAAAAAACTCACATTACGCATGATCTCGGCTTTTGCTTCTATTACAATGAACTACAAGTATGCAGTAAAAGCTATAAGGATGATTTAACACTTCTTTCTTTTGTTTATCAAACCACGGGATTGACCGTTGTTTAAACATGTCGTGGATTGCGCACGCTGATCAACTTCACATCGTCTAATATAGGTCCGCAGAGAGTGCCGGAATGGTCGCTAGCCATGGTGTAAACCGAGCTGAAGAACATGAGACGCGTGCGATCATTCGTCGCCTTGAATCGAAGCTTGCCAGGTACAGACTCTCCTTTGCCAGTGGATACATGATCGACTTTGACTGTGTTCTTTCCCGCGAAAGCCTCGACTGCCAAACTTCCCTCGCAGCCGTTCTTAGCGTCTCCCACAACAAAGGTGAGGACGTATTCCTTGCCTGGTTGCGTGCGGACTATTTGTGCAAGCGAACTTTCTCTGCCGCCAACAAGTTCAATGGCTCGTTTTCCCTCCGGGACATAGAAATGTTCGGAATCTATGTACTTCACCGCCTTCAGGGAATCGATTATCCACCCCGGTAAGGACTGTGATCATCCTCAATGTGGGGTGGGATTAGGACACCACATGTTGTGTTTGGGAACACATAGGGTCCTTCCTCGAAATTCCCATTCTTCAACAAGTTGGCTGCACAAAAGTTTTTATGTCAAAAATGAATGAATTAGTTAATATGTAACAAGTTTCGTAAAAATTACAAAAATGTGTACCTCGGGTACGTTTAGGAAGGCGCAAAAGTTTCAATGCGACGGAGTCAATAAGCGGGCCACAAGCAGGATCTTCCTCAACACCCGGGTTATGGATTATGATTTCTATTGCGGAAGCATCTGCGTTGAAGCCAAATGAATATGAATCCCACCCGTTGCTGCTATACATGGTTTGCATTGGCAGAATTCCCGAGTCATTTGGCTCCAAATTCGGCGAAACCGACACGTTGAGCTTCTCCTCTTGGGCACAGGTGCGTGCCGCGCTGAACGTAAGCGAGTAGAACCCGCCCTTGATTACCCGAACCTTTTGCTTAATGGAAGCTTCGTTGCCTAGCCTCACTGCATAGGCACCCTCGGGCACTATTAGTAGCATGTCACCTTGTGTATGACCAGATTTTATGTACTCAACAACGCCTGAGATCTCCCAGTTGGGAATGGCTTTGCGGCCTAACACTAATGTCCCTTTCATCTCTGATGGTTTTGGACCAAATTCGAAGTTCCCATTCGGGAGAAGACCTGAAAGAAATTAATTAAGTATCGTTGATTAGTCTCAGCTCGCCAGTAAAGCATATTTCTGATTATTGAATCTAGTTAAAATCATATTAAAATAAAAGGATTTTTTTTTAATGAATTGAATGATAAAAAAACAAAACCTTGTTGATATTACTGTATTTTTTGGGGTTTTATATTGGAAATCTCATATGAAGTTCAATTATTGAGTGACCGATTATTGTATATTTGTATGTCAATCTTTTCTAGGATTTTCTGTGATGCCGAATATCACAACATCACTGCATCGCACAGTTTCTTTTATTTTTATTTTTATTGGATGTGATTCTTTTATTATTATTTTATTATTATAAAAGGTAAATTATTAGGTTCGTCCTCAAAATTTTACAAGTTTATATAATTTTGATCCATGTTTTTTTCTTAATTAGAGTGACTATGAACTCGTAAAAATATTATTACAGTAATTTTTTGTTAATTTTTGAACGGAATTTATCAAAAAACATTAGTTTTTGATCAACTTATTAAATGATTTCATCCAAATATTAATGAAAAATATTTTAATAATTTTAGAATCATTTAAACTATAATAAAAAAATAAAAAAAAAACATAAATCAGAATTATATAAATTTAAAAATTTAGAAATTAAATGAATAATTTATCTTTATTCTTGGATCGGATGGTTGGATATAAGTGGTGTATGCTTCATTTATGGGCATTAACTATCAGTCCTCTCGTATGCAGCTACGGCCAGGCTCACTGCTCAGCCAGAGACATGTAATTGATTGTCTAGCTACTTCTATGTATGGATTTAATGCTATACATATATATAACATATGGGACCCAGTTTTGCTGTGGGGAAGTATTTACTAATCGCTGTAATTGAAATTGAAAAACTACTTTTAAATGCCAATTTTTAATTGCTATTCAACGACCAGGACATGAACATTAATGTCACTTGTCATTAATAATTGCAAGGTAGAGACTAGAGAGACAGTGTATGTGTATGTGTGTATATATATATGCATATGTTGCAGATCCCAAGACATGCGGAACAAAAAGACACGAATGCCCTTGAGCAGGAATTAATAAACAATTTGATATTAATCCAAAATCGAAATAAAATGAAAAAAAAATGCCTAAAAATCATGGGAAATTGGAAATGATATATATATATATATATATTTATATTAGATACTTCCAAGTCATTGCCAACTTGATGTACAGCGCAAAACGATTATGTTGTCACGTGATCAAAGTTCTGCATGACGTGCAAATTATCTCTACATAACCATTTCATTAGCAACTAGACTGCTTAGTGCTAATCGAGTCATTAACCTATATAAGTTTAGTGAGAAATTAAGGAAAACAATAAACAAATAAATGACAGAAGAAGAGTATGGTCTAGACTTGTATACATTACGAGGGAAATGAAATTGACCAAACGGGATGTGAGGAGGTTTTTAGCAGTTCATTTATAGAAGCACTGCATTTATTGTACTGAAACCAACCAAACAAAAAAGAGAAATAAAATAAATAAAAGACGCCAAACTTTCGCAGATTTCTGACCACCTTCCCATAAAAAGCATTTTATGCAACGTGCAAGTTTTATAAAAAAAAAAAAAAAGGATGTTATATATCATGCATATGAGGAATATTAATCAGTAAACAATATCATGATCCCATTATTTGTTTTCCTTGCAATTCATTTTCACGATGATTTCTAAGACGAGTATTTGATCCAGAGATATATATATATATATATTGCACGAAGATGGTCTATATATGTGGCAATCTAAATTAACGTGCTAAAGAAGTTGGGATATAACTTGTTAATTAAGGAGTCACCAAATAATTATCGAAGAGAATAATAGTGTCTATGGTTCTTACACCATATGAATATTGTAAATGAACTTAGCTCAAATTAACCTTAGATGTGTGTGTATGAGTGTAATTGTAGTTTGAAAACGAGAAGAGAAAACTCAAAGTTGAGCAAATGAAACTCCAACATTTGACAAGGACATATATATACACACATATATCACACACACACACACACACACACATATATATCTTCACAATATAGTACTAGAGTTGAGAGCTCACCATTTCCAAAAGCAGAGAAGGCAGTGTGGCAAATGGCACACAGCAGCACCACCAGCACCGTGACTTTGTACATCTTTATTGCCTCTCTAGCTCACACAGATCAGATCACAGAGAGAGAGAGAGAAGTAGAGAGAGAGTAGAGAATACAGGAGAGAGAAAGGGGGGGGGTTGGCGTCGAGATCATAGAGGTGACACTGGGTTTTATTTATTTCTGTTTATGAGAATGCCACTCAAGTTGGATGAATTCACAATTGTACCACTTGAATTATATATCATAAAATAGTATTAGGGATACCGACTCTCCTTCTTAATTTTTGAATACCAACATTTAAATATCATATTTTTATTAGTTGATTCAATCAATCAATGTGACAATACTTTAAACATTTATCAATAAAAAAACAATAACTTAAGTACTATATAAGTTAGTATTCAAAAATTAAGATTAAAATTAGTGTTCGTGGTATTTTTTCCGTATCCTATCCTCAAACAGACGGCATCCTTCGAGGAAGCTGTCTGTAACGAAACTGTTGGGTAAAAAGGCCTTCCTTTGTCTGCCCAAAATTTAGCTACTTAAGGCATACTCTCCTTATGTCTTAATCTATTTATTATTTGCAGAAAAGAAAAGAAAAAGAAAAAGAAAAAAAAACTTATTGACTATTGGTCAAATTTTGGCTGATTTTTAATTTTGACTATAGGTCAAATTTAATTTTGGCTTCTTAATATTTCTTGTCTGATTTTTAATATTAATTTGTTTTTTTTTATCATCTGATCGAATTTCCACTTTTTCTTTGCAATGGTACATGATTAAATTGATTACATTTTTTTGAAAGAAAAATAATTCATTTTTGTTATACTGTTAAGTGTTTTTTCGAATCCAAAATATATGAAATATTATTATCGAATTTGAATTTGATCAGCACTCTAACAGTTGGTTGATACTCTTGTTCCTGCATTAATTTGTGATAGTTGACTGATATTTTTGTTGTATTCCTTGTATTTACTTTCATATTAGAAAAAAAAAATGTTTAATCCAAACACACAATTGAAAAACGGAACTTAAAAGGATGGAATATCTTGGACTTCGTTTTAAAATTAAATCGACACGTTAGACTTTATTGAGGCGTAATATTCATTTCATGGTCTTGAAATTATTTTATTGTATAGTAAAGAAATTGTTCCTTAGAGTACAGGAAATGATTTTCTGGGGGAGGTTAAGGACAAACAATATTTCAAATCCACATGTGTTTCGTAACTAGCTTCAACAATGTCGGTTTAAGGGGTATTCTTGTCCTTTTGGTAGCTTTTCCATTTCTTCTTCAATAGGTACAAAAAACCTGAATTTGTTGCATATATATATGCTATCATTCACGAAACGTTTTCCATTTTAATGTTTAGGTTGACATTTGAGTTATAATTTAATTAAATTTGAGTCTTTTTTCAGATGAATTTGTGTTGAATTAAAGAAAAATGATTGACAATCCTCTTTTTAGATTATTACGTTCAAAATTAACGGATATGAGCAAAAAGACCAATGATGTCCAGAATTATAAGTTTAAGAGTTGATTATCAAGAGGAAAAAAAAATTCAGAGATTATATAACAAAATTCGAGAAGTTTAGGGATATCATTACAGAAAAGTCTTTCATAAATCATGAACTCATTTTGTTAACCCATGTATCATGGTTTAATAGTAGATTCATACTTAACTCATTTTGTTAATAAAAATGTGGGCTTATTTGGCAAAACATCTCGTTTTAAATTAAACTGTACTTTTTCATTATGATTTTTGTCTTTTTTCCAAAAAGTTTTTTGTCTTTTCTGAAAAAGTTTTTCGTCTTATCTAAAAAGTCAACAAAAATTATTATTATAACTAAGATATTTCAACTCAAACTAACATACCAAACAAACGAGTTTTAATTTCTCATCCTAAATTTCATAGACACACATACACACACATATGCTTATGTACATATCGGTGCATTTTATAAATTATCTATAAAATGACAGAAATGACCTTGAAGTTTGGGTACCAAAGGCACATGGCTTGGAAGATACAATCATACAATGCTGTCTAAGATCTTGTAGGAAGGTGGACTGAATGGGACAGCAAGCATGCAAGATCTGTCTATTCAAAATGCAAAGAATCAAATAAGATGCATGCCTGCCCTTTCAAGTCTACGAATTTGATTTTCTTACCAAAAAAAAAAAAAAAAAGGATTCCTATAATATAATCCCAATCACATTTTTTTTTTTTTTGGGCTAGAATGTGTAATCCCAATTACTTAAATCTTTAGCTCGTGGGAACAACAAAGGAACATCAGATCAACCAAAATGCACATTCTCAATCACCTCTCCTCCTTTTTTTTTTTATTTTTTTTTTTTTTCCTTCTTAAAAAAAAAAAAAAGAATGATATCCTGATCTTTTGCCTGGCAAACCATGTGCAGTGATCAGGATTCTGATTTGAATATGCCTTCAATCTCTAATGCGGATTAGCGGCCAAAATTAGTACATTATTATTAATACTAATTATATTTTGTAGGCTTTTGCTTGGTGTTGGTCTTTGGTCGGCAATAATTGCGTAGTTTTATAATAATAATAAGGCCATGGACGCGACGGTGGTCCGGTGGTTTATGCGAGAGAGGGCAAGCTTGGGAATAATTGCATTATTATATATATATATATACACATATATATATTTGCTCAAAGTATACATGTATACACACACACACACTTATGTATGTAGAGATTTCTGGCAACAACCAACATGGAAGCATGTGTTGTGGAGTATGTTGAAATCAATCAGTTGTTGAGGAGGGAAACATAATTGAACAAAATATTGAAACCCACCAAAGGAACCTTAATATTCGTTTTCGTCGCTTAAGCAACCCGTCTAAATATTGTTAAGAAAAATTGTAATCAAATAATTAGGATTGAATTTTTGTTCATTTCCTATCTTATTGCAGCCTATTTCACCATTATGTTTGCATGCTTTTTGCTACGTTTAAGTTTTTAGTTTAGGATATGATTCAACTAATAGTTAATAGCAACAGATTTGATTCATTTATGTGTGGCTTCCTTATATATGTTTCATGAATTTCTTACACCAAGTTCTGATGTCGAGCACAATTCAAGCAGAAGTAGAGAAGAGACTTGGCTAGTTTTTTTTTATTTTTATTTTTGTCTGTATAGGAAAGCTTTTCATTGAACCAAATAGAGAAGCAAAAAACTGCTTCAACAAAGTTGAATAAAGAAAAATCAATAAGGGGAACGCAAATAACCTCCCTCGGAAAACAAAACAGAAAGAATTCTGAATTTATCAACTCAAAAATTGAGCAATAAGATTGCCGGTCTTTCTCACCCAATTGAACGAGAAGACATTAAATTTCGAACAATAAGAGTCACTTGGTCCTTAGCAAAATCCACCTCCTAATTGGAGCACGCTCTCGCCAACACGTCTGCAACCACTTTAGCATAAACCGGCGTACGTCCGGCGAGCACACCGACCTTACCATATTAGCAAAGATGATGATCGAGTTGTTGCTTGAACGAGGGCTTATCATATCTGGGTGTGCACCGCCAATGCACATGATTGAACACAAAATTCCTTCCTAAAGTAGTTAGGCCCATACCTTATCTTGAAAATATTAGGCCACTCATGCGGCCCATACTCTTGATGCCTCTCTTATAACATCTCCTTTCGAGTTCGTTTGGTAAATAAGTTGAGTTTGAAAATTTTAAGTTTAAGTTAGAAATTTTCGTTAAATTTTCAGAAAAGACAAAAACTTTTTCAAAAAAAAAATTTGAGATAAAAAAAAATATTTTAATTGAAAATAAGATGGAACACGAAATAAGGCCGTATACTTATACAGGCACTTTGGGAATTTTCATCTTCATCCAGTGAGTGTGTGTAATATGTATATATAGAGAAAAATATTCAAGTAGTTGGAAAACTTTACAGAATATTATTTGAACCAGTCCATGGTTTTAACCAAATCTGTGGGCTTCCAGCTCTCTCCACGTGGTGGTACTGTAATTTTGGATCTATACTCCCAACGTCCGTTCAGCAAAATATTTATATTACTTGTGAGTAAAATGTGTTACGTCATCGAATGACTACAGTTGAAGCAATGTTTAGTTAATTCTAGCTCATCTACGTGTAGTATAATTGTTACATATTAAGCATAAATCCGTATTTAAATTTCATTTTACAAGAACTTTTGGGTCATTATTTTTTAACTTAGTATGACTTGTAAGCTGTTTGATTAGCCTTTTGAGCAAAGAGTTTTTGACATGCTAAGATAAGCACTCCTATATATTTTGACGCGGGTTAGAAATGAGATTAGATTTATTCATTTATTAATTAACTTATTAATTTGTTTATTTTTTGAGCTAGAAGTCAAGATTATATAGGTGTTAGATCCCATCGCACGGACCCATATACCTTCAAACTCATGAACAGTGACGGAGTCGGGATTTATCAGTGGGGAGTCAAAAAATTTTTTTAATCAATATTATACTAACATATATGTCTATATACGTAACAATTTTAATTTATTAAATTTATGATATATTGATACATGAAAATATTAGTATTATATCTAAATAAGACAATATATTACTGTCATTATATGCAATAAAAAATAAAAATAATGCAAGAAACAACTTAAAATTAAGTGTAGATCTTAATATCTTTATAATGCTATAGACATTCAAGTTTCACATCTTGAAACTCCAAGTCTAAATATATCACTTGTAAAAATAAAAAAAAATTTTATATACTTGTAAATAATATTATTCTCTCAATAAAAGAGTAGCTATATTAAATTTATATACTTCAAAATATCATTTTCTTTTCTTAAATATAAGTTGTCATTAACGATCTTTCATATAGATAAACTCATCTATAATTAATTCACTACTAAATTTTGCAACAATTTCCTTATCAATATAGACAACCAAGCATTCATTTAAAAAAATGATCTTCCATAAACGGCACAAACACCATTACAGCCCATGAGCCCAAAATTCTTCACAAAAAAAAAAAAAAAAAGTCTAAGTTTATCACAAATTAAATTAAAAAAAAATTTTGCATTTAAATGCAGAATATTAAAAAATGCTATTTCTAATTTTCTCAGTTAATATCTACAATAAAAACAAAAAATCACTAATTTGTAGCAAGATATTTTCAATTTTCTAAGCGAAATTAGCATATTATCACCAATACATAAGAAAAAAAAAAAAAAACAGAAAAAACAGTAGCACCATGGCCTGCCAATTCCACATTAAGATAAATAGAAAAACCACAATCAAATTAAAAAAAAAAAGAATAAAAGAATCAGAATAAGAAGCGAGAAAAAGAAATACAAACCTAAAGCGGAAACAAGAAGTTGAAGAAAAATGAATTAACAGCCCAAGACAAAAGTTGTCACAAGTTGAAAAGAAATATAGTATAGTAAACTGAAGAAAAATAAAAATTACACCTTGAACAACAAAGTAAATTTCCAAATTTGTATTGGAACGGTGAAATGGGAAAATGAAGAGTTAGTTTCCGTAGAAGCTTTTGGTTTATGTGTAGACAAAATATTACTTAGTATAATAGGTCGGTCTTTTAAAATACTAACCTATTAAAATTGTAGTTCAGATTTAGATTTTAGGCTAAGTCATTAGTCCTACTAATGTATATAGATTTAATAAAACTGTTTTATTTTTAAAATCCAAATTGTAGAACTCTTTATTTATTGAGGACTAAGACCAGTTTATATACATATCAACTTTTTTAAATTAAAATAAAAACCCCACTATATAAAAATTTCGCAAAAATTTCAAATAATCTTCAACCTCTAAAACATCATATCCAAACATGATCCCAAACGGGCCCTTAAAATCAGTGGTATTATCATGTCCTTCATCTAATATCAATTCAATGGAAATTTAATTGAACCATAGGTTAAACTAAGGATTTATTATTTATTTATTTTTGTCAATAAACCATTGATTTCAAAACACCACCAATTCTCTTTTTTATTTATAAAAATTATAACCGTAATGTTAATAAATGAAACATGCGTTAGGTGTTAAAATTTGAATTATAAAATTTAAATTTAAATTGATTATACATTTATCGAGACGTTTGAATTGTTTGAGTTAAAAATATAAAAATTCAAAATATAATCGAAAAAAAAAATCAATACAAATTTTAAATAATTTAAAAAAATAATATTAATCTCATTTATACTTCTCTAAATAAAATTATGAATATTTAGAATTTGACTTACAAAACTACGTAAATAATAAAATTAAAAATAAAAATAAAAATTAGATTGTAATTTCAAAACACGGCGTCCTGAAACTTTAGAAAAACAAAAATGAATAAATAAAAGCAACTGTTAGGTACGGAGAACACGTATGCTTGACGCGGCATCACTGGACTTCACTTAAAATCCCAGCCACTTGCAATCCTTCTCATTAATATCTCCTTTATTCCTCACATTCGGCTTTTTCAGTCTTGTATAAACTCATCAACCCAAACTAACTTTTTTTTTAATTTGTTTTTTTTTTTTTTTTGGTGAGTATGAACCAAACTATTTTACTCTGTACGCATAATAGAACCTCTGCCTATTCAACTGTCGACATTAACACCACTAGCTTTTCAACCTCGACACTTTCTTTATCTCTCTCTCTCTCTCTTTCCAGGAAAACTTACCTTCTTCTTCATTTTATAAAAAGTATACTACTGGGAGAACGTTAGATCTTTATATTTTAAAAAATAAAAAGAATAAATCGCAAAATAAAACGGCATAAAATATAATTGCCCAAGTGAGCTCATCCAAAATCCGACGGGCTAAGGTTATCCGCAGCCCAACTACCTTTTAAATTTTTAATCAGAAATGGTGCCAATGAGAATATTTTTCAGGATATCCTTTGTTTAAAAAAAAAAAAAGAATATTTATCATGATCATGAATATTTCTGCCAAAGTTTTATAAGTGATCCAACTAGCACTTTCAAAAAAATAAAAAATTAAAAATAAAAAAGGAAAAGATTTTCATTTTATTCCTGTTCTTAATTTTAACCAAAGTTTCAAACCACTTATTCAAAAAGCCATATGAAAGACGACATTAATGTCGTCTTCCGCCCAAAATATTTCATTCACATTAGACGACCTTTAAAACATATAAAATAAAAAGACAGTTTTTTGCTCGGATAAACTATTTTTTTTTTTAAATAGTTGATTTAGCATGTTGAATCCTTTCAATAATATATATATATATATATATAAAGAAAAAAGGAAAATAAGTTCTCTGGAGTCTACTGAAAATCAGAGCCGTCTACTTCGCCCATGGTCCATCAAAAATCGCCAAGACCATCCGAAAGTATTTCTAGCCGTCAGATGATTTTCAACTCATCATTCGATGGATCAAAGCCGTTTATTCTCGTCCGTAGAACTTTTAGATCAGATTTATATATATTAAAAAAATAAGAAAAAGACCAAAATGCAACAAAATAATTATAAAAGTCGACAACCCATGAGCGATATTAATGAAAGAAATAGTATCTACCATTAGACCAGACAAATCCATGGCCGTCCACGAAAAGATTCAGACTTGAACACCAAAAAAAAAAAAAAAAAAAAACACACAAACTAGCTGTTCTTGATTCTTGACTTCACCAAATTACAAGAACACATTTATTTCCTTTTCTTTTTTTTTTTTTCAAAAAATTTGATTTCGACAAATTGATAATGGGAAGCCATGATATCAAGAAAGGCATTCTAATACAAAAGCTCCAAATTAAACCCCCCAAACCTCACCGGAGAAAAAGAAACCGGCAGCGAGGAACTCACCGGAGCTCCGAGCGATCACTTCTCTTTGCTGGCGCGGTCCGACAAGTCGGTGGCGAGGCGAGACGCGATCGCCGAGTGGTACATGGCGTCGTGGAAGGTGGAGCTCTCCAGAGTCTTCCTCCGGAGCTGCTTGGCCTTCTCTTCCGTGAAGCCCCCAAGCGAGAATCTGGGCCTGGGCCGCTCCGATTCCGTCTCCGGATCCGGATCCGGGCCCACATTCGGGTTCTGAGAGGATGGGTTGATGTAATCCGGATCCGAGGGCCACCCGAAGAGCGGGGTCCACCAGCTAGGCCGAGTTCTGTTTGCGGCTGTTCGGGTCGGGTTTTCTGGATGATGACGAAGTTGATGCGCGGATCGGGGCGGGTCTGAAGGATGTGAGAGAGGTGGTCGCCATTGGAGAGACTACTGAGAAGAGCGCAAATTGCAGAGAGAGAGAGATGAGAGAGAAAGGCTTGAGTTTTGAAGATAGCAAACTAGAAAGGACAGGGCTTTTCGATGGTTTTGACAGAGGAAGGAGAAATTATCAGCTGCTGTTAGATTCCACTGCTAATTATGTTATATACCGCTTTAGAAATGATCATACCTGTGGGAAAGTAGGGGTATATTTGGTCTTAAATGTATAAGTTTTAGATTTTGTAGAGAGGGTACAAGTAGATGCTGCTGTAGGTGATTTGGGTTGGTGGAGGCATGCGAGGAGAAGTGGATAAGATGCACACGTGGAGAGCGTGGGAGAGCGTGATATTTTGGGTCTTTCTTTTGGTTTTTTTTTTTTTTTTGGGTCTGCTATATTTCTCTTTTTAATTTGCTTTTTGACGTGATTTTGATGGAATTTTGGGAGCTTTTTTGTGCACTTTTTCCAAGGTAGGGACCTCGTCGGGCTGGACAAGCAAGTGAAGCAACACAAGTTTGCTTTTACTCATCCACCGGAATTATTTATAAATTGGATTTTTTTCTTTTCCTTTTTTTTTTAGAAATTAAAAATTAATTGGATTTTTTAATTTTTTTGCCTTGCTGTTCTAGAACATTAATAAAAGTCAAAGCTAATAATACGCATATGCATATAACGCATTTTAGGTTATTTTCAATAAATATTTAGGGCTTTTTGCACGTAATCTCACCTCACTAGAACTTTAACAAGTAAGTGTAATTAAAGAGCACTTATATTTATTCTAATAGAGTTTTAATCTCACGGGTCAAATTCTAATAGCCTATTAAACAAACAAACCCATTTAGATCATCTCCTTTTCAACTTTAAAAAAAAAATGGAGATTTACTGACACATATCAACTTAAAAAATTAAACAAATGGGAAATAAAAATGGGGTTAGACAAGTATTTTCCGCTATTAATATTTTAAATCCTCTAATTTATACACCTGTCATCCAATTCTTTAGAATTTTTGACGAAATTGTTAATTATTCTAGTTGTTTATGTGAAAGTAATAGAGTCATAAAATAGTGATTACAGATATAGTCTAACGATAATTTTATATTTGATTTTATCAAAAGATGAAGAGTTTAAATTCTCTAGTCCTACTTTCCTCAAAAAAAAAAAAAAGTCATAAAATAGAGAAACTAAAGTAATCAATCCTTGTCAAAAGAACAATTGTAACAAACACTTGAAATCATAAAAAGAAAGCCACTCTTTGTATCCAAAGCTCGACATTGATTCCTCAAAGCGTCGTGGTTATTGTAAAATTTCCAATTTGAACACCAACAAAATTGAAAGATTGTCAGTTTTATGACACCGGACTATGGCAACAAGCTAAACATAAGCACCATATAACCTAAAAACAAAAGTTATATACCTCATTCCTATTTAAAATTTTCTCTTAAAAGTTATAAATGAAGTGTCTTTAGCTTATAAATTTTGGTCAAATCAAAATAAAGTTATAATCTCTTCAAGAAAAATAGAAGTGCACATATATCTAAATATGAGTTATATTTCTCTACCTAAATTTAAGTTTTCTAAAGATTTAAGGAGAGATTTATCTCGTTGGTGCTACATATATTAACCACACTTTAAAGTTTGGTGGGGAAATAAAATCAGATTAGATGCATAGTTCAGGGGATTTATGAAATTAACCATGTTTTCTTTGAAGGATATTTTGCATTATTTTGGTTTCAATTTCGACGAAGACAATTCTACGTGTTAAATATTTTTGACGCTCTAGTAGATAACATGGTTTCCAATATTTACCAAATTTATCTCAATTTGATTTTCAACTGATTTAAAAAAAATATTAATTTTTTTCCCATTTATTCATTTTGACTGAAAATTCTTTACCAAGTAAAAACTGTACCATATGATAGAACTAGAAGACGTTTGATAGGTAAAAACGACATAATTGCAAGAAACGACAATGAAGTAAGAACGACAAAGATTGAGAAAACCACATCGCAAATCGAAGCAGCGATTACTTTAAATGGCAAAAATTGTCAACTTCTTTAATTAAAAAAAAAAAAATGGCGTTGAATTACTTAATCCCGATACTTAACGACGGCAATTAATATAAACGACGTCCATTTGAAAACGACCAAGTTTAAGAAATTACATGGAAACAGAAAAATGAAATATTACCACGACTAATCCTGAAACAAGCGGAAGTTATAAATTACCCAAAAAGCGACAGGATGACAATTATTTTAGAAAAACGACAACGAGTACTGAAAAGGCAACAACCAGTTAAAACGACAAAAAATTCTAGAGATAAGATATGAACCTCGAAAATAACGGTTTAGAAGACTAGTCAAGGCAACTACCTTGTAAAGCGACACCATATAAATCACCGAGTACCGTATAAATTGTTATCTAGTCAATATAATTTTGGGAAACGACAAGTATTTGAAAAACGACGATGATTTTAAATCTACAACACTTCAATAAAACGACATGAAGTCAAAGAACGATAAAAGAAGTTAAGGGAAACGACATGGACCTAAAATTAGAAAACCATATTTACAAAAAAATTACGAGATCTTAAAAACCGACAGCCGAGGTTCAGCATCAATATTGAAAACGACAACGATATAGAAAAACGACAGCCACTATGTGAACACATGTTTCAACAATGGAACTGGAGTAAATAGTTTCGAAATCTAGAAATGTGAATCAGACTCGTACCCATTTGGCCATTTCTACTATTTTCTTTCAACATTGAATTGCTGTATAAACATTCAAACATAGCACATTTTAACAGTATGCTCATAATTGTTTTCCTCCTAATTACTTGGTCTCTGCTGTACTCTTCTCTTTCTCAACTACACTTTTTTTTTGCCTTCTACTAATATACATTATTGGTGTATACTACCTTCCTTTTTTTTTTTTTTGGTCGTTTGCACTTCACGAATTGAAAACACTACTTTTGTCCGTGTATAATATCAATCCTGTGGCGACATCGATCGATCCAACTCATCTTTTCATTCTGTTTCAGCAACATCATCAGGATGAATCTGCGAAGCAAAACACCAGACCGTTTAGTTTACAAACCTTCCTTTCAACTTCAAGTCATACCATACGGTTCGTTATGTGCATCGAAGACGTTATGTGAAAGGCTAAGCTAGTAGAATATTTTACCTGACGGCCTCTGTCTTCGCTGAAACTCACAGTTCTAACCTTGAATTCTCCTCTGCTAGTCGTCAACTCATCTAATATCTCAGCATCACCCATTTCGACCACGTCTTCATCGTTCCCAACATGAGGCGTTTCTCTTCCCTGACCCAAAAAAAAAAAAAGGGAACTGAATATGAGTTCTTCTGTGCATAAAATGATATGTTATATAGTTTTACGGTTCATTTATTCTACGTACTCTGAAAGAGAGGCTGAGAGTGAGGCTTGGAGCGCGAGTAATTTCTTCATATTCAGCTGCATCCAATTCTCTCAGATGGTGCGGTTGAAACAACTTGGGAAGAAGATGTTGTCGTATGCTGATGAGAAGGAAGAACGGCAAGGGAAACAGTATTCCAGCTATAGGAATCCATGTAACCCCAAAGCAAACCAGGAAATACACAAATTGGAATATGGTAAACATAGCTATGTATTTGAACGGCACTGACTCCACAAACGAAGCATGAGCACCATCCAAGACCCTGCCAAAGCACCGACGTTAAGGACTCGGTTTGAAATGTTTGAACATCAATTAGTTTCAATTAAGAGAGGTGGAGGTTACTTGTATCGGCGGCGGGGAGTAATGAAAAGGAGAAGCATCCTTTCCCAGAACTGGTTTCCGGGGAGACTGTCGATGGCCATGTAGGCGAAATATCCCCACAGGACCGATGTGGGGATCTTCTTTATTAAAGGTATGGCACATACTGATGCTGCAACAAGAAGCGACTGTAAAAGGTTGCTCACTCGCTGCTCGTTAACGCGGACGGGTAGGTATTCATCAATGTGCTTCTCCGGATCAAATGCACCTTTTGAATTTTCCCTTTTGTCATCACCTTTCATGACTGCCTCCTTTAAGTCTTCAAGCTCTTTAACCACTAAAGTAGTCTGCATCAGAAACCATTCAGGACCGTAAATATTTAAATGGGATCTCGAGATGAAATATCTTGTTCTCTTTTAGTGAAGTGCAGTGTTTTAGAGGACTCACTTCTGTACTGCTGTCCATTTCAATGAACACAGCTTGCATTTTGCCGAAGATTTCTGAGTTGCTTGCTTTCTGCTTTATGCTTTCCTTGGCAGTCTCCACCATTTTCCTTCGTATCAACTGGAAATGGAAAAGAAAATGTGATATCAATTTAGCTCAAAGACCAAGAATTAAGGCGTAAATCTCCATTGGCATTGCGTTTCCTCAACGTACCTGCCTCTTGAGAACTGCGAGGCTCTTTGTGTGCATTGGTGATTGAGGAAGGACCCCATTTGACGGCGGAAGGCCAAGTAGCCCACAAAGTAGCGTCTGTCGCCAATTTTTGTAGCTGCGGATCAGTATAGATGTTCTAGCATAAAAATAGTAGGCATTAAGTGGGAAAGAACTATATGGTACCATGATGCCAAGCAACAAGATGTCATAATGGTAAGCTGAAGGGTTCTTCAGATTGAACTCCTTTTGTTGAGCCATCTGCGAAGCAACGCTGTGGTCGAAAAAATAAAGCCCTGCTATCATCACAGCGGGAATGAAGGCAGCAAAGATGTATGCAGGAGAAACCTTTCCCATATCCTGCACAAACATCGTAAAATAGATTCTCTCACACTCCAGAGATGCAGAATAGCCTCATCCTTCTTCTTAGTAAAATTTGTTACCTCAATCACGGTCCAATGGCGTAAAGACGAAGATTCCCATGGAAGAGGGCTAAAGAGCCTTCTAGGAACTCCAGAGGGAACTTTGCTTGGTACACCGAATGACAAGGCAGTACAAATCAAAACTATTAAAGGGACTCCATAATCTGCAATAAAACTCCTTAACCAACCTGCAGAACAAAGGGAATAAGACTAGAATATTCCAAAGGAAAGTGAAGATATATCTAATCCAAGATGTTCGAAATGTGCAATATGCTAACCTGTGCCGTACCACCATGACCTTGCCCTTCTGCTCTTTAAAGCAGTATAGAGAAGGCCGAAAGTGAATATGATCCCCAGCAATCCATTTACATATAGCCACTGGAACTTATACTTCTCTGCAGAAGGGTCCTCAGCTTTCGGAACTTCGAACTCGCTCACCACTCCCTCGCATTCAAAAATTTCACCTCATATAAGATTGCTACAGATCTTTTTAATCTTCTTTTATTTGACAAATCAATAAATGGTCTTTCTTTTTTCAATTTACCTTGATAGCCTGTTGAATGAATAAGACAGCAATTAACATGCCGAAAAGTTCACCGGCAATCCTTGTAAATCTGTTGATTATAGTACAGGCATTGAATATGGCTAGTAAAAACAGCAACAGTGCAGTCCAAACACAAACCCTGCATAGTCAAATAAATGGATGAAACCTCGGAGAACCCAAATGAACAAAAAGTTGAAAAATGAGACTTTTAGCTTTACCATCCTGTCCAAGCCAAGAAGAGTTCACGTCCCAAATCTTGCCTTCCTTTGGCAAAGTTGTACAAATATATGTACATAATCACTGTAGGTTCTGCAACTCCTAAAATCAGAAGAGGTTGGCCTCCAAGTATCGAGTGTATTACACCACAAATAGCAGTAGAAGCCAAAGTTTCCACCGTGCTCAAACTTCCATCTATAACAAAAACGACATCACTTTCAGACTCGTTAGCTCGAGGACATAAAGGCATTAAAATATGTAGACCAAGAATATATATTTATATATATATATATATTTATATATATATGTAACTATAAATATCAGAAGACAAGGCCAAACATGGCTCGTGGAGAAAAAGAATTTGTCTTCCTTGTATTTCCACAGGACATTTGAGCCATTTAACTAAAAAGTCAAGTTTGAATTGTACTTGTGGAAATAAAGAAATAAGTGGAAGCCAAGACAGAGACCAAGACCAACCTGTGTCTCTGCTCAGTTGTTCACCGAACGCAATTACAGGAAGTGCAGAAGCAAAGAAGATGTACGTTGTTGGAGCCAAAATCCTGGAACCCCAAAAAAAAAAAATTTTTAATAAATAATATGAATAAAAAAATATTCAAAATGAAATTATGATGAAAGCATATACCCGATTCCTGAACAAAGACCACTAATCCAATCTTGCTTGTAACATGAAACTCTTCCCCGAACATCGTTGGCAATGCCCCTAAAAGGGGCTTTGAGATTTTCCATCTGAAGATGGTAACAACAGATTTAAGAACTTTTTTCTAATGTAAATTAAATTTAAAAAAAAAAAAAAAAAAAAAAACAGAGAGAGAGAGACAGATACAGAACAGAGCTCACAGAACATGAGAGAAAAAAGAAATGAAAGAAACGGAGAGAATGACTCAAACATATACAGAGAGCACCATCACAAGAAGAACGTGAGAAAAACGTGATATTGACAAAACACGGGAAGTTAACTTAGATGATGGTTTAGTACTTGCGTAGTAAAAGTTCCACCTCCACACATGCAAAGAACTTGTTATTTGTTTAAGTCAAAGATCTCTGTTTTTCTTTAAAATATTGTATCCATGTTTACTACAACAGAAGGAAAAAAAAAAAAAAAAAGTTAATTTGGGGGGCAGTTAAGGACTGAACAACCGTGTTTGACTCGGTTAAACAAAAGGCAAATCGACACTCAAATAAAAATTTCCGGACTAGTTCTTTATGTTTTCTTTCGTATTTTCCCTGCAGTTTTCTTGCCAACCAAACGCAGCAATGAGAAAGGAAACTTATTTTTCAGTGCTTCCTCTCTGTGGACAAGAAAGAATCCCACAAAAACCCGTTTCAAGGGAGGGAAAAAAAAAAGGGAAAAAAGAAAAGTTGAACTGGATATCAATGAAGATATTTTGATGGAGAGAGTAAGTGAAAGGGCGGTGAGACTACCACAGGCGCCGCGGAGATATGCCGGAGAATGCGGCGGAGGAATTCGCCGGAGGGACGGATTCGAAAGGAGAAACTCAGGCAGGAGAAAGAAAGAAAGATAGAAAGAAATGAGTGGTATTGTTTTTTTTTTTTTTCCTCTTGGGGTAGTGAGTTGGGGAGACGCTTGGCGGCTTACAGAAGAGAGAAGTCTGAAAGACCGAGTTCCACGTCTTTTAAAAAGAACCCGCCAGAGAGAGTAGATTGAAGAGAGAGAATCAGAGTTGAAAATCCAACTGGGTCCCACCGCCGGCCCAAATGTGGGGGCTATATTTCCCTGCTGGCCTGATTACCTGTCAATTTTTTTTGCTTGTCTCAGCCAGTCTTCACCACTATCTGACTGACACGAGGATGAACAAATATCAATTTTTAATTTATTTTTTAATTCTGAGGGAGAGAACAAACCGCATGCTGACCAATGAGATTAAATTAAATTAAATTATTATTAAAAAAAAAAAAAAAACTCGTTGAGGTGTATGAGCAAGAAAGATGGCCCAGTGTAGTTCTATAGGAAACTGAAATCATTTTTTGATGGTGCCATCGCCATGTTTGAAACGTGAAGCCCACAATTTGTTTACTCAGTCTTGCACGCACCTTCAACAACACAACCATAGTTAATTTCGTATTTAACTTTATTATACGAGACAAATTTTGAATTTTTTGTTTTTAAGATCCTGTTTTGGGGAAGTTTTTCAGATCATATTTTATCGTCTAATTCGAAACTTTCAATTCTATATCTCATTCTCTCTCTCTCTCTCTCTCTCTTTTCATTTTCACATAAACTCAAACTTTAAAATTTTATAATTCACAACAACGAGACAAATAAAACAATATCTATTTGTATATTTTTTCCGAACATATTTCAAATTTTTACAATATCTTTTATATCATAAATTTTTTTTCAAAAGTTCTCCTCCAAGACACATTTCCAACTCAACCTTCAAAACTATGTCTCCAAATGTCCCTCTAAAGAGACCTTAAGTTTAAAAAAGTTAAAGAATAAAGCTAAGAAGCACGTCTCGTAGATGAAAAAGAGTAAATTTGTTTTATTTTTTCATTTAGTAAGATGTGCACGATCTCTTACCAAATGACAAGCCAGATAATAGGCCACCTCAATGGTGTAAGATCAAAGGTGGCCCTTAGCTTTGCGCAAAGAAAAAACATATGTCTAAAATCAACCTCGTTTACTTTGAATAGTCTTTTTTTCTCTTTATCTTTTTTTTTTAAAATTATTATTAGGAGGCTCTACAGTGTTTCCCCCTCTAATAGTGACAGAGTAAAAGAGTGAATATAGTGAGAAATGCATCTCATGCCAATTTTTATATGATTTTTTGATATTTTCCTTCGACCTATTGTCGTACATATACAGTTACGTCTCAAGAGTAAAAATATCAAAATTGTAACTTATGATAAGCTAAGGAGAGAGAGGGGTTTTTTTTTTTAATTTTAATTTTTAAGTTATAGAGAGTAAACTAAATCAATACCTGTTTTTCAAGGATTAACTTCGAAATTAGCCCTTCAATATTTTTCTTTTTACTAGGATAATTAATCTACAGTGACTATCGAAAAAATAATTTATCGCTAGATATCAGAAACTGTACCTTTTTTACTTTCTCCCTCGTTAAAGTACTAGGAGTGAATAACGTGAAAAAAGCTTTTCATGCCAAGTAAATGTGGCTCGTTTGAATTTTTTTTTACACGACCTAAAGTAGTAAATATTGTTAAATCACGTTTAAAGTCATTAATGAATCTATTACAAAAAAATCCGCATCTCATATCATGAACGGAATTCACTTTTAGATCAAATATAATTACATGAAAATTTTGATGAAAGGTCAAGAGTTGGGATGTGTACTACTATATATTCTCAACATAAATCTTTTTTTTTCCCCTTTTTTTAAAAGATATTCTCAATATAATTTTGAACTTACTGAATCAGATCATGAAAAATGACAATATTGTTAGGTTTGGAATTTTAGAATTGTATTGTAGATTAATAGGGAGAGGTACAATTTTGGTGAAATTGAATATGGTCGCTCAAGTGTTCAAAATTCTTTCACGTGCGTAATCATGGGGACCATTTTTTGCTATGAAATTTCAAGGCTGGCGTATGACATGGAGAAAATATAGCAGCCAACCTCGCATAACATATATATATATATATATATATGAGTCAGACCAAACTGAAACATTTTTCAGACGTACAAAGCTCAAACCCACATGTCCTAAATGGACTGGCCAGCTTTTTAAGTCCAAATTGCCAACTTCGGTTGGTTTGATATTTCTTCAATTAATCTCCCTTGTAATTTTCTCCGTTGAATCAAGACTTTTCTGTTTTCTATTCACTAAAAACAAAATAATATAAATGTGTTACTAATCAGGTTTGAACTAGCTCTGTGACAAAATGGGATGAATTTAGATAGGAACTCACATATTCAGAATTTATGAGTGTTTTTATTTTTTTTAATAAGTGGAAGTTTTTTTTATCCCTTATGATTAAAAACAAAAATGTGCTACACAACTTCGAAAATAATTCAGATATATAAATAGAGAGATGATTCAAAATGTTAAGATGATGCAATCTTTAAAAACATTTATTTTTGTCAGTTCATTGATTAGGGAGGGGATCAAAACTCTTCTCGTCTGCCATTTGCTTCTTTTCTCTCTCTTTATTTTTTTTTTTTTTTTTTTTTTTTTAAATACCGTCCACTCCTAATTTTGTAAATCTAGAGTAGTTCGTGCTTGTATTTAGTGTCTGTTTCTTTTGTTGTTAATAAATACACACAGATATATACACACACACACACACACACCGCTCCTTTAACGGATATAATGATACAACTAATGAAAACGACATTTTCTTGCATGCATACCCTCCAAGTGTACATATATCTGTTTTCATGATAGTAGGATTTCCAGCCAAAAGATTAAATAAGATGATATAAAGACAAATCAAGTTTTTATTTTTCAACCTACAGAAGGGGGGGAAAAAAGGCAAAGTTGAGATATTTTAGTTGAGGACGTTAATTTGCTTGCACAGTAATCTTTCCTTTAAAAGGTACCTAGGAAACCATATATATATTATCTACCATCTCACGGAACGGTTGTTTGACTGTATAATCTGCACAGAAAATGAACATAATTTAAGGAAGATAATGATACAACCTGTTAAAGAGAGATAGATAGATATATAAAGAGAGAAATGGAGAACTTTTCCATCTAGTAGTGTAGCAGATGAAAGTTCTCATATATATATTTATATGTATATTTGTATAAGTAAACACTAGATAATTTGGCTCAAAGAAGGTTAGAATCATAGGCTACAACAACAAAATAAATACAAAAACTTGCTTCCTTTGAATTCGAAGTAGGCAAGATTACGTGTCCCTACTGATAGACATGCAGGCCAAACTTTAGGAAGAAAGCTAATTTAATAATAATAGCATTAATTGGGGCTCAGTTAAACAATTCAAGTAGTGCAAGACCCATCCTTGTCTCGTAATTGTTACCTATGTACGTACATATGAATATAATTGCTGGACAATGTTGTCCTGTTACACTTTTGATGCTAATTATTAATTATAACCATGCATTGATTGATCTAATCTTTTTTAATAAGTAAAAATACTCATCCTTCTCTCAATTTGTCGTAAAAATAAAAATAATAATCATAACGTTAACCATATCATATAGATTGACCCCTATTAATTAATCAAAATATTGTATATATCAATCTAAAAATTAAACAGAAAAAACGTGGTAGACAATTTCTCGGGGACGTTTTAACAGAAAAAACGTTGTATATATCAATTTGTTCTCGGGGACGTTTTGATGTTTAGGCAGAAAAAACGTGCCATATTGTCATGTGACATGTATTATTGGGTTCATAAATATTTGCTCTATAGTGGTTGGCAATTTCGCTCCTTTCTCCTCCTAGTAGTTCCTCTCGCTATTATTAGGATCATCATAAAAATTCCCATGTTTTTTCCAAGAATATCCTAAGAGTTTGGAAAAGTAAAAGCTACTTTAATTTACACCTTTAATTTGGGTACTAATTTTGCTTATTTTCTCCTCATGAATTGTGTGAACACGAAGATGCGTGTAAGTAACTGCGAGTCACTCCTTTTGGGGAAAAAGAAAAAAATCGAATGGGAAAAGTTTCAACGAAATACGAATATACTCCGAATAAGGGAATGCATTGATTTTCCAACTGCGTAAAGTCCTTGGAAAATTGTTACACCTTTTGAAAAAAAATTGTAAATATATCACAGGACGAGTAGAGAAATTGAGTAAAATGGTTTTCGGCATAGGAAAGGGACGTTTGGTTCGTTAGCTCATTTCTAACTAAAATATACTTTTTCATATGAATTTTTGTCTTTTTCTAAAAAAGTTTTTATGTTTTTCTGAAAAAGTTTATTTTTTTCTGACAAATTTTCAACTCAAACTTAAAATTTTCAAACTTAACTAACAAATCAAACGAAGCCGAAGTTTTTTTTTAAACTGCTTAATTTGCCAACTGCCACATGATCATGACATAATAAACACATCATCCACGTTTATTAATTATCAAAAGAGTTTGATGTCCATTTTTGCAAAAGAGAGTCTCTAGAAACCGTAATTTTCCGCTACCAGCATAAATCAACGTTCTGAATTATAAGTATTTATTTTAAAATTCTACACATGTGACATAAAAGTGTTTGTATTTATAGATTAAACCGCTAATAATTAATTTAACGGTTAATAAAAGGGCTGTTGTTACAATAAAAATCTCCTCACAAGTTTTGATTTTATTTATGAGAGAACATATAGAATTTGTTAACTTGTTAATAATTGGCGAAGTCAATTATAGGGAGAACTCACGGGAGGAACAAATGCTACCAACTAAACTGAAAGTGACACATGCAAAGAAGTTTGGTTTCCTTTGAGAACAAAAGAAGCGGAAATGGGTCCAATAACAACGAATTAAATATGAAAATAAAACATGCAAATAAGTTATTCTTGCCTCCTTATGTGATAATATATTTATATATAAAACCAACAGGTGAAAGTGGAGAGGTTTGATTAAAATCCCTCCCATTCAAAATTGAAAAATGTTTTTCTTTTTCTAAATTAAATTGGAGGCATAAGTATTATATCGTCAAAGAATATAAACATGGATATATATATATATATATGAACAGAAACACATGTTGTATATATCTGTATATTCATAATATACGTGTTTTTTTTTTCCCTCTAGAGCATGCATATATGTATTAGTACAATACACATAGTTATGTATACATATGTTCATCACCTCTGTATTTATATATATATATATGTTTTACATATAATAAACCATCTATATATCTGAAACTAGTATATAAATAAAAATAGAAAAAGAAAAAGGAATCTTCTATCTGAGCCAACATTTTGTCTCTTATGCAAACCTAGAGACTTTCATGACTATGCCCTTCCTTAATTGCTGATTATTGAAGGAATATCACGCGTGTGTGTCTTTATATTATATATATATGTTATAAGTAATCAACCATCTAATTAAACCAACATTTTTGTCTCTCGTGCAAATCCAGAGACTTCATATATCTATGAAATTCTTTAATTGCTGATCATTATTGAAGTAAATAAGTAATCCTAGTACACCTTATCTCCTGGAGTAGTTTTCAGATTATTGAAATACTTGTTGTTTTAATTCCTTTCAGCTTTGTTTTATTATTCCACAATAATGTAACGCTGCCAGATCATAATTATGCAATTGCAAAGCAAACAACTACTACCCAGGTTGACGCCATCAATGACGCCTGATCATGGTCTCTATATTCTCCATGGTTACTCCATGATCATTTGGCAAAGAAAATATTTGGAAAAAAAAAAAAAAAAAACTAATTGTATGCACAGAATGACTTATACATAAAACTATATTATATAAATACAATATTTATAGGGTCTATACGTACCTCTAATGAAATGCAAAATGAGAAGCAAGCATTAAATATGGGATTCATTCATTTTTTGCTGCTAGCTTATGGTTAGGTATATTTTTGAAGCTTGTTGGAGCAAAATTTCGTCCAACACCAAATAAACGTTCTTAAAATAGAAAATAAGATCAAATGAACGAAATAATCAAGAACATAAATACAAGAAAACAAGTACAAAGTGGTGAAAGTGGTTCGGCCGGGTACCTACCGGTTAGAAAATAAGTGGGGTGGGGTGTTAAAGCATCCTTGAAATGCTGAACACCTTAGAAAATATCATTAGTAGGTGTTTGATTTGTGTGGTGTGATTTTAAGTAGTATTAGCGTATTAAAAGTTTGTTTTTATTTAAGTTAGGTTTTTGATGTAATGCCTAGTTTCCAAAGGCACAAAAATTATTCAAATAAAAATGAAATTTTTGTCAGTACTTTTTTGATTTTTTATTTTCTTTTACCATGCTAGCATGAAAAAAGAAAATGGGGAGTTAGGAATAGATAAGTATCCTCTAACGACTCCAATATCCTCTAACGACTCCATAGGAGGAGATAAGTATCTTCCAATGACTCCAACAAAGCTGTTTCAATATATATTACATGCGTAATCAATTAGATCTTGTCCAGCAATAAAATCATATATTTAACATAGAAACAAAAACTCTATTTCGGATTACTCCAATTGAGATTTTGCTGACTCACTTGCCTTTCAAGTGACATTAGAACTCTATTTTGGATTTGTTTGGTAGTTACTTGTTTTTTAGCCAACAGAAGAAGAGAAGTAAAAGTTATGACTTTTCAGTAAATGTTTATGAACCACATTTTTAGAAGAACTTTGAAATCAAAATAATTTTAAAATTCTCTAATTAATAATAAAATGTATAATGTCTACCTTATACTAATCCAAGTTTCCGAGTCTATGCAAAAGAGTTTTTTTTTTTTTTTTTTTTTTTTTTTTTTCGGGTGTCATATTTTATGATTTTGATTGGAAGCTCTTCTGGAAATATTCCAGAGCAGATTTCAATTGATCGTCGTTTTGAGACTCAAATTTCTGTATCCAACACTAACAAGGAGATGAGCATGGTTGCTCGGTTAATCAAGTGGATCATGAAGGGTTTACTCCAGTGACTGAAAAAAGAGAGGGTAAAAAAAAAAAAAAAAAGAATTCAACAGAAGACAACACGACAGAATTCTATAAATAACATTAGGGCAAAAGATTTAGTAGGTGGAGTTTTTTTTTTTTTTCTGACAATCAAAGTTCTGGAGTGGATGTTCGACGTACGCTTGCTAATAAGAAGATAGAAAATTTAGTTGGATATTTTAAGACAAAAACTGATCAAGTAACCTCAAGAGAACCAAAACCTCTTACAAATTTAGGATTCGTAAGAGGAAGAGTTTTTAAATTAAGAAAAAGTTAACGATTTCTTTTTTTTTTTTTTTTATTGCTTTCTGTTTGATTTTGGTTGTTTTCCTAGTTTTACTTTTCCAGCTTTTTGGCTTGTTTTAGGTTTGTACTTTATTTTCTTTTACATTTTATTAAATCTTTCACTTACTAAAAAATATGAAAGAAATAAGAATCTCTCTATGGACAAAAGCTTTTCTGAGATATCATTCAAACATTTTGAAAAATAGTTTTTGGATTCAAAGTCAAAAATAGTTTTTAGTAAGTTCTGTTAAACATATACTATGATGTAATTAAGCGTTAAGAAATAAAAAAAAATAGTATTATATTTGATCTTTATGTATTAAACAATTTTAAAGTCTCTTCAGTAATAAACAAATAAATATTTCTGTTGTTTTTAATTGTTTCTCGTGGCATAGATTAGCAGTCAGAGATTGCCGTAGTACATTTTCATATATTATGGCTGGGTAATTTAATGGAATGCCATTTCTAAAGACTTCGAATTCAGATGTAGTTTTTTTTTTTTTAAATGAAAATTTTAAACCTAACTCTTATATCAAAGTGTTAATAGATATATAACTAAATTTCAAAAAATGCTCCACAACTTCATTTACACTTGAACAGAACCACGTTTAAATAATAAAAAATAAAAAATAAAAAATCCGTTTGGAGGAGCTCAAGGGGCGATAAGGCTCATCTCCTCTTTAGGTCTAGGCCTTTACGTTGGATTCCGAAGCAATGGGTTACATTCCCAGGTGCCTCGAACGACGTGTCGTAACCTCAACAAGAAATCATTTAGACGACTTGTCGTTAACATCCAAGTCTTTGTAAGAAGAAGCTCATCCAAGTCTTGTTTCAAAGAATAATTTAAGTAGACAGTGAATATCTTCTTGTATTAAAGGCTTTGAGTTCTTTAAGAATCGGGTTTAATCAAAGTAGAGAGGGAAAGGTGGGAGATCGAGGGAGATATATATATATATATAGAAATAGCAATTTAGCAGTACAAATTTTAATCTCGTCTAGTGTTTATTTGGGGTTTCTTGAATTAGTTTGATCATGGCTAGGAAGAAGACTGTCGTTCTCGGCAATGGTCGGCCCGTCGTGAATTTGTTCTACAGTCCCATCACTTCCGATGGCCTTTTCTTGCTGATCACTGCCAGCAATGGTATTATATTGTGTGTGTGTGTGTGTGTAGATATACATATATATACATGTTCTCTGTCATTTTCTATATCTCCTTATACTTACCTACTTATAACCAGTAATTTTGCTCTCAACTTTGACACTAACACTTTAGTTTTGGTTTGGGATACAATCTTTTGAATATAGTTCTTTTCTTTAACACTTCTTGAGTTATATATATATATATATAGGTATTTGTATGTTTTTCTTTTTCTTGTCACGTTCTTGTTAATTCACTGTGAGACGTAAAAGATCCATATAATGATATTTTGATATATATATATATATATATGTAATAGATGGAAAATCAATGTTGATAAATGGTGCGAGTGGAGATTGCATTAGGACGTTTGAAGGACACAGAGATGCTGTGTGGAGTCGCTGCCATGATTCCAATGCCTCATACGCTGCCACTGCTTCTGCCGATTATTCTGCGTATGCTTTTTTTTTTTTTTTTCTATTTTCTTTTGATTCTTCCTTGTTTTTCTTTTTCCTTTCTTTATGATACTTGACGTGTATATGTGTGTGTCTATATATATATATATATGATATTACTTCATATCTGGGTTTTTCGGAGACTTTCAAATGCTTTTATTGAGAAGTAGAAATTATTGCCAAACTTTGCAGAAAAGTGTGGAACGCATCAACTGGGCAAGAGTTGTACTCGTTTGAACACGAGGACATAGTTCGTTCTTGTGCCTTCTCAGAGGTACTCTCTCTCTCTCTCTCTCTCTCTCTCATCAGAAAGTTTATATATATATATATATTTGTTTTGGGGACAGTTGGAGCCACATCTTCTACTCACAGGATGTGAGAAAAAACTGCGCGTCTTTGATCTGAATCGTCCCGAGACACCAAGAGTTGAAATTGATCAGTATTCCTTTGGTGGTGTTCGAACTGTTGCGTGGCTTCCCAATGGTTACAACATATTAAGTTCCTCTACCGATCGTAATCACGTTAGGTATGTAATCTTATACCACATTTCATTCGATCAGTTCCTAAAAACTCTCTTCTTTCACCTATAAGCTCAAAGTTGTATACATTGAGTAATAAATTTCTCGTATTGAAATAAAGTTTCCATAGGATATTTAGTTTTAGTATACACCCCGTTGAACTATAAGGCTAGCTCAGACGCTGCCTAAGATTATTGGTGTGTACATATTACATATGTATTGAATCTTTGTATCAGATCAGACTAATTGGTATCGTTTTCCTTAAAAAAAAAAAAAAAAAAAAAAACAGAACATGGGATATTAGAGCTGGCCATTACACACTTAAGACACTTCAGACAACGTCGCCTGTGACGAGTGTTGAAGTGAGTCGAGATGGCGAATATATAACCACTGCCAACGGCTCAACCTTTAGCTTTTGGGATGCAAATGGGTAAGTTTCTAAAAATTGGGGCGATTCCAAAAACCCGAGTTTCACAATTGTCAGCTTACTCCTTCTGTTTTCCGTGTTTCTTCGGTATTGGATTGCTGAAAGCTACACCAAGAACTACAATGTCACGTCAGATTCATTGGAGCCAACGTCTGCGAAAAGGTTCATAGCTGGTGGAGAAGACATGTGTGTCCGAATTTTTGATTTTGAGGATGGGAAAGAGATCGGTGAGTGACTCATAAATGTCTTGTTATGAATTGTTGAATAATCTAAGATTTCAGAGATCTTGTGATGGTTCTGTAATAGTGTTGATTTGCATTTTAACCACATAGGTGCTGTCCACTCTGTCCGGTTTTCGCCGGAGGAGAGTCTTATGCATCTGGATCAGATGATGGAAATGGAACCATTACGTTAGGGGAGATGGACCCTGTGAGGCACCGTGCTGAGGCTGATGCTCGTGATTCTGATGCTCCCGATTCCGACAGCTTTGAGGCCGATGCTCATGATTCTGACTGCTCTGAGGCCAATGCTCATGATTCTGATGGCTTTGAGGCCAATGCTCATGATTCCGACTGTGTGGAGGCTGATGTTCATGATTCCGATGCTCACGATTCTGACGGCTTTGAGGCCGATGCTCATGACTCTGACGACGAAGATAACGGCAGAAATAAGATGGGTTCATGGATATTCTGCAAACTGGGTGCGTGTAGCGTTTTGTGAAGCATTTGACACCTACTGGTATTTCAGGTTTCATTGGCCAGTTTTTTGTCCTGCTGAATTGTAAATCAGCGGCTTCTCATTTTTTAGGCTCACATTCTTTTATGCCAGTTTTCCTTCAGGCTTTGCAATGCCTGAATGGCTGAAAATATTACCTTTCTCGTGTATATTTATTTTTAAGATTCTTGTGGACCTCTGGTTACGATTGATGCAAGTGAGGTTGCATAATTACGTTGTTATTTTTCTCCAACACATTAACGTTGGCTTTGGTCTGTATGTATATTAAATATGGCTTAGAATCTTTTTGTTATGAAAATAGTATGAACAGAAATCTTGCATATTTGTAACTTGCAATTCAATCCTTATTTGTAAGTGCAGTCTTTGATAATTTAAAACCGACTCCATCTTAAAATATAGATTTCAAAATCCTACCCTTAAATTAAAAAAAAAAATGTATGTAAATTTAGTTCAAGAAAAAAAAAAAAAAAAAGAGAGAGAGATAAGAAAAGATCTGAAGTGGTTTTCTTATAGGCTGTTTCCATATCCAAATATAAATATTTCTGATTCCTTCATAGGAATTCGTATGCCTATCTATCGGATCAAATGGGAACAACATTTTAAATGGTTCAAAAATTCGAGAAACTAGTCAGTATATCAAGTAGGTTATTTATTAGGGAAAAAAACGGTGATTAGGAATTTAAAATGGAATCGACTTTATTTTTTTTGGAAAAGGATATGGCATCTTTACTCCATACTTAAAATATCAATAGAGCTGACATTTATATTTTATCTAAATTTCAATTATCTATTGAATGGGTGTATGATGTCACCTCAATTTCATCATCGTACACTTCTATTCAACAATTTCTTGGAAAATTCTCATTACACGTCTACAAACTTGCCAAAAAGTTGTGTTAACCCTTCTTAACATTTCCGTTAAATTCAACGGTGAAAATTGTTGTTTAAAATATGAATGTTTAGTCTGTAAATCTTGTGAGGGGGCTTGTTTTTACCTCTATAATAAAGATTTACCAAAAAAAAAAAGCTGAACATAACTTACGAAAATCTTTTCAGTAAGATCAGCCAACTATCTCTCATAATTTTAAAGTTCGGAGAACAAAAGAAGAATTTTAGCACAGGTAGTGACCCACCATAAAGATAAATTCTAACCCAAATTTTGCTTGTTGTAAATGAAAAGAACGAAAAAGAAAACAGGGAAAAGAGAGAACCAAAAGAAGTTAGTGCAACGACTTCCAACCCGGTCTAAAGCACTATTCGACGTTAAAATTTCTATCTGTAGTCACAAAAGAACATCTATATCTTCATCTATGAGAGATTCAGATTTGTGTTTGAAACTGAAATCAATCTATAAAAAGTTGGAGCTAATATCACCTTGAACAATCTTGTCGATGGGGTTGTGGCCTCGTATGCTGTCCAAATTAGGAACAACCCGCGTGTGACTCCCAAGTATTCTCTATTCACAAAAAGAGAGGAGAAAAGTTTCACCTGTAACAATATAAAGGCTAATTGATGTAATATAAATTCATTATAAACTTTACCTAAGCTCTGTTAACATCGAAAACAGAGAATCAATCATAGAGTTACAAGGTTGTGAGCTTACATAAGTGCTGTTAAACCGTCGAAGGCGAAGTTGAGTGTTACGACTGAGGTTTAGCCAACCTAATCTTGAGTTCGGTTAGCTCCTTCCTTTGTTTCTGCAGAGATGGAGATGTAACGGGGGAAAGCAAAGTTTAGAAAAAACCCCATAGATGAGCTAAAATAGAAATTGATTCACATGGGGTAGCGATATAAATCTTTGAAGAATTAACGTCATTCGATATAACAAAATGTATGCCTCTATTTCTCATACACTAATTTTCCTCCTATGTTTACATAAATTTAGGTACCCCCCAAAGAAGTTGTTCTTCGAAGCTTAAAATGTTGTTTTATTTGGTTCAATGTTCCTATATGTATGTTTTCCGTGTCTGACTCAAGCGTATCGAAAAGGCACCTCGTGTAAAGCCTTCCACCATAAATCTGACTTTGTTTGTAGCTCAAGCCATTGCATGGCCAAATCGTACTCAATTGTATTGGCTGGGCACAGTGTGAAGTTGAAACTGCATTTCTCTACACAACAAACCACGAAGAAAGATTAAGAAACAACAAACAGTCAGACCCTGACATATAAGACTGGAATGGAAAGAAGATAAAAGAGAAACAAAGCATGATAAGGAAAAACGAAAAGGAACAGTTCTGAAGGGGATTCTAGTTACCATCTCCTCACGTTGCGTTTGAAACTTAAATTTGTCAAGAACAAGATGGCCAGCAAAACTAGTTGATTTACTAGGCACTCTCAGATTTCTTCTGCGGCAAATCACAGGTCTGCAAATGCAAAGCCAATAGCGAGTACAATATTTGTTAGAATTCTACAACATGCTCATTTGTTCTAACCAAATTAACTGCAATCATTATAGCATTTATCCACACTCAAGACAAGCATCTAAAACTGGGATGCAGTTCAGATTTATTCACCAAAAAAAAAAAAAAAAAAAAAAAAAAAAAGGGACATTGACAAAATTATGAGACACCTAATTGTTTGAAGAATTTCTTCCTACGTTCCTGCATGGGTTTCAATAAAACTACCATTATTATACCATGCTAATATTATCTCGAATTTCAAAATGGTAAACTCAATGGATCGAACATGTTTTTAACGCTTGGAAATAACGAAACCAATAGATTAAATTACCTTCCTTCAGCTATGATCAGGTATCTCCTATTTAACTCGGTTATTGCATGTTCTGCTGCCGACTTTGATTTGAATATAACAAAAGCTTTGCCTGTTTTCATATATTCACATGAAATAAAAATGCATCAGTGCAAGCACATGAGTTTGTTTCCTAGGTAGAAGAGAAAATAGGAAAACTAGTGTAGCCGGCATACCATATAGCGGGTTAGAAAATGTACTAAACTGTATCATCCTTGCTTCAACCTTTTCTTCAAGTGCAGACCAAACTATATCCTGCAAAGGGCAATGGATAAAGACCTGTCAAAATGTCCTGGACACAATTTGTTCACTAATGCTAACGTTATCCTTCCATACGGCAGCTCTCTTTCCAAGGGTATTTTGGTGGTAAATGAAAATTGAAATGATTTAGCAGTTCTTAGAGTAGCCAAGTGTCTGACATCAAATGCCACTTTTCTCGTCTATTAATTTATAGGATATAAGAAAACAGTTCCTATCCCAAAAAAAAAAAAAAAAAAAAAAAAGGAAAAGAGTTACAAAGGGGAATCATCATATCTACCTCAATTTCTTGTGACGCAAAGGAAGGATCCAAATTTTCTAGTAAGACCAGTGTACCTGCTTCTTGAGCTTTGTGCAGTTTAGCTTCCCAAGGCTGGAAAGAGATTCTATCGTCAGGATCATACAGAGATTATAAACTCAGATATTTTTTCATTTTCCAGAAATTAACAGGATGTAACAAAATCGGGTACCAAGAGACGTGGGGTTCAATTTGCAATTTTGAGAGCCTTTAAAAACAAAGAAATAGATGATAACTAACGAAAATTCCAGAGGAGAAGGAACTTTATTCATCAATTTCAGCTTGCCAAATTGAGGATGAGTTGAAATACCTTCATGCGTCACCGATTTTGTATTTAGCAAGTGTCTATAGTGCAGATTCTTTCAAATTCATAGGAACTCAACTCAACAAATAAATTTTCAAAGATGAAGAAGCTTTTAGCAAATCAAACACTATGTTGAAATAGACCTCAGTAAATAGGAACTTACAGGTTGTTTAAACCAATTTCTTCTATCCTGCAAGCCAAAAAATCAAAAGATCATTGGAGGCACAAGCAGCATGTAGAATTACTGAGGAGTTGATGGCCAGTATTAGCAATTTAAAACTCAGAGTTGACTGATAATAGAATCAATAAAGTTACATAAACATCAAATTCTTTCCATTGAGATGTCAATTCATTTCTAGAAGATTAAAATGGGGGAAACGGAGGAAAATTAATCTGAATATTTAAAGACTTACAACATCAGGCCTTCTAGTTACTTCAATAAGTTGGTTGTTAGTTTTGACGCCCTTGTCACATGCAAGATGAGCACCTGCTTTTTCAGAAACCCTACTTTCCTTCACTCCAAAAATGTCCCTCTTGGCGGGTCCTCCTTTCTGGCTAATGGAACCATTGCCATCCTGAAGAATGCATCTCTTCTTGTAAGGTCGGGTATCTCCGGTGTTCTCGGGGAAGCTAGCTTCATAAAATCTCACTTTAGGTTTATCTTTAAATTGTATGCGAGGCTGAATCCCACTTTCAACAGTGAGACCTTTCAACTTGGGATTTTCATATGGGCCTTTTTCTGTTTCTGCATCTCAAGGAAAAAGGATTTTGTTTACGTTTGTCTTACTTCCAAAGTGTTAAAAAAGCAGAGATTTGGCATCTTTAGAAGTCACCTTTTAACAAAGAGGTTTTTCTGCTAGTAGGTGTGCCACTTACAGACGGACTGCCCGCACCTTTGTTCAATTCTATCCTGGAACTGGAAGAGACATCTAATTGTTCACCCTGCTTTTTTGATTCTGCTTGGTAACTAGGGGATTAGTTGACCTCTGATCTTCTATCCTGTTGAAGAAGAACTCCACTGCCAATGCATTCATAAGGTTTTAAGAACATAGCACATATTGGGATGGTCTCCATTAAAAAGTTAAAAAGTTTGGAATTTTTGCTGACCACCAAAGACTGACCTTTCGTGCCGTCTATCTCATCTGCAAACTTCTCTGATATTGACTTGTTACCTACATCAAAAGTACGGTAGAAAATGTAGTCTGCTGTATTTAACTCATTTGAAGAGGGCCTAGGATTTCTCTTGTCCTTTGAGGTGCAGATGACATTGCATTTCCCAAGAATTGCTTCCTGATGAACACATAACAAACACCATTTGAATGAGTTTAAATGAAGATACTCTCCATTAAAAACTAGTAAAAGGAAACGTTTTCTCATGTGATTCAACTGTCTCCATATAAACAAAGACAGTTTTTCTAATAAGTAGACAAATTTGCCATCTCCATGACCAAAATGCAAAGGAAAAGAAGTGAAGAAAATGAGTACATGGTTTGCACTGCCCTTGTAAAAGTATAGGAAAATGCTCAAGCAAACTCTAACAATACATATTCTTCTTCTGACCCTGGTTCATTTACTCCTTTCCAAAAGTAAGCCTTACATCCTATTAGGCTTAGTCCGCACCTAGGCTTTTTTGGTAAGAGGGAGGTGTAATCTAACAAATGAGGAACAAAATTAGCAAATAGCGATTTCAATTGTCTATTAACTAATAGGATGTTTTTTATGTTTTTCATTCAATCTTGAATTAAAATTACGTTTCTATTCAGAATTATATGGAATTAAGTTAAGTCAATCTGATTGTTAGTTTTACATTGCTACTAACAATTTCAACTGTTAGTTTTACGTTTATATTCAGAATTATATGGAATTAAGTTAAGTCAATCTGATTGTTAGTTTTACATGGCTACAAAAACACGTCATTGATTATAATTTCAACTCAGAGTTGATGTCAATGAATAAATATCGAGTTTCATGTTTCCTCCTCGCGAGTTCTTATTCTTCTCTTAAACCCTTCATTTCCCCTCCTTTCATTCAATTTCAATCTCTCTAATCGTTCTACTTCCCTATCTCGATTCTATTCTTCTAACTATATTCCATTTCTTTTGTCTACTCTATCTTGGTCCTACACCACTTACATAGTAACACACAGTAATTTACACTAACATGCATATAAATTCGAATATTCAACCATGGATGAAAAGCAAATAGCACACCAATCAATAACAGATAAAAGTTAAAACCATACCAGATGAACTTCTTGGGAAAGGCCAATTCCCTGACCCGACGCTAAAAGTAGCTCATTCCATTTTGGTTGAATGTCACCCAAAAAACTACGAATCTCGATAGGGCGAAAAAACCAAATAACCTTTGCCTTCCTCTCATGGGCTGATGTCTCAAACAGCTTCACAAGCTTACAGATATGAGTCTCAGAATAACCGTTCTGGTAGATATATGCAGAGTCATAAAGCGAGTACTCAGTACTCCCATAAGTAAATGACTCATAGAACCTGTCATCTTTGTTCCTTTGACCAACAGCCTTCTTAACCCCCCACTTAAACCATTCTCATCCTCCATTGCCCAGCCCCAGCTATCACCGAAAATGGCAAAATTAAGCTCCAATTTGAAACTTCATATTCTCAAACTTGTAGCCTTTGATCAGAACCTATTTTTAACATATTTATAAAAACAAAAAACCAAAAACCAAAAACAAAAAACAAAAAACAAAAAAAAAGCATATCAGACTACGAGAAAATTTTGTTCACTTCTGAGAACACATGAAATGAAGCAGTGTACGTATATGTGTGTGTGTGTGTGTGTGTAGATGCGAAATCTTGCATATTGAATGGAAGAGAACCCTAACTAGAGTAATGGAGCAGAAATTCGAGCTCATATTAACATGGAAACTAACAGAGAAGCAACAATAATTAAAAAGATTAAAAGAAAAAAAAAAAAAAGAAACCGGAAAATGCTTCACAGCTGGTAATGTATCATCAAAAATGGCGAAAAGGAAAATAAATTAAAAGTGAAGGGAAGGGAAAATACCATGAAAACCATGAAATCGTCGCTAGAGAGCAGAGAAATCGCCATTCTTAGACAAATTCACCAAAAGAAAAGAAGAAAAAAAACATCAGGAAAAATCAAGCAACCAAGGTGGAAGACAAAGAAACAGAAACAGAGAGAAGGGGAGATATACTTACATCGATAGATATATATGTAGAGAGAGAGAGAGAGAGAGCGCGGCGGTAGAGGTGGAGGTTACAGGGACTTGGAAAAGCGAGCCGACAGAGAAAAGGACTGAAAGGGAGGTCTGGAATTGAGCGATGTGTTTTCAGGCAAAAAGAAAGGAAGGTATAGTAGGGGTGTTGCCGGGGGCGTCTCAGTAGCCATTTTGTTGTGTGAGTATGTCAGTCTGAGTTTCGTACCACATCATTTTCATTCCGCCAAGATGGGCGACGTGCATGCAGTGGATTTGTTTTTCTTTCCTGAGAATCGGTTGGTTGTTTCTTTTTTCTTTTTTCTTTTTTCTTTTATTATTATTATTATTATTATTTTATCAATTTTAGTGGGAAGAGACTGGAGAGGAGAGTTGACGTGTCCCACCCTCGCGTTATTTTGATGGACTTTCACTCTCCTGTCGTTTTCTTCACAAAGGTTGGTGGAATTTTCCCGCGTTTTTTCACGCGCGTGGGTTCGCGGGTGGTCGTCTATTATGAACGTGTTTTTGACCGTCGCGTCGTAGGGGTTGTTTTTGGCGATAATCGGGGAGATAGAGTTTTTGAGGGTGGTTTGAAAATATATATTTAGATGAGATATGAATTGAAATTATAATATTAAGTGTGAAAATTTTAATGTGTTGGAAAAAAAAATTACAATTTTGAGTTTGTTTGGTTCCTCTTATTTTTTGTTTTTATGTGATTTAAAAAAATTATTTTATTTTAATTTAAAATAAGAAAATTGTGTAATATTAAAATTTGATGTTTCATCTGATCTCCTATTAAAATGTACTTTTTCATCTCAATTTTTTTTTTTTCTGAAAAAATTTTTTTCTTTTCTGAAAATTCAACAAAAATTTTCAACTTAAATTTAAAATTTTCAACTCAAATTTAAAATTTTCAAACTCAACTCATTCACTAAACGAAACCCTGAATTAAAAAAAAGAGACAAAGACAGAGTAAAACGTAAATTTAAAAGTTATATAGTTAAAAGCAAAAACTTTTTGACAAAAAAAAGGTGAAAGCAAAAACTTCTTCCAGAAGTTGGTGTGACAAATGAAGCTTACTTGCAATCTAATAGGAGGCTTTTTCTTTTCTTTTCTTTTCTTTTCTTTTTATTGAAAGTTAATAATATTTAAATAAATTTTATTCTCCCATCCCTTGCGTCAAATAGGTCATTGATCAGAGTATTTAAATAAAATTGGAGGCTGAGTTATTTTTGAGGTTCAGCTAAAGCTAAGAAAATCGATAATTTATTTGGATCATTTATTATATTAAAATATTTATTTAACTTTAATATTTATATTAAATATAAAATTGAATTTTATATTCAAATAAAGTAAAATGTGTTTGGATAGTTTTTGTTAAAAATAAAAATTAAATAGCGTAAAGGTAAAAAAATAAATATGGTATGAATATAAAAAAAAAAGATATTTGATATTTGTGTTTTAGTCGAATAATTATGAAATAGTAAAATTTTCAAATACTTGTATTAGAATAATTGTGTAATCAAATATGTATAAATATTACGTCTTAAAGTTAATTGAAGGAAAATATATAAAATTAGCGTTTAGGGGTAGAAAGGTAATTGTGGAAGAATAAAAAAATGGTACGAAAATCAGGGTGCATTATTTTAGATAGAAATGCAAGTTTGTGTGAAATTGAATGTAACTTGAAATTGGATGGTACTTCTCTTTTTCTTCTTACTCAAGGCCATCCTCATCTTCACAAAGTCCAGATTTCTACATGCTTCTCTTTCTCATTAGTGCCTTTTTTTTTTTTTTTTGGAAAATAAATTCCATTCCAATTCATTGCATGTTCTGCAACGTTATTTAAAAAAAAAAAAAAAAAAAAACTCAAAACATTTTTCCTGCTTATTTACGTCTAAAACTAGATTCAAATGGAAGCTTGCCCGAGTATGTCTTGAATTCGTTGCTTTCAGGCAATATTCAAATTAGATAATGAAATTAACTGACAGTTTGACATGTCAGCTTTTAATCAATTTTAATGAAATTAGCTTTTAATATTTCTGAACATTCAGTTTCTTGATTGTATTTAATATTTTGTCTCCTCACCATTAAAATATCAATTACAAACAAACCCAAAAATACAAACTAAATGACAACGATCCTTTATGTGAGCATAATTATAGTTTTCAAATGAAACTAAAACGAAGTTGGTCTTTATAAATCGTGAAATGAGTTCACCACATATCTCTTTATCTTTTAGATTGGAAACCATAGAATCTCTAATCAATTAACACAAACATAGAAAAATAATAATAATTTAAGAAATTCTCCAGAAGTTTAGTTATATACAGTTGAGAAATTATACATAAAATGATAGAACATATACGTATATGGTTACAAATATAGGGAAGGTACCAGACTATTGGTAGAGTCTTTTTTTTGACGTTAAATTCATCGAACGGTTGAAAAGTTATTGGTGTATTATAGTTACTACACCTTACATAGAAAACCCTTATTTTCTCCGTCGCCGGCGAAAAACCAAAATTTTTTTTCTCTCTTCCCCTTTCTCTCTCTTCTCTTCTCCCTCTCTTCTCTCTCTCTCTCCGGCCGACCCCCGGCCCCCACCCCCGGCCGCCTCCACCCCGCCCCAGCTCCGGCAGCCCCTCCCTCTCTTCCCCTCTCTCTCTCTTCCCTTTCTCTTCTCCTCTCTCTCTTCCCTTTCTCTCTCTTCTCCTCTCTCTCTCTTCCCCCGCCGGCGCCCCCCATAGCCCCGGCCACAGACCCCCCAATCCCACCCCCACCTGTCCCCCTCTCTCTTTCTCCTTCTCTTCTTGCTCGGGGGTGGTGTGGGGTAAGAGAGAGAGAGGGAAGAGAGAGAGAGAGGCGAGGGGGTATGGGGCGGCAGGGTGGGGGGTTGCCGGCGGCTGGGTGGGGGGCGGCCGGGGTGGGGCCGGGGAAATGGGGAGGCCGGGGAGGCGGCCGCCGGGCATGGGGTAGAAGGGAAGAGAGAGAGGAGAGGAGAAGAGGAGGAGAGAGAAAGGGGAAGAGAGAGAAAATTACCGGCATTATTATTTTGTATTTGTATGGTTATAATTAACTCTTCGATTGAATCTTTCATCTTCTTCTACTCTTCCAGTTAAAATTAAATATACAGAAAATTACATTATTATTGTTTTTTTTTTTTCCATTACTTTATTTCTTTCTTTAGTTAATTAAATAAAAAATTACCATTCATGTGGATTATTAAAAATAAATTACTCAAACAAACCGGCACGGTACATAACAACTAGTTTTTTAAAATATTTTATGACTGCTCCTAACCTAGGAGGTGTGTCAGATAGTTGTGTAGCATGCCCTTCAATCGTCTTCATGAAATCGAGCCGTTCAAAATCAATTCGATGCTCCATATCAACTTGCTGGATATATCTGGCGAACGTAGTGTGCCGGATGTAAGAGTCTCCCTCTATGCATGTATATAAATAGAAATTCCACCAATGAACATGACATTATAAAAATGAATTTAAACGATCTTATGCTCATTAACGTACACTAAAAATTGTCCCTTGATTGATCACAATGGAAAGTTGTCCGTTCCTTGGGTTTAGTCAATTGAACAAACGTTTCCAGTTCCCCAAAAAAGAAAAAAAAATATATAAATCGAACAAAAGAAACGCTTTATATTGTTTATGTGTTACTTATCTCTGATTTGTTTAGTTGTTTTTTCAATCTTAAAGCTCTACTTTAGCTCTGCAGAAAATAGTTACTAAATAACGAATTTCACCCCTTTGTAAAAACTAGGAAATGTGACAACTACTCTAATAGTGTCTTTGATGATACATGTTGAATTTCTAGGGCTTCAGTGCTCCAATGTATGACGATCAGTATTAGTTCATCCCATTTGTCGAACGTTAGGTCGTAATCATCGTTTATCCCAAATCGAATCAAATTCAACGGAAATTGTCCTTCCAAAAATGGGCTCGTCAAGCAATTATTGATCGGCAATCGACAGACCCAAAAATTCAAGTGTGATCTAATAATGCAATAAAAGTAAACAAAAGATTTACCCAAAAAAAAAAAACGCATTAAAAAAGACTGAAACAAAACCATGCTTAAATGCATGCATTTCGAAGCAGCTAAAATGTACAAATATACGATATCTTCCACTTCCACCACTTTAGTGGGGAACTAGCAACTGGTGAGAATAAGCATTCCAAAGCAAAGAAAAGGAAAAAAAAAAAAAAAAAACAATGAAAGAGCTCTAACACCCTAGAGAATTAAGGGTAAGGCCCAAAACCTAACACATCAAAAATACCCAAGAGAAGAGATGGCGTTACTCTCTTGCTCTTCGGATTAAATTGCTTCAAGAAACCGATAAAAGAACACGAAAATCAATTTCCCCCCCAAGATTAAAAAAGAAAAAACCTATTTTATAGGTCAAAAGAAGTTATGCTACTGGCTTTGTGAGCATTGTTTTAGTAAAAGCATGCTTATGAAAGGTGACATAGCAGCAAGCAATGCCTTGGGGCACTCTTCGTGTGGAAGGTGGCCACATCCTGATATCGCAACTAATTTCTGCATGCCAAAAAATTCATCATCAGATAATCATTTACAGTTTTCGAATAATTTCTCTCAAAAATCGAGCATGGCATGTAATTTGCCGGCCCAGAAAGAGAGCAGCCTGTGCTTTTACATGAATGGGTTGGCAAGTTGGAAACTATTAAAGTCTTGGTCAATGAACATCCTCGAGATCAAAGTAACGGAAAGAGAGTTACTTACAGAATTTACAAGTTTTGAGGCCATAGCCTGAGAAGATTTAAGAGGGACAAGGGCATCTTCAGCACCTGCAATTACCAACACGGGCATGTCTTCAACCGCCTTCAACAATGATATTGCATTGTGCTGAGTAAGGACCGTCTGATACGACAGTCTACCGATCTCATGGAGTGCTCCATCCCATCCTTCTACACAAAGAGGAGCCTGATGCAAAACAAAACACAAGCAGACAGAATGTGGTTTATTCAGCAATGGTGGAAATGGTGCATTATGTAACTCTAAATCCTGTTTTTCAGTAGCTAAAGTAAAGTGAAAGCAGCGGAGGACGGGAATTCTGGAAAACCTTTCATCTTGAAAGTTACCCAGGGCCCTTGGCTATTATATTAGAAGAGATGCAAGGAAGCGTATAAATCCAAAGTATCATGCTTTCACCTAGTGCTTTAGTCTTTTTCTGCCTTGTGGGCAGCCTATTAACTTTTGAATAAATGAAAAATTCCAAATATTGCTAGCCGTATTCATACCTTGTACAGACTTAAAACCTCTGTTGTTAATTTGTTGGCATCATACCACGCACGCCGATTCACCACTTGAGTGATTTCTGTCCGCAGTAAAGGACGAACCAGGTGCCGTTTTCCAAGTGAAGTACGCATTAGAATTCTTGCAAAGCCAGGAACCACCTCTCTTGACAAGCTAACACCTAATAACACCACCCCCTTGATTGTAACCTGAAAGATGCACAAAGAAAATATCATGAAACTGACTAAAAAGATGTAGTTTAGAGACTCGTAGGCATTTAAAAAACAACAAAGTGCTGACTGTCACTTTAGACATTTATTGAACCATATTAGCCTTTCTGCATTTAAATGTCCTGAACCTGGCATATATTTTATCAAAAAACGAGGGACGTCGTGAGATAAACCTACGGAGCATAAAACGACCAAATATCTTAAGATGTCTACTTGCCGGAAAGAAAGGCAGCATACTTACATTGAAAGAATTCAAAGAGGCTTGAACTTTTTGTGCAGCCATTAAAGACAGAAGCCCTCCATCATCATGACCAACAAGGACCACCGAGGAAAACCCCATCTCAGAGCAGAAAGAAAGAAGCAGATCAACCTGAAGTCAACAAGTTTCAAAGATTCAAACAAAGAATATCAATTCCCAAATACAGAGGTGAAATGAAGTACATAACCTAGGCTGAGAAAAGCTGACGCAGCCATATCATACCCTAGTTACTAGAAACTAGAACTTTTATTCTCTCTAGCAGAATAAACAACTAGTCCGCAAGTAAACATAAACAAGACATGTAGTAAAATTAAGTGCGAGCCACCTGCCAACACTTCCCTGAGGTCCTAGACGGCCTTATGGTGGGCTTGATACGTGTGTGGTTTATGTAGGTGGTCTTCCTAGCTAAACGGTTAGGACATAGCATTTGCAGTTCACAAAAAAAACAAAAGAGATACAATATGGCAATTACCTGACTTTCAAGCTTGTAGGGATTAGGCATTTCCTTATCCTCCCAATCCTCCCTACGTGGCCTTGAGGTTAATCCCCAGCCGGGTCTGTCAAAAGCGGCAACTGTGCAACCAACCTGCCGTGCCAGAACCCCCATCACGTGTCTCCATGAGAAAACTCCACCACCAAAACCATGCACTAAAACAATACCAAACTGTCCATCGCCTTCCAAATGTTTCTCTAGAGTAGGAGAGGTCATTTTACGCACTTCATCCTCTTGACCAGCATCTAGACTCAGGGAGGAATTTCTTCAGAAAGAACGGGAGAAGTAGTAGAACCATCCAATAGAGGAGCATATAGAGATGAGCTATGAAATTGATTGCTATAGCTCCTATGCAGATTATACTGGCTTTTTGAAAACAAATTTAACGGATGCTTATCAGGTTTTGGCCTTCCCGTAGCCATTTTTGGGGAGCTTCCACTGGGATCAGAATCGAGAAACGTAGTCGACGATAATGGAACGAAGGGGAGAACCCGGCAAACTAAGCTTGTAGTGGAGAGTAACCCCTTGGCATTGGATGAATAAGCTGTCAACATCTGCAAGTAATCTAACCGGAAGTTCCCCTTCATCGCGAGCAACCCCGAAAGGCCTCCGCTTCGTTTCCCCATCACTTTTTGGGGTTTTTCCCCCAGAGGGAGTTGGAGATCGTGGGACCTTCTGATAGCCAGAGAAAACATTTTTACACAAGAGCAGCTGTTGATTTTGAAAAGAAGAACTGTTAGAAGTACACAAAATCATATCTTTAGAAGAACAAATTTGATTGCCATTTTTAATTCCTTCAAAATATAGAAATACACAAATAGCTACATCATCATTGTAAGAAAAGATAGAAAACCGATGAAAACTTACTGCTTCGGGATCCACCCGATGAAATAGGAGCTTTCTCCTTGCCCTGCAACTTGTCCTATAAGCCACAACAGTATGTCCGAGGGCAAAGACCACTGATGAGAGAAACAAGACGGGCATACCCCATGACTTCTTAAGGTGGAGCTTCCGCCTCGAGGGGGAAGTCGAAGCTTCGGCCTCGATTTGAGAATTTACAGTAAAAACACAAACCTTAACCGAAAGAAGAAGAATCGATGTGAAGGAACATATAGACACAGTTCCAAGGTAAGGACCGTGAGACAGAGCAGGGCCATCACACATAGAATAAACACCTGCACCGTGGATCAATATATATATATATATATATATAAGCACAAACATATTCACGGAATAGTACATACAGATACATCTAAATATGCCAATTTAAATTACGCTCAAAAACACGGATAACACCAAATTCATTTCTCTAACTTTCAAGTTCCCCAAACAATATATTAAACAAAAATATAGAAACAACCGATGTTTGGAAAAAAGAATCTGGTCGAGGTGCTGACAACCTCTTCTTTAATTTGAAAAACAAACCAAAAAAACACAGAAAGTTTTTTTTTTTTTTTTCCTCTGGTTCCTACGCAGGAACCGAGCAGAAAAATGTTGTCAATACAAGTCAGATTGAACAGGCGAATATGCATTATTCCATAATTGAGATCGAATTTTCTAAGAAAGAAGTTAATTATAGATATTTTCTGATTCGTGTAAGAAACAAAAATGGAAACAAAAAGGGGAAATAATTCGATAAACATAACTGCACAGAAAATTGAAAGAAATGAGAAGGAATCTGATCGAAAGGGGGGTGGTGATAGAATCATACAAGTAATGATGAGAGATCTGATAACAGAGACGAGAGGAATATCGGTGAGAGAGCTCTTGAAGGCGTATCGATTCAAATGCTCTTTGAAACCATAACACCTGATGCACGTAAAACTCGAGACCAGAACGCAGGGCACCAAGACGTCTCCTATTGCCACGAGCACCGGCAATGACGAGACCAGCAGTGAAACCACCAACGCCACCATGAAGAACACAGTCCGTACGCACCGCCGAAGCTTCTCGAGGAAGAACCCTCCCTTCGCCATTACGGCGACGATCCAACGGCGGCGGCAACCCCGCGCGCTCGCTCCGGCCTCTGATTAAGCCAAAGATTTCCCCCTCCCCTCCCTGGATTGATCGGACGGCGCCAACCGCTCTAGGACGGACTGCGCCGAGAAGAAACTGAACCTGAACTTGAACCTGAACCTGAACCTGAACCAGAAACCCTAGCCGACGGCGATGACGAGATGTGTATTGGCGGCGGCTTCTTGGCCATTTGCCCGGCGTTGTCGACGGAGAACTCGTTCACGGCGATTGCTTGGGAGGCAAGAAGGACGCCATTAATGTAGGAGACTGGGGCTTCAGGCTTCAGATTGGTCTCTCAGAGAATGATGAATATAGGAAAAGCTTTTTGATTCTTTTTGATTCGAGTTTCTGAGACGTTTTATTTTTTTTTTTTGTGGTTTCCGATTTGAATTCTCTTTTAATATTTATCTCCCCTTCTTCTTCTTCTTCTTCTTCCGCTTCTTGTTTCTCTCTCTCTTATTTTCGTTTTTTTTTTTTTAATATATTTTTTAGTTTTTTATTTTAAAATTTGAAAATGAATATAAGTCGGTATATTTCTTCGTTTTCGTCGTTGATCAGACTGGATTGGGAAGAAAAATAATAAAAATAAGAATAATTTATTTTATATGACGCCACTTGATTTTTCAGCCTGTTGCAAACCTGGCACTTGGCAGGGACTTTCTTTTATTTCCGTTATATGACGGAACTACCCCTGTTTGCAACGTACAATTTCATTTCCACTTTTGTTTGACGAAGTTTTCCTAACCGGCTAAAGTCAATAATGTTTAATTTTCAAAAATAAAAAACAGAAAATAATGTTGTTTTTCTTTTTAATTTTTTGGAGTAAAAAACATTCTTCTTGTGTTATATCAGAATAGTTCCTTTAAAAATAAAAAAAAATAAAAAAGGGTCCTAGATCTTTTTTATTTTAACCTTTTTTATTTTAAAGGCAAGTCGTAGAAGCTAGTCTACTCACACAGAGACAGAGTCAATACAAATTGTACAATATTCCTAAAAAAATTACTACAATAATAACTGTTTTCTTTTGTTGAATTTACCACAGCAATAAAAGTTACTCACGATTTGTTTCCTGTAAAATAAATTTTTTTCTGCATTCATAAGAAATAGTAATAAATGTCTTCTCCCATAAATTACTCAAACAAGTGCATTATCGTTATCGTCCATTTTTAACTATAAACCTTATGGTGACATTTAAAATTTATAACTAAAAAAAAATTCAGATATTGTTTATGGTAAAAATATTGTTTATGTTTTTCTTGTACTTATTATTTTTATGCTAGTGTATAGCTGCCAAAATTAGACTTCCTACTAAAAACATATTGATTCTCATTCAAGTTCACAATCTTTTTTTAGGGACACAATCTCTTTTTCTTTTTTTTTTAGGGACAAAAATAATCATAGATCATAATAATCACATAAAAGACTGAAAAGCCAAATAGAGTTACTTAAAAAAAAAAAAAAAAGGAAAGCAAATAGAAAAATTTTTCTTACCTTTAAAAGATATGAAATTTAACATAACCTTTCCTATTTTTTCAAAAGGAGACTTCTTCTCACGTGAAAGGTCATGTGCGTGATATTTTAATTACTTGAACCATCTTGGTTAATTAATGCCTTAATGGTGAGAAGCTTGAGATTATAGTGCGAAGCTCTTTAATTGGTTTCCGCCAGAGAGAGAGAGGAAGGAAAAACATATAGTGATATTTGATTCAATATCTCATTTCAAACTAAAATGTACTTTTTTATCTCAGTTTTTATCTTTTTCTGAAAAATTTTTTATCTTTTCTGGAAAAATATTTTTGACTTTTCTGAAAAATCAACAAAAATTACTATTAAAATTTAAAATTTCTAACCCAAGCTTATTCATCAAACGGACCCATAAAGTCAATGACTCACTTGTGAAATGCAATATTGGAAAATGGAGGTAAGTTGATTTCCAAGAAAAAAAAAAAGGGAAAAAAAAACATATGAAGGCAATGACTCATTAGTGAAATGCAATTTGCAAATGGATTTATTTTGATGAAATTAATTGCAGTCTTGCACAAATAAATTGAAATATAATTAAAAAAAGACAAAAAAAAAATTATTCTATTTATTATTATAATTATACACACATTTTACTTTGTCATAATATGTGCAGTTTGAATTTGCCATTTAAATTAAAAGAAAAGAATTTAATTTCCAATAAAAGCCAAATAAAAGAAGAAAAAAGAATAACGTGAGCGCATTAAATTGGACAAAATGGAATAAAATTAATTGCGGGGGGGAGTGGGGGACTGTGGGGCGGCGAGGGGATGGAATTGGGGGAGGCGAGAAGCCCGAGAAAGGCCAGCCGCTAGCGGTGGGGAAGATCGTGGTCGGGACCAAAATTCCAAAAAAAAAGTCCCCCTCCTCACCCAACCAGACACGTCACCATCACCAACTCCCCCTGTGGGCCCCACCCTGTACCCCCTGGCCCCACTTTACCAGTTTGCAGTTTTGCCCCGGTCCTTAATGCCTGCATGGCAACGGTCGGCTTTTTCGAAAATTAAAAAAAGTTTTTTCTTTCTTTCTTTTTTTTTTTTCCTTTAAAGGTTACCAAGTCAGTCAGGATTGTTAGGGATGTTTCGGAATGTTTTTTTTTTTTTTTCTTTTCCCGTTTCGGTGATTTTTTTTTTTTAACGTTTCTTTTCGTTTTTCGTTTTTATTTTTTTCCCTCTTTTTCTCGGATTCTTTTTATGAGAGAGGAGACAGGGATAGGCTGTTTCCCGGCTCACCTGAGCTTGTCAGTGTCACGTATTGTATTTGCTCAGCTTCTTCTCTTTTCTCTCTTTCTTTCTTTTGCCTTTTGTCTTTCTAAGCAGCACGCGCAACAGTTTTTTTTTTTTTTTTTTTAACCCTTTTTTTATACGTTCCTTTCTTTTCTTTTCTTTTTAAAAATTTTTTACCCCCGTTCTTTTTAGGGAAAAAAATGCATTCTTATGGGAAGTTTGGTGGAGTAGTTTGAGTTGAGATTTTTAAATTTGAATAGTAAATTTTTTAAATTTTCAGAAAAGACAAAAAACTTTTTAGAAAAAAGACAAAAACTTTTTGAGAAAAAAACAAAAAAAAGTTTGAGTTGAATTGGTTGAAATGGTGTGTCAAAAAAGTTATTTTCCCTATCCCAATCCAGTCTTTTGAGAAAAAACTTAAAAATTCTTTTTTTTTATTGGGCTATGTACGTTAATGCTTTTTTTCTTCATTAATTTAATGTGTTTCTGAAAACCGTGACTAAATTAATGCCCTAATAGGGTTTTTTTCCCTAAATAATTGAGTTTTTGTTTCTTGCTTGAAATAGAATACCTTTAAAAAAATATTTGTAGTTGAAAAAATTGAAAATGATATCTTTTTAAGTGTAAAATGAAATATTTTTTAATGACTATAGTCAACGTCATGTGTTTTTTGTGACCTGAGTTTCTCCTGGTGTTCACGTGGATTCTAGTAAAAGAGTCCAAATAATATGATGAAAGTTATTGAATTATTTTCCAAAATTCACTGCAAGATAAACTGGTTTTGTGATACCAGACGGTTCAATGCTTATCAAGTGATTTTTTCATCTCGTGAGTATAATCATTCATTTAATAATTTTTTTATTTACCTAATAAATTTACTATTTACTCTTTATTTTAAAAACTTACTATTTACTTCTATTATTTTTTTTATAGAATTTATACTATATAGCATATTATAAATATAGTGTTTCAACGTATAGCTTATTTGTTTATTACTGTAAAATTATAACAGATTTTTTGTTTTTAAACTAACTTGTTGATTTACCTTTTTACCATTTGTAGTTATTATGTTTTTTAAGGTTTGAAGTGAGAAAAGTTCAGGCTTTCGGTGAGATTCTGATTGAAGGGTATTTTCTTATTTTCACTTTAATTTTTTAACCTGATTATTTTATTTAATTATAATATTCTGATTTCCGACATAATTTTTAATGATGGTAATCTAATATACTATTTTAATTTTTTTTATTTTTTATTAAAATGCTCGTTATTACCATTTTTTATTTAAAAAAAAAAAGGGTCACGATAAGAAATAACTTCGTGATCATAAACAACGCATTAAATTATTGTTATTAGAGTCATTCCAAATTTCAAGGACGCCCTGACTTTTAACACTTTGGAATTAAAAATGTTAACTTTTAGCAATTAAAAACAAAAATGTTATTGGTACAAAACTCGATGACGCGTGACAATACAATTTTGGGAGGCGTCAAGCCTAACCTATTGATTTTATACCATAGCCCTGAAAAGAGAGATGTTGTAGTTGGATAGTAGAGATATATATATATATATATATATTTTTTGGGTAGAATTGGACAGTAGGTACATTTGCATCTAATAACAAGTGACAAAAGACCAGCATGAGAGTTTTTTAGATTAGAGTTATTTGTTTTTTTAAAAATTAATTAAAATTTTTATTTAAAAAATATAAAAATGAGTTGGAAAATTTTAATTTGAACCAGCATTCTAAAAAAAAAAAAAAAGAAAATAGTGATAAGAAGAAAAATATAAAATTACATATGAGGACATCTAAAAAAACACCTCTAAAAAAGACATCTAAATGCAATTAAAGGATTATGATGGGATTAAGGTAATAGCTAATTGTGGTCAATTTTGTCCAACAAATTAACGACAGTCACATATAACAAGATATTCATCTTTGACTTGATAAGATTTTGCAACATGGGATGCCGGTCAAGCCTAGATTCCTTAAGATGTATTTACCTAATTATTAAGGCCTGTTTGGGAACATCTAGAGATAATAATTTGAATGTTAAATTGGAAATATAAGTTTGGTGGGAAAACTTTTGAAAAAAGTTATATGATATAAAAAATAATACAAAATTTTGAAATGTGTTTAAAAAAATGTAAAATGGATTTTTTTTTTGTTCGTCTCGTCATTACGAGCATTTTGAAATAAAAATAATCTCATTTCGATTTAAAATGAGAAAGTTATAGACTTTTAAAGTTTGAGTTTTTTGAAAATGAAATATAGGGAAAATTTGATTTAGAGTTGGATTTTCAAATCCATATAGTATTTTAGTAACTGAACTAACGCCCCAAACAGGTCCTAAATAAACATCGACTTTTATTCGCTATCTTTTAATAAGTTAAGAAAAAAAATTATTATAGAAATTATAGTTGTTTGATTTATAAATATTTATATTAAAAATTTACAATACAGAATACAAAATCGATCTTATCATTAAAAAAAAATTAGGGGGTGTTTGTTTATAAGTTTATTTTAAATTAAATTGTACTTTTTTCATCATGATTTTTGTTTTTTTCTGAAAAAGTTTTTTGTCTTTTCTGAAAAATTACTATTGAAACTTAAAAATCTTAAACTAAATTCATTCACCAAACACCTCCTTAATCTAACCTGCATCATAATGAAAATGACAAATCCCAGCAGTAAAATTTTCTGTTCCGCTGTAAGTTTTTGCGTCAAACAAGTTCACGCAAAACTATGTGGAGATACTATGCATCTTATGAAATTTGACAAACATGGATCCAGCGTATTTGATAACGACCAAAAAAAAAAAAAAAAAAGAAAGAAAATGCATGTCAAAAGTCGTATATCAAAATTTGAATGAAGGAATCTCAACAGGAAATGACACGAACTTTGTAAAATAATAATAATAATAATAATAAAGAAGAGAATAGAAAAGAAAAGAAAAAAGATAACAATAATGTAAGTGGTTGTTGCATTGTCTTATCGGCTGTTCCATGTTGGCTATGACTAGGAAGGGACTATTTGATTTGCTCTTAGAGTGGAATGTGGATAATGTAACAGTTTGTCTCCAAATGTATAGTGCAAATCGACATGTTATTCTTTTATTTATTTTTTTAATCCAAAAATCGACATGCTATATATTGTAAGGAGAAACCAAAAAAAAAAAAAATCCTTTAGGAGAAACAAACAAAAAATTTCACATCTTCAAAACTATTTTCTGTTTTAAAATCGGGCCGCTCGATTTTAAAGTTGAGAATACTGAGAAATAATGAAAATAAATTTAATTTATAAATAAGATGAAAATTTTAAATTTAAGTTAATGAGCCTTATCTTTTGATTGATTAGATATCTATTGATTTCTCTCAGTTTTATATATTATTATACTTAATCAAATTAAATGTTTAAAACGTGAGCTATTATCATATTATATTTCATGTTCTTTATAATTCCATAATTGTGGTTTTCCCTCTTTAATTCTTCTCAGAAGTCAAAAAAAAAAAAAAAATCTTTTCCCACCATTGTAGTGCGAAAAATGGTATCCTTGACATGAAAACGGGACAATGGGAAACTGCAAAAGCATGTTTTTTTGAGTCATATTAATTGTCAATTCTCCTGCCATTTTTGCACGGGCCCTCCATGTTACATCCTTGAGTAGATAATTTAAACAAATAGATTCCTGCAGAAGAAGAGGACTTTTATTTTTGCATTATTTATTTATGTATTCAAATTGTTAAAAAAAGGAAAGAAAATAACAGAACAAAACAAGGTGGAATTTCTTTATCTTTTTATTCCACTAAAATAATTGAAGCGAGAGAGAGGGAAAATTTTTTGACAATTGAAACACTTTTATTGTTGGAATGAGCTGGTGACAAGATTTCCACGGGGACCCGGACCAACTCAAAAGTTACACCCAAGCTTATAGTATGATTTATTATATGGTTTTAGTACAGACAAAAAAGGTTTATTATCAATTAATTCGTCACATAATTTTTCCAAGAAAAAATGTTAAATTTCACGAACGTTTTTAATACGGCTCTTACGAATCATTTTTGCAAGTGGAAAATCACGTGTTAAGTCCTCAAGATCACGTGAGTTTTTCATGTTTTACTTCGTGAGTTGAAATCATGATATGTAGAGGAGCTCTTTTGCTGATTGTTCAGAAAAATGGTATTTTATATTAGCTTACACACACATATGTATATATTAAGAATAGTATTAGGAATACCAACTTTAATATTAACTTTTTTAATATAAATTTACGCATCATAGTTTTATTGATAGATTCAATTAGTTAATGTGTTCATATTTTAAATATATACTTACTAAAATAACAACTCATATATATATATATGTGCCATGTAAATGAACTAAAATTTGTATTCCTAACATTTTTCATATATTAATGATTTGGGTATTTTCGTCTTTTTATTATCATCGTTGTATATCCCAATGTGTTAAAATGCATAAAGCAGTTTATTTTACAAAATTTAAAGATCCACATATTCACTTAAGCAATTACTACAAGCGTTGAAGAATTAGGAACTAACCCAGGAAAAAGAAAAAAAAAAAAAAGGAAAGGAAAGTAGAGAACAAAATTGGATAAGAAATTGATTGCGGTAGGTCCTCTGTGTATTAATTCCTTGTGGTGAATGATTTCAAAATCCAAACTCAATTGTCATGATAATTAAAGAGATTAATTAATGCTCAAACACGTTGTAAATATCTAATCTTTTCAAAAATTTAATTGGCCTGAATTTGATATATATGATATAATCAATTTGAATATATTAAGGGCTGATTTGTTCTTGCAATAGCGACTGCATGATGAAATAATTGGCTGCTCTCCTAGTGATTATATTGTTGACCACGGGAATGGGTGGTGACTTTAGTGTACCCCTCACAATTATTTGTCTGAGTTATGGAACTTTCAGTTTGGACACTATAAAGTTGTCGGATATTAATATTAAATACCCGAAATCTCCCTTATATTTAGCTTAAATATTACTTTTTGTCTTTTTTATTATATGATGAATATGCAAAATACCCTTGATTTGTGAAATTAGTCACAAGTCGATAAATTTTTTGAAAGGGCGACTAAATTAGGAAGAACAAATTGGATAATTATCAACAATTTAATCACTTCAATGGGTATTTTGGAATGGAATTTACAAACATGAAAAAAAGTAACCATTCGTTAAATTTTAAAGACAGAAGCAATTCATTGGTGTGCATAAATACGTATAGTGTTTTGGGTACTATTTTTCATTGGTAGATTTATTTTATTTTTTTGGCCTACGTTTAGTATATAGGTTTAATTCTAACTAAACTATATTTTTTTATTTCAAATTTTGTTTTTTTTTTTTTCCTGAAAAGTCAACAAAATTTATAATTAATTTTTAAAAAGTCAACCAACTAAAATCTACAAATTTCATCTTATCTCAAACTCAACCCAAACATCAAACGGACCGTTAGAGTATGTAATTTAGTCTTGTCTTATGGGCTATTTTCAACGCAAGTTCCATTTTTTTTTTTTTTTTTTTTTAATCAACTCCACAGGAATATTGGTGATATAAGTTTAGCTAATGATAGACTTTAAATATTGGTCTACTTTTTCTATAAGGCAAAAACAAAGTATTTTATGAATAACATAGTGTACATTACTTTTTTTTTTTTTTAATCCTGTAATCTTAGTAATTACAATATGTCATTATTATAATTTTCAACAACATCTATGATATGACTAAGGATATCTTGTCGTAATTATTAGAATTTACAAGATAATCTTCTGTGTCATATCTTATGATAGTAACACTTTATTCATGCAAATTTTTTTCTAGGATATAAATTTAAAGATTAACCCCCTATATATTTATTAGTGCAATCAAATTCAAAGTTATTGGAAATATTATTTAGTAAGAATACTCAACACTTAGAGGGTTTTTGGTTGGTTAGTTTAAGTTGAAATATTTTATTGTAATAGTGAATTTTTTTAAATTTTAAAAAAAGACAAAATACTTTTTGAGAAAAAGACAAAATTTTTTTAAGAAAATATGACAAAAAACAGTACGGCTAGAGTTGAAATGAAATGATGAAGCAAACAAAACCTTACATTTGGACACTTGTTTGTTTTCTCTTTGTTTTATTTATTTATTCATTTTTGTTTTTTGGTACACAAAGAATCCAAAGGCAAACAACTTTGTTACGTAGAGAATCTAGCAATCCCTGAGTGGTCCCAATTACATCTCCGGCCATCCATTCTGAATCAAGAACCCCCACAAAGACATGTCCCACTTTTTATTTTTATTTTTATTTTTCATTTTTTCTTTTTGCTTGAATATTCTCTCATCTTTGGATTTTTCATTGTGAACTAAACGTTGATTACAATATTCTAAAGGAACTGAAAAAAAAAAAAACAAAAAACAAAAAACAAAAAAGAAGAAAGAAGACAGTTCAAAAGAAATAATTGTAAATCTTTCGAAGGAATCAACTACTGTGACAAAGTCCCAACTTTTTCCAGCTTCGTTCTGCTTTGTCATTGAAAAAAATAAATAAAAAATAAAAATCCAGCTATGGACAATGGGTGTTTCAATATTTTCTTTTACTTTTATTTCTCAGCCTGAGAACTGTTCTTTTATCTCATGTAATCTAGAAGGCTCGTTTTGGGGAGGTATTGATAGCAGAGTTTTAGAGATATTTAAATTCGAATTGAGATAAGTTTTAAAAACATATGTTTGATTAAAAAAAAATTACTTTGAGTAAAAAAGTTAAAAAAAAAAAAAAAAACATGAAATGTGTTTTAAAAAAAAAGTAAATATGAATATTGTTTTATTCCTCTAAAAATTCTATTCAACTAAAAATAATAATCTCATTTGAATTTCAAATAATAAAATTATGGATTTTTAAAATTTGAATTTACTATAGATTTTTGAGATGTGAGTAGTGAAAAATAGTTTTGAATTAAAAAAAAAAAAAAAAAAGGAAAATTGGAGACATGTTTAGAGAAGATCTCCCAAACACCTCTTTAAGTATACATATATTCATAATTGCTTCTAATAATGGATTAAATTATTAAAAAGTTAATTACTAAAATAATTACATCTATGACTAAACTAACAAGATAGGCGTGCCTATGTCACTTTCTTTCATAAGTTTTTCCTTATAATTAATCTTACATGCGTCACTATAATGACTAAACTAACATATGTGCTGTTACGAAGATGTGGAACCCACATCCTCACTAATGCATGTTTTAAGCAGCTAATTATTTTTTTGTCCTTTTGGTTCAAAGATATTAAGATGGTCGTCTTTTACCTTAACTTTTTTTTTTCCCTTCATGCTTAGATCAGGATTGTAAAGATATTGATATATTGTAAATTTTGTCCACATTTGTCTTACTTTTACCTTTTCTTCAATAAATAATAATAACAATAATAATAAAGGAGGAAAAAGAGAGATAGGGATTAGAATATTTTTCCCATTTTGTCAAAGTAATTTAAAAAATAATAATAATAAAAGAAGGCATATGCCACAACTTAGCCGTTGTATTGAACGTTTGAATTCAAGAAAATGGGTGACTTTTGAAAAAGTCATGAATCACGATCTTCATCAATTGATTTTTTTTTTTTTTTTGTTGATATGGTCATCAATTAATGAATGTCATATCCTTCAATTGGTAGACATCTCTAACATTTATAAAATCACGTTTTTTAAAATGTGACGATTATAATCCTCTAAATTCGCATGAGTCTTTTTCATGTCTTCCATCTGAAGTTGTTTTTTTTTTTTTTTCACCTTTAATTTTCTTTTTTAAAAGAGACTTATATGGTAAGGATTGAAAAGAAAAAAAAAAAAAAACCACAAGATACATGTTTAAAATTTTTTTTTAATTTTAGAATAATAATAATCAAAACACATGGGAAGATATCAAACTTAAAATTATGAAAAATATATATGGATTTCCACGAAACTTAAATAAATAAAAAAATCTAATAATTTAAAACTGTATTATCCGATATTTGTAAAACCTTATCACACAGTTCTCTACGGCTAAAAAAAAGAAAAACACTAAACCAAAGGTTCAATCATCTCTTACACGGTGGGGCTGCTTATTGCTTACTACAAGACAATTCCAATTAAGTCGAATCCTAGTCGATTAAGGAGGAAAAAAGTTGATAATTACGCACTAATATTCCTTCCTAGTGTGAAAGAAGGGTTTTCAAGAATCCCCTTTGGGGGCCACACCAACGCCGTCCGATATCAAAACCACAATTAATGAAAAAAAGGCGCAAAAAGACAATGCTAAAGCTTGATTAAGGACCTCTGAGGTTCTAAACAAATTAAAAGATCCTTCACTCACAAAGAAAAGATCTTTGCTTTAGTATATGTCAGTCATTTCTTTTCATTTCATTTCATTTCATTTCTTTAATTTTTATTTTTTCCTCAACTGAAATAATTAAATTTTGGAGTGTAATGTTGACAGTAAAAACCGACCTTTCCCTTAAAGGATTCGGAAGAACAAGCGGAAGAGACAATGGAGTTGAGTTGGTTTGACGGCGATGCTTAGTTTCGTGTCTTTTGAAGTGAGGTTGTTGGGCTGTTCGCGTTGCTTGGTTGGTAGGATTTCGGTCATATTTTATTCATTATATGGCTACAACAATATTTTCTTGTCAATTAAGTATCGTTGTTTTGGTATCCGTTTAGAACAATGGTTAGAATTGAAGTTTTATAAGTTGAAATTAAACGTGTATTTGATTATAATGTGAATTAAAAACGAACTTTGAAATGAAAATAATATAAAAGTTTGACACATATTTAAAAAAATTATGTAATATAGATATTGTTTTGTTTCTTTCGTTATTCTATATGATTTTTTTTAAGGGGGTGTTTGGTTGAATGGTTCAAACCATTCAACTCAAAATTTTTTTTTTGTCTTTTTCCTAAAAATTTTTTGTCTTTTTCCCAAAAATTTTTTTGTCTTTTCTGAAAATTCAAAAAAATTTACTATTTAAACTTAAAAATCTCAACTCAAATTACTCCACCAAACGAGCCTTTATTTGTCTCATTCTAACTTAAAATAAGAAAGTTATGAATTTTTAAGTTTTAGTTTTTTTAAAATGGAAGAAAGAAAAGTGAGATGTATAATTAGGAGTTTTGAAGTTAAATTCGAAATTTCAATAGTAACCGATGTTCCTCCTGATAATATATTAAAACAGGTAAAATAAATTGAGTAATTAGTTAAAAACTTTATGATTATTAATAAGATAAGCATTTGTCTTCATATTTTGTATAGTCAACAGATCACCACTAATTTTAAAAAATAACTAATAAAAACTAGCTTATATATATATATATATATACACATAGCACTTATATATTGAAAACAAGTTAAAATATATCAATTTCCTATGTCGGAGGAAGGAAGATTCACCTTCAAGCAATCTGTAGCATTTACTCTTGAATAGTTTTCTTTCTTCCAAACGGAGTAATATGAAATGTCCCTATCTGGCTTTCTCGGTACTTTAATGCAAAATGTTGGAAGCTTGCAGTTCCTAAAACTAAAAAACTAAAAGGGTACTAAAAATTAAAATAACCCCCTCTACCGAACAAAATTAAATTCTGTGAGTTAACATGGTTTTCAAAAAAAAAAAAAAAAAAAAAGTTTGCTTGGTGATATAGATACTAAACAGAGGCATCCGACTTATTTTTCATTTTTTATAGTTTTCTTTCATGTAAAAAAAATATCGTGTCAGATGAATTAAGATGTGAGAAATTAATAAGGTGGTTGGTTTCGAATTTTTTATTTTAATTTTTTGGCTGTCAAGAAAATGACTGAGGATACAACTCGTGATTTATGTGTGAAACAATCTTAACATGTGTTTGGATGTATAATCCAAAAATTAGAATTACAATTTAATTTTTATCTTTTTCCCTTAACTTCACTATTCACATAGTTTTATAATTTAAATTTTAAAAGTCCATAATTTTGTATAGACAAGTTCAAATGAGATGATTTTTTCTAATAAATTATATAGAATTTCTAGACAAATGAAATAAACTTCATATTTATATATATATATTTCCAAACATATTTCAAGTTTTTATATTTTTTAACTTCAACAATTTAAACACTTTGATAAAATGTACAATCAATCTAAACTAAAATTTTACAATCCAAACCTTAACACCAAATGCAAGTTAACCGGGGATGCTCTGCTATTTCTCCCATTTGGGAGTTCTTGGAGGTGTTTAGTGGCTTTGCTTTTCAGGTTTTTGGTGAAGTTCCCTTTTATGTCGCTGATGATGCCAAACCTAAGAAGCCCAACCCAAGCTCAAGCCCAGGACCAAGCCCAAACCCAGTCATTCGAAGCCCATTGATTTCCTTTTTATTATTTTTTTTCTGGGTAAATTGCTTATTTGGTCTCTTACATTTTTTTTTATAGCTAAAAAGTCTCTAAACTCTTTAAATGGTGTAATTTGGTCCTTTTTACTAATAAAATTAAAAATTAGAAGGAATAAATCAAGTGTATGACATATGTAAGTTGACTCATGTAATTTTTTTTCTTAATTATCCTAAAAAAGTAAATCATATGTGATTAATTATAATGCAACCTTTTCTGTTTTAACATATATTAACAAAAAGGATCATTTTGCACCATTTTAAAGAGTTCTGGGATTTTTTAGTCATCAAAAAAAAGGTTGAGGACCAATTGCAACTTCTTTAAAAGATTAGAGAGCAAATGGACAATTTACTATTTTTTTTGAATTAACAAAATTACTCCTATGTAATGAGATAGTAAGAGGGAATCTCAATCCTTTAGACCCCTGGGTATTCAATTAAAAATGATAAATATCAAATTAACTATATAAAAAGTAGTAACTACATTAATTAGATCAATATTCCTAAGTTTATTAGCGGTTTTCTATTTTAATTTCTAATAGTTAAAGTATACATTTGTTTGCATTTGACTATTTATCTTTTCCTTCTTTCTCTCTATCTGTTGAACAACAAAAAAGTTCTAGTTGCAGGAAAGATAGAAGGATGCGTTTTTTTCAATTTATTAAAGATGGTGTCTAGCTTTATTTCTCAATGCTACCCATATCTACCTCAAATAAGACATGCATATAATACAAAACAGGACTAGTTTTTTCATTAAAAATAAAAAGCCACAGAGAATTTAACTAGAGTCAAAATACAAGAAGGGAAGCGTTTTTATTGGGGCGATCTAAATATAGGCTTTGGGCTTCTTATATTGTATTCAGAATCAATTAATTCTTGCTTCCTTTCCGATTTGGGACTAAACTTTTCTTTATCTTGCCAAAATCCTAACAATGAGAAATTCCATTTACAATTTGAAGAACTTTGAGGTAAAGCTTTTTTTTTTTTTTTTTTTTTACTTGATTGTAATCACCTCCTTTCGGCAACAAAAAATTACAATATGTGCGACTTTTTTCTCAACAAGTCCAGCTATGGCTATTGATGCTCTTCCCCATAATATTTTCGTGACCGCTGCATAATTTCTCAAATGATTTATTTGTGACCAATCGTCAAATTTTACTTACATAATTTGATTGTTCAACCAGATCAACTGCAACTTATACTCCTCTTGACCTGACTGCAACGATACATTCGGCTCTTTCTTCTTGTTTCGTATTATTTTGTACTTGTTTTATGTTTTGTTTTACTTTAATTTAATCCAGGGAGTTGAGTTTTAGAGTAAACTGGTGCACATATCAACCACCATGAACCACCGTAAACATAGAGTAAACTATGCTTTGTTTTGTATTACATTTTTGTTGTACTAGTATTTGTTTTGTACTTGTTTTATGTTATGTTTTATAGGGTGTTTGGTTGATCAATTTGAGTTGAAATATTTTAGTTGTAATAGTAAATTTTTTTGAATTTTCAGAAAACATAAAAAACTTTTTGAGAAAAAGACAAAAGCTTTTTAGGAAAAAGACAAAAGAAATACAGTTTGAGTTGAATGAGATGATGAGACAAATAAAGCCTTACTTTGATTCATTGTCCTGGCCTTTTCTCTTAGTTGCGCTGCCGGTTCATTGCACCATGAACCACCAAATAAATCAAATAAAGACGATTATTGCTTGCCATTCGAGAGACATGGATTATCAAATAATGTAAGAAATTATTGTCTGACAATAATTGGTATAGAATAGGTATTGGGTTGTGAAAATTATGACATAGCCTTTTCTATTAAACAAACTGAATATAAATAGCGTTTTCAATAATTATCCTAACTAAACAAGTTAAATCTTAAAAGTTAAATAAACTAACCAGATTATTATCAGAAAACTAGTCAAATAATTATCAGGAAACTAATTATATAAACAAACGAAATTTGAAACGACACCCTAAATATTTAAATAAGTAAATCTAAATAATTAGGTAGATAAATCTAATTATTTTCCTCCAAGGGTATCAACCAAGTCTAGTTGCACTTGACTTCTTATCTTTTTCATCTTTTCAGCTCATGGACGTAAGTCTCTTTATCCCTATTCTTGTTGCAGGGAGGAGAGAGAGAGAGAGGCGTTTTCTTCAATATATTTGATGGAGTGTCTAGCCTTATTTCTCCACTCTTGTTTGACAAAGAATTGGTTTCTGCCTTCTTATATGTGAGAAAATAGATATGTTAAAGACCAGATTTAAAAAAAAAAAAAAAAAAAAAGTGTTTCATTGGTTTACTCAGCATTCAAGGTTAGAAATTCTTCTATATATGAAAATCTTTTTGAGGTTCTTTTAAAAAAAAAAAAAAATTCTTCTTAATATAATCAAACTGTTGGACAGGGATTAAAAACCTTGTAAAATCCAAAACGTTGTCTGGTGAATGAGTTGGGATATGAAGTCTTACGAGATACAGATTTAGTGCCATTAGACTTTGATACATTGGATACTGCAATAATAGAAGTATGACGACTAAGCTTGCGATTGGTGAAGGTTCACCGGTAACTAGTAACAAATTTTGTTGGTTTTTTAGAAAAAATATAAAAATTGATATGAAAAAGTACAGTTTAATTGGAGTTAAATTTAAATGTCAAACAAAACCCAGTGCATAACGTTGTAGAGAAAGAAATAAAAGCCGCTATGAAAGGCTTTCGTGAAAATTGAAGGCAAGGCAAAGCTGCAAGAGCAGCGACTCACAAAGGCAACCAAAAAGAAGTTTTTTACTTTTCTTAAAAATTCAGAAACACTCTGGTTTTGATCAGTGCTCATGGACTTTGCACTTTGATGAGTGTTCGAAGGCAAACCTACTTCTTCACACCCAGTCAAACATTCCATATAAACTGGGGGAATTCCTATACATACATATATATATATATATACATTGGTTATTTACAAGATGAAGAATGTCGGGAGGAGTTGTTGGGTGTATATATATATATATACCAATGTATATATATATATATATATATATGGGCTTAAAGTGCTAATCGTCTCCTCCACTACTTTAAAGAGGGGCAGACATCAAACTTTAAAATGAGGTTGAGATTCATGTCCTTCGGCCACGTGGCTAATGAATAATGATGAATGTGTTTCTGGTAAGGACAAGTTGGCTTTTCTTGGAGTACACAGGGATGAATGTTAAATTAACTTTTATTGGTTCAAAAAAAAAAAAAAAGAGAGAGAAAAACCCACATATTTTTTAAAAAGTTTTTAATGAAAAAAATTAAGGATAAAATCATAATTTCAAAAAAGATTAGGGATCAAATAATCAATTTATCCTAAATAAAATTAAAAAAGGAATTTACTCATTTTGGTGATGGTCAAACTGAAGGAAAGAGTCAGATTGGTACGAATTTAAAATAGTTAACGTAAATAACAAAATTTGTCATTGGTTTTCAATTTTATCAAAGTTGGAATTTTTCAAAAACTTTGGTTGCTGGTAATAAACTACGGTTAACAGCTAATATAAAAATGTCCGGCGAATTTATCTAAATTTTTAATTGCAAGGCGTTTGTGTATGTAATTGAAATATAGAAACTATGTAACCTGTAGTTATATTTTAAAAAAAAGAAAGAAAAAGTTTAGTTCATTATCATGATGAACATGTAATTTCTGCACAAAAATAGTTGGTCAACACAACATAATCTAAAAAAACCAAAATGAGAATATGGCTGCTTACAAGCAAAGACATTCTTATAATAAACTACAACTTAGTTTGTGAACTACCATATGCTTGTTTTTCCTGCATTTAAAATACTCATAATAGTAGAAGAAAGAAGTAACCATTCGTTAAATTTTAAAGACAGAAGCAATTCATTTGTGTGCATAAATACGTATAGTGTTTTGGGTACTATTTTTCATTGGTAGATTTATTTTATTTTTTTGGCCTACGTCTAGCATATATGTTTAACTCTAATTAAACTGTACTTGTTCATATCAAATTTTGTTAAAATTTTGTCTTTTTTTGACAAGTCAATAAAATTTATAACTAATTTTTAAAAAATTAATCAATTTAAACTTAAAAATTTACCGAAACACCAAACTGACCATTAGAGTATGTAATTTAGTCTTACCTTATGGGCTATTTTCAACGCAAGTTCCTTATTTTATTTTATTTATCAACTCCACCGGAATATTGGTGATATAAGTTTAGCTAATGATAGACTTTAAATATCAGTCTACTTTTTCTACAAGACAAAAAGAAAGTATTTTATGAATATCATAGTATACATTACTTTTTTTTTTTAATCCTGTAATCTTAGTAATTACAATAGGTCATTATTATAATTTTCAACAACATCTATAATATCACTAAGGATAACTTGTCGTAATTATTAGAATTTACACGATAATCTTGTGTGATATATCTTATGATAGTAACACTTATTCATGAAAATTTTTTTCTGGGATATATATTTAAAGATTAACCCCCTGTGTATTTATTAGTGCAATCAAATTCAAAGGCATTGGAAATATTATTTAGTAAGAATACTCAACACTTACATTTGGACACTTGTTTGTTTTCTCTTTGTTTTATTTATTTATTTAGTAGATGTTTGCTTTCCAATTCATTTTAAACTAAACTGTACTTTTTCATCTCAGTTTTTGTCTTTTTCTGAAAAAGTTTTTTATTTTCTGAAAAAGTTTTTTGTTTTTTTCTAAAAAGTTAACAAAAATTACTATTGAAATTTAAATATCTTAAACTAAACTCATTTACCAAACACCTCTTATTTTTGTTTTTTGTTTTTTGTTTTTGGTACACAAAGAATCCAAAGGCAAACAACTTTGTTACGTAGAGAATCTAGCAATCCATGAGCGGTCCCAATTACATTTCCGGCCATCCATTCTGAATCAAGAACCCCCACAAAGACATGTCCCACTTTTTATTTTTCATTTTTTATTTTTGCTTGAATATTCTCTTATCTTTGGATTTTTCATTGTGAACTAAACGTTGATTACAATATTCTAAAGGAACTGAAAAAAAAAAACAAAAAAACAAAAAAGAAGAAAGGAGACAGTTCAAAAGAAATAATTATAAATCTTTCGAAGGAATCAACTACTGTGACAAAGTCCCAACTTTTTCCAGCTTCGGTCTGCTTTGTCATTGAAAAAAAAATAAATAAATAAAAAATAAAAATCCAGCTATGGACAATGCGTGTTTCAATATTTTCTTTTACTTTTATTTCTCAGCTTGAGAACTGTTCTTTTATCTCATATAATCTAGAAGGCTCGTTTGCGGAGGTATTGATAACAGAGTTTTAGAGATATTTAAATTCGAATTGAAATAAGTTTTAAAAACATATGTTTGATTGAAAAAAATTATTTTGAGTAAAAAAGTAAAAAAAAAAAAAAAACATGAAATGTGTTAGAAAAAAAAAATAAATATGAATGTTGTTTTGTCCCTCTAAGAATTTTATTCAACTAAAAATAACAATCTCATTTGAATTTCAAATAACAAAGTTATGAATTTTTAAAGTTTGAATTTATTATATATTTTTGAGATGTGAGTAGTGAAAAATAGTTTTGAATCGAGGGAAAAAAAAAAAGAAAAAAGAAAATTGGAGACATGTTTGGAGAAGTTCTCCCAAACAGCTCTTAAGTATACATATATACATAATTGCTTCTAATAATGGATTAAATTATTAAAAAGTTAATTACTAAAATAACAAAATCTATCGATACAAGATAGGCGTACCTATGTCACTTTCTTTCATAAGTTTTTCCTTATAATTAATCTAATGTAATATAAGACATAGTAAGAGGGAATCTCAATCCTTTAGACCCATTGGTTTTCAATTAAAAATGATAAATATCAAATTAACTATATAAAAATTAGTAACTTCATTAATTAGATCAATATTCCTAAGTTTATTAGCGGTTTTCTATTTTAATTTCTAATAGTTAAAGTATACATTTGTTTGCATTTGACTATTTATCTTTTCCTTCTTTCTCTTTATCTGTTGAACAACAAAAAAGTTCTAGTTGCAGGAAAAATAGAAGGATGCGTTTTTTTCAATTTATTAAAATGGTGTCTAGCTTTATTTCTTAATACTACGCATATCTACCTCAAATAAGACATGCATATAATACAAAACAGGACTAATTTTTTCATCAAAAATAAAAAGTGAGAAAGAATTTAACTAGAATCAAAATACAAGAAGGGAAGTGTTTTATATTTGGGCGATCAAAATATAGGCTTTAGACTTCTTATATTGTATTCAGAATCAATCAATTCTTGCTTCCTTTCCGATTTGGGACTAAACTTTTCTTTATTTTGCCAAAATCCTAACAATGAGAAATTCCACTTACAAGTTGGAGAACTTTGAGGTAAAGCCTTTTTTTTTTTTTTTTTTAAACTTTATTGTAATCACCTCCTTTCGACAACAAAAAATTACAATATGGGCGACTTTTTTCTCAACACGTCCAGCTATGGCTATTGATGTTCTTCCCCATAACATTTTCATGACTGCTGCATAATTTCTCAAATGATTTATTTGTAACCAACCATCACATTTTACCTACATAATTTGATTATTCAACTAGATCAACTGACAACTTATACTCTTTTTGACCTGACTGTAACGATGCATTCGGCTCTTTCTTCTTGTTTCGTATTATTTTGCAATTGTTTTATGTTTTGTTTTTACTTTAATTTAATCCAAGGAGTTGAGTTTTAGAGTAAACTGGTGCACATATATATCAACCACAATGAACCACCGTAAACATAGAGTAAACTATGCTTTGTTTTGTATTACTTTTTTGTTGTACTTGTATTTGTTTTGTACTTGTTTTACGTTTTGTTTTACTTTAATTCATTATCCTGGCCTTTTCACTTTGTTTGGCTGCCGGTTCATTCCACCATGAGCCACCGAATAAATCAAATAAAGACATCATTGCTTGCCGTTCGAGAGATACGGATTATTGAATAATGTAAGAAATTATTGTTGGACAATAATTGGTATAGAATAGGTATTGGGTTGTGAAAATTATGAAATAGCCTTTTCTATTAAACCAACTGAATACAAGTAGCGTTTACAATAATTATCCTAACTAAATAATTTAAATCTTAAAAGTTAAATAAACTAATCAAATTATTAGCAGAAAACTAATCAAATAATTATCAGGAAACTAACTATATAAACAAAATATTTAAGTAGATAAATCTAATTATTTTCCTCCAACAATAGGATTATTGATCAACCAAGTCTAGTTGCATTTGACTTTTCATCTTTTCAGCTCATGGACGTAAGTCTCTTTATCCCTATTCTTGTTGCAGGGAGGAGAGAGAGAGAGAAGCGTTTTCATCAATATATTTGATGGAGTGTCTAGCCTTATTTCTCCACTCTTGTTTGACAAAGAATTGGTTTCTGCCTTCTTATATGTGAGAAAATAGATCCTTTAAAGACCAGATTGAAAAAAAAAAAAAAAAAAAGAAGTGTTTCATTGGTTTACTCAGCATTCAAGGTTAGAAATTCTTGAGTAGTACTTGATGATGACGATGGTCGAACTCTTCATCGATCCCATATTCATTAGGTATATAATATTGCCAGTTGCTTATAGCAAACTCTTCCAATTGCATTCTTCTATACATGAAAATCTTCTTGAGGTTCTTTGAAAAAAAAATTTTTTCTTCATAATATAATCAAACTGTTGGACAGGGACTAAAAACCTTGTAAAATCCAAAATGTTGTCTGGTGAATGATTTGGGATATGAAGTCTCACAAGATATAGATTTAGTGTCATTATTAGACTTTGGTACATTGGATATTGCAATAATAGAAGTATGACGAGTAAGCTTGCGATTGGTGAAGGTTCACCAGTAACTAGTAATAAATTTTGTTGGTTTTTTAGAAAAAATACAAAAATTGATATGAAAAAATACAGTTTAGTTGTAGTTAAACTTAAATGTCAAACAAAACCCAGTGCATAACGTTGTAGAGAAAGAAATAAAAGCCGCTATGAAAGGCTTTCGTGAAAATTGAAGCCAAGGCAAAGCTGCAAGAGCAGCGACTTACAAAGGCAACCAAAAAGAAGTTTTTTCTTTTCTTAAAAATTCAGAAACACTCTGGTTTTGATAAGTGCTCATGGACTTTGCACTTTGATGAGTGGCCGAAAACAAACCTACTTCTGCACACCCAATCATACATTCCATATAAACTGGGGGAATTCCTATACATATATATATATTGGTTATTTACAAGATGAAGAATGTTGGGAGAAGTTGTTGGGTGTGTATATATATATATATATCTGGGCTTAAAGTGCTAATCGTCTCCTCCACTACTTTAAAGAGGGGTAGACATCAAACTTTAAAATGAGGTTGAGATTCATGTCCTTCGGCCACGTGGCTAATGAATAATGATGAATGTGTTTCTGGTAAGGACGCGTTGGCTTTTCTTGGAGTACATAATGATGCATATTAAATTAAGTAATTAACCTTTGTTAGTTCAAAAAAAAAAAAAAAAAAAACCCACACATTTTTAAAAAGTTTAAAGATCTTTTACTGAAAAAAATTAAGAATAAAATCATAATTTCGTAAAAGATTAGGGATCAAATAATCAATTTATCCTAAATAAAATTAAAAAAGGAATTTACTCATTTTGGTGATGGTCAAATTGAAGGAAAGAGTCAGATTGGTACGAATTTAAAGAACAAATTTTGTCATTGGTTTTCAATTTTATCAAAGTTGGAATTTTTCAAAAACTTTGGTTGCTAGTAATAAACTACTGTTAACAGCTAATATAAAAATGTCTGGTGAATTTATCTAAATTTTTAATTGCAAGGCGTTTGTGTATGTAATTGAAATATAGAAACTATGTAACGTCATCACTATAAATTATAATAAACCTGTAATTATATTTACAAAAAAAAAAAGGAAAAAGTTTAGTTCATTATCATGATGAACATGTAATTTCTGCACAAAAATAGTTGGTCAACACCACATAATCTAAAAAAACCAAAATGAGAATATGGCTGCTTACAAGCAAAGACATTCTTATAATAAACTACAACTTAGTTTGTAAACTACCATATGCTTGTTTTTCCTGCATTTAAAATACTCATAATAGTAGAAGAAAGAAGTTGATAGTATTTTGTTAAAAAACTAAAAACAAATAAATATAGTATCACTATTATTAGGATTTTAAGCCAAACCTTGGAAAACACAAAAAAATAATAATAAAATAAAATAATAATAACAAAGTTGAAAAACCACGCTGAGCTTTGACAGATGAAGAAGCTTAAAATGTATCAGTGCTATGAATATTAACTTTAATCTCAATTTTTAAATATTTATAAAAAAAAGATGTGATAATTTTTTAAACATCTATTAATAACAAATGACAATACACATATCATATAAAATTGTTTTTGCTAGCCGATATATCATATAACTTAGTAAATAAATTAGGATTATTGTTTGCCTTTCTAACATTTTTCTACAATAATATATCATTAAACTATTAAACAAAGAGAAATTTATCATAACCACATTTTTTAATCTATCAACAACATGACATAAATTCTCTGCTCTTCATTAACATGATATAAATATTAATAAACTTTAATTTAATTTTTATTATGTTGGTCTAATTTAATCTTTTAAATTATATTTGTATAATGATAGTTAAATTTATTTCATTCAGGTGCTTTCTCATAAAACAAATATTAGCCTCCGTGAAGTAGTATTTGCCGCAAAACAAATACTAGTCTTTGTGAAGTAGTAAGGGGTCCGAGGTACTCGGTTGGTTGGTTGGTTTGGACCAAGGTAATGGGACAACAATTAGGCCATCCGCACTCGGGCACTAAATTTGACACTTAAATTACGCTTTTTGGTTCATTTTTCTAATATTGCTCTCAATCAAAATGTCAATATATATATATATATATGTTTCATGTGAAGATTCCAAAAGTAATAAAATTAAAAATTAGGGTTCCTGCCATGGATGGATGATATCTACGCCACAAAATAACTTCTCTGATTCACCGCCACACTCTTTAAAACTAATTCAACGCGTAGACTATTTTACCCTCCTACATTATGAGCTTAGGTTTTCACTTTCACTCTCACTTTCTTTCTATCTATTTCTTACCCTTCTTTTTCATGCTTCTCTCCCACGGCACCCACATCCAAAGATTTGGCGAACTAGATCGGCGCTAGTTTGTGCACCCCTCATCGGCGTGAGGAGATGAATACTACAACCATGCCACCATCAGTGGTTGCATCTCCATTAGCGCGAATTCTAAATTCTACCTTGGAGCCTGCATCAGTGTCAATTGAACATTATCCCTTCTTGTCTTGAAAACCAATGCTAGATCTTCATCACACTTGTCACGGAAAAAGACTTCGATCCATTCAACGACTAATGATGATTGGTTGATCAGTGTGGATGGCAAGTGGTTATCCAATGAATGGTTCCAACGACTTGCATTGGTAAAGATTACACGAGTGAGAGACTCTGAGGGTGTTTGGTTAGTTAGTTTGAGTTGAAATATTTTAGTTGTAATAGTAAATTTTTTTAAATTTTCAAAAAAGACAAAAAATTTTTTGAGAAAAAGATAAAAACTTTTTTAAAAAAAGATAAAAAAAAATTTGAATTAAATGAGGTTGAACCAATCAATCAAACAAACCCTCTGGTTGTGGTTGACGATTGACTTTGAATAGTAATGACAATGACATGACAACTTAAAGTCACAAGGGTATTTTTAGTCAATTAAAAAATTACAGATAAAAAAATTTTAAAAAAAAACTGGGCGAAAATCTCAACGCGCTTAAAGAGGGGCATTTATCTTTTTGCCTATCACTAGAGGAATATTGCTTCTGTTACACCTGTTTTTTTTTTTTTTTAAGTAATAATTAATATGGATCAAACTATTCCAGTAAAAATTATTCACTGCACTATGTGATAAAGCGAATTGTTATTTTCTATGTAATGAATACACTACGTAATAAACGATTTTTTTTTTTTTTTATAGAATTTAGCTTCGTTTGACGTTTCAGTTTAACTTCAATTAAGCTGTATTTTTTTTATCTCAGTTTTTATCTTTTTTTGAAAATTTAATAAAATTTAAAACTAGTTTTTTAAAAGTCAACAAATTTCGACTTAAAAATTTTATCTCTAATCGTCGAACCAAACGTAAGCGTAATAAACGAATTGATTTATACAAAGTCGTACTTTATCAATTAAATCATCACGTGCATTTGGTTCGTGACTTTAATACCAATAAATTGGTGAATAGTATGATATTGCTCTTTCATTTTATTTAGTATGCGTTTGGAATATGAGTTTGAGAGGTAATTTTTTAACTGAAAGTGATTGACTTTTTAAAAAATTAGTTATAAGGGGGTGTTTAGTGGAGTATTTTGAGTTGAGATTTTTAAGTTTCAATAGTAAATTTTGTTGAATTTTCAGAAAAGACAAAAAACTTTTTAGAAAAAAGATAAAAAAAATTTTGAGATGAGTGTTTTGAGTTGATGTGCCAAACATCCTCATAATTTTTACTAATATTTCAATAAAAGAATAAAAATTAATATGAAAACCTTAAGTTCACACCTGAAAACAAAATAAATCATTAAATATTTTTGGTAAAGATATTTTCTTTTCATTTGTTGTGTAGTTTTTGGTTGGGTAACACTTAGAAACGAACTCCACGAGAGTTTCCAACTTTCCATCAATTCGCCAGAACCAAAAATAAAAAATAAGTGAAGGTTTTGTTTGTTTTTTTGTTTTTTTAATCCGATATGAATATATAATGAAAGAAGGTTGGTGAAAAATAAAGACCAAGCTAACGGGTCGTATACGTAATGCAGAAGACCAAGTCCAACCTCCACCCTGTCAGCCCGAGATAGTATTGAAAAAGGTTCAAACCTAAGTACTGTTATGGTGGGTATGATTTGATCGTTGGAGTTGAAAATCAGTTGTTTAATTTTTTAAAAAATTAATTATAATTTTTATTAACTTTTTAAAATAAGTTAAGAATTAAAATGAAAAATATAAGTTGAAGTTAAAACACTAAACTAAACGAAAGCTTAACATTTCTTTCGTTAAAATATATATATAATTCTGTTAGAGGTAGGAAAATATACTTGTTGATAGTATTCTGTTTTAAGTCATTAATTTTACAACTGGGTTTAAATATTTTATCACTTTTAAATCTAATTTCAATATCATGTTAAATGAATTTGGATAAACTTATCTAAAAAATTAGAACAAAAAAAGAAGAGGTTTAATTCACATAAAAACACCATAACAACTTAATAACAATATCATGAGAGATAAATTTGCAATCTAGCAATAAACACGAGTAATGTCTATTATTATGTGTTGAGAAAAAGTAAATCTTACGAAATAAATCCCATAGAAAAGAGTCACTTTCCATGACCGTCCCAAGTAAATCTAAAATACATGGTCAAGATTTCAAAATCAACGGGACTCGGACACCAAAAATATGACAACCGACCAACTCGAAAGTGTCAAAAACCTCCAACATGGATTAGAAAAACTAATAAAGTCAGTCGTATCAAGTCTATCTTCTTAACCTTTTTGGCTAAAACTAAGAACCCGTTTAGTTGACATCTGGAAATGATATTTTAAAGATTAAGTTAGAAATATATGTTTAAAGAAAAAGTTTTTGAAAAAAATTATGTGATATTAAAAATATTGTAAAAATTTAAAATGTATTTAAAAAAAATATACAAAATAAATCTTATCATGTTTGCCTCATTGATACAAATATTTTGACATAACTATCATTTATTTCAATTTAAAATGAGAAAATTATAAATTTTTAAAATTTAAATTGTTTAAAAATAAAAAAAATAAAAATTTAATTTAGAATTAAAATTTTAAAACCTAAATGGTAAAATATTACTAAGATATTGCCCCTCGTGGGGCCCGCCTAACTCTGTAAAAATAATCGTTCATCCCAAACGTAAACATCTCACCAAACCCCATCCCCTTAGTGGGTGGGCCCCATAACCTACGTCTCACCAACTCCCTTCCCTTTCTTTCACATACGTCTTCACCACCTCAAAAATCATAATAATTAAAATTAAAGATAAAAAACCACAAGACAAACCAACCAAACAACCAACCAACAGGGACCCACAAGCTCACTACAAAAGGGGGGCCTTGGGGGCAAAAAAAGCAGGAGGGTTAGGCCAATAACACTCAACGCGACGTTGAAACCAAAGTCTAACCTATCCAAAAAGCAAAAACACCCCCATAGTAGGTAACAACGTAAAAACATCACTAGCAAACGTTTCGAAACGAATATGCCTGCCGAAATGTCGACGACAGTACCGGCGAACTTCTGGGGAGACATGCCGGAGGAGGAGTACTACGCCTCCCATGGCGTCCGCAACACCAAATCCTACTTCGAATCCCCACACGGCAGGCTCTTCATCCAGAGCTTCCTGCCGTTAAATTGCCCCAAGATCAAGGGCTCAGTTTACATGACTCACGGCTACGGCTCCGACACCGGCTGGCTCTTCCAGAAGATCTGCATGAGCTTCGCCGGCTGGGGATACGCCGTCTTCGCCGCCGACCTCCTCGGCCACGGCCGCTCCGACGGGCTCCACGGCTACCTCGGCGACATGGAGAAGGTGGCCGCCGCGTCGCTCTCGTTCTTCGTCCAAGCCCGCCGGAGCGAGCCCTACAAGTCCCTGCCGGCGTTCCTCTTCGGCGAGTCGATGGGCGGCGCGGCCACCATGCTAATGTACTTCCAGTCGGAGCCGGACACTTGGACGGGGCTGATATTCTCGGCGCCGCTGTTCGTGATGCCGGAGGACATGAAGCCGAGCAAGGTGCGGCTGTTCCTCTACGGGCTGCTGTTCGGTGTGGCGGACACGTGGGCGGCGATGCCGGACAAGAAAATGGTGGGGAAGTCGATCAAGGACCCGGAGAAGCTGAAGATCATAGCGTCGAACCCGAGAGGTACACGGGGAGCCCCAGGGTGGGAACCATGAGGGAGCTGGCTAGGGTGTGCCAGCACATACAGGATAACTTCTCCCGCGTGACGGTGCCGTTTTTGACGGTGCATGGTACGGACGACGGCGTCACGTGTCCGTCGTCGTCGAAACTGCTGTACGAGAAGGCGGCGAGTACGGACAAGTCGTTGAAGGTGTACGAGGGGATGTACCACTCGCTCATTCAGGGCGAGACCGACGAGAACGCCGAACGTGTGTTGAACGACATGAGGGAGTGGATCGATGAGAGGGCTGAGAAGTACGGTCCTAAGAAATAATTATTGTAATAATTTCTTCTTAATTTCTTTATTAAAAAAAAAAAAAAACTATTTTCGTGTACTCCGTTTAGTATTTTCTCATACAATGAAAATGGAAGAGGAAAAACTCGATCGCCCTACTCATGTAAAACAGTAATATTAAGTTTGGTGGTGTTCCGGTGATGATCCATGTAAATTGGGATTATGGTGCCTTGTTGACGAATATTTTATTCAGTTCGGTGGTCAAGAATGAGATTTTACTTAACGTAATAATTAATGTACATATTTTTAGTTTATTTTACGTGACGTGAAGGTAAGAGCCCTAGCTCTATAAATTAGGGCTCACTTGAAAGTACTATATACAAATCTTTTTTTTTTAATGACTCGGGAGAGGGATCTAAAATTTCAACCATTAGAAAAATCGGATGTGATATTATTATTAGACTTTATCTCCATCTACACCATACAAGATATTTGATAACGTGACTTATCATGAACTTTAAAAAAAGAAAAAAAAGCGTAGTTGGTGATGCCAATATTTAGACCAAGAGTACAATTCTGCCAGTTAAGTATTTTGTAAGTAGTTTTTTCTTTCTTTTTTAAGTTGAAAAGGAAAATACTTTGCATGTAGTTGGGAATTATACGCAAGAATGTTATAAATTTGATACATTCTTATATCAATCATAATATTAAAGTTGTTAATTTTGTCATTTTATAAAACTAAAATTATCAACTTTAATATTATAATAGACAAAATAATAATGAGGTACCAAAACATAATTCCCAACCTAATTTGCTCAAAAATAATTTGGCGTTCAATGTAATTTCCCCGTACGTGGCCCAATGTTTAAGTTAGAAAGGTTTTTCTCAATTACACGTGTTGTTTTTGTCTTTGTCCTGTTTTTTTTTTTTTTTAATTTGTTTTGTGTTTTTTTTTTCAGTTGTTAGATTGGTCCTAAATTTTGTTTGTTTATATAATTTTAGTCCATATTCTTTTTTTTTTTTTAAATATTTTGAGTAACCTAAGCTATTAAAAATGTTAATACAATAGTCCTTTTCACTAATTTGAGACAAAATTCATTAGTGAATATCACTTTTTTTAACCAAATTATTGACAAATTTCATTCAAAAATTAACGGAAAGAACTATATTATAGCCATACTAATAATTTAGGACCATTTAAACTACAAAAAAATGATGGGGATCAAAGTTGTACAAATTTAAAAGTTTAAGGATTAAATGAGTAATTTTTTTTTTATAAGAAAACTTATGAAGTTAGGTTTCTCTTTGAAATTTAGTCCAGTTAATGGTTTGGTCATTTTTATATGAGGAAATTTTGTTATTTTTGTCATATTTGGTCATTAATTTGTTTATTGATATGGATGATTTATATCAATATAATGATTTGATTAACATGACGGATGATTTATATAAGAGTTTCTTGACCCGGTCGTTTGTCCAATTATAATATTATATGCTTGTGGGCCAGATATAATCTTTTCATTATTCCTTCTGCAAATTAGCCTAATTAATCCAAAATTTGCAAGATTTATGTTGACAAGTTGAATAATTTACAATAATCTGGGCGATATATATACAACAATGATTAGATCTATCCAGAATCATATCATCGCCAGGGACACGAACAATTCCTGCCAAACTATTTTGTTGGCATGTAATTGTATTGTCCCAAGTGGTCAACTCTTGCCTCTATTCGTTCACACGCATGTGATATTATAACCCCAAATATACGCATATATATATATATATATAATTCTAATTTAGATTGAGAATCTTTTAAAATCCGTGTTTGAGAGAGAGAAAAAATTAGTATAAAGTGGATGTTAAAAAACTAGCTAAGTTAATTATTTGTTAATTAATTAATTTATATTTCACAGAATATATATTGAAGACAGGAGGTGGGACAGCATAATACATGACGTAATTTGTGAGAGGATGAGTGTTTAAAGATGTGGAATCCACGATGCAAGGGAGTAATCATTGCGTGGACGTAATTAGGATTACAACAACAACAACAATTAATAGAAAATTAAACAAAAGGCTGATCCACTTAATCAAATGAGATGAACGGCGCTTTTCCATTTTTGCGGGGGAGGTTGGGTCAATTAAAATGTTTGGTAATGTCTTAAAAAACGTTATATATATTATATAATAATGTGGGATTTGGACTTAATCGTAAACGAGTCACAGTCACCCTGGTTTCTTGTAAACTAGATAATTACGTCGCAACGCACATTTAATTTGGTTAATAATCGACATCTCACGCATGTGCTTTAGGTTAAGTTTGTTTGTCCTTTTTTTTTTTTTTTTTGTTCTTTTCTTTCTTTTCTTTCCAAATTCGCTTTAGTCAATCCGTTTTGGTACAGTGAGAAAAAATATACTATATTTTCAGATGGATCATATAGGTAGGTTTTAGTGAAAGAATGTTAACTTAAAACCTTAGAACCCGTTTAGAAACATCTTATGTCCTAAGTGAACCGTCTATGATATATCAGACCAATCTTTACATTCACGTCAGCTTTTAGATTTAAGCATGTGTTTAGCCCAATCACTCTTAACTATTTTGGTTTTTCGTTTTTTCAAAAATCAACTCAGTTTTGTTATTCATAGGTTTAATAGTTAACTCTAACTTAAAAGACACAAACTTAAGCCCATAGCTATGCAATTCCAAGTCCAAATAAGATATTTTTTAATATAAAATTACATAAAAATTTAAAACGAACGAAACAATATTCATTTTGAGATATATATATTCGAAACAATATTATAAGTTTTCATATTTTTTAACTCAAATTAACCAAACGACCAACTCTACTCAACTCCAATTCTATAACTTGAGCGGATCAACCAAATACCCTCTAAATTTTTCACAAAAGTATTATATTTGTCTTCCAAATCTTTGAAAGTGATGTTCCTCCAAAGCACTGGCTTTTCAAAGCACAACTATCAGGTGTAGCCAGTTGGGGCTCTGAAAATCGTGTAAATTAGGCCCAACATTCCTTACAAAGCCCTGCTATGTGTCGTGCAACTTTTTTGTAGATGATTCTAAAGGTTCGTTTGGTGTTGGATTGAGTTTAAGATAAGATAAAATTTTTAAGTTAATTAATTAGTTTTAATTTTTATTGACTTTTTAAGAAGAAAACAAAAAAATGTTAATTAACTTTTTAAAAAATATTTATTTACTTTTCAGAAGAAAACAAAAAATCTAGCCGTAAAATATAGTTGAATTTGAACTCAATCGTAATTCCAAACGTAAGCTAAAACTTAATTTTTGTTAGATTTGGCATAGAACCCAGAAAATTAAAAATGAGACATCTATCTGTAGGGAAAAAAGGAAAGATCCACGTGTTTTTATTCCCTTTGTGACGGTAGTTTTCCAAGGATCGAAAGAGGTAAAAAGTATTTTTACCAAAGTTAAAAGAACTAAATGGCACTTTTATGAAACTGTTGAAGTATTAGCATATTTACGAGTAAGTAGGTTTGTAATATAATATATACTTAAAACAATTTCGTAAATGTGTTATTTAGTTATTTTAGCTTCTTTAAAATGTTATTTACCATACATTCCATTTTTTGAATCATTTAGGTCACAGCTCTGCAAATGCGATTACTCTCTAACCCCTCCTTGAAAATCCTTGCACAAAAATGTGGGAGAAACTTGTGAAAACAATCTCTCAAATAGATGTTTATGGTTTTTTTTTTTTTTTTCCCACACTTAATGCTTGTTTGGACTTTTGAAACTCTATACTAATTTAATTGGAGGTCTTAAACACCAAAGTTATATGGGCAATGATCTAGATATGTGTTTTTGAGCGGCAATCTTAGAGGGCGCCATTTGGAACAATAATTTTAGGTGGAATTTTGTCATTCAATTCCAAATATACATATCATTTTCATGAAATTCAAACTTCAAACGTCCATAAATTTTTTTTTAATTTGTTATCGAAAATTAAATTTTTTTGTCAAATTGCACAAAATAACGAGAAAAACAAAACAAGATCTATATTTTTTTCTCCAAACACATTATAAATTTTTACAGTATATTTTATATATCAGTTTATTTGAAATTCGCACTTCAATCGTATTTTAGTTACGATTTACAAAACCCCTTAGAAACCTGAATTCTAGAGTGGCCCAACAACGCGAAGCAGACTCCCACTACGTACCTCTTGGAAATTCTGGACTACTCCAATATCCAGTCCCAGATTCAATATTATGGGCTCCAATGTTAAGCCCTAGAGAAATGGACTTAAAACTCTTAAGCCCAAACAGGAAAAAAAAAAAAAAAAAAAAAAGAAAACCAAGTGGGAAGACAAGATGACGTGTCCCAACAACAATTCCGTTTTTGTGGGGCTTGAATTTAGATGGGACTGGGGTTGAGTCTTGGATTTCGTGCTCACAATTGTCGAGGAGCTGGTGATGAGTTGTCCGTTGATCTTTTTTTGTGTTTTTTTTTGGTAAGTTGTTCGTTTTGTTTATTATGCCCGCGTGGACTACTAGGAGGCCGCTGCTCACTTACGTGGGGACTACATTCTTTAAGCTCCGCCGTCCCTTCACCGTTGGAGAATCCACACATGCCATCCCCAATTTTTTTTTTTTAATATATTTTTTTAAGAATTGAGTCTGAAACATATTAACGACTCAACATATAATGATAATAAATATGTTATAAAGAGTGTAATTATAGATGTTCAAACTCAAAATTTCTCATTCTAATACCATACTAGTTTATCAATTATTGTAAAAGCTTAAGCTGATAAAAGTTAGGTCAATAATAGTATATATTTTAACATGACCCAATTAGTCCCCGAACTCTTTTAAAGGTGACAATTTGATCCCTTTTTTTTTTTTTGCGGAGATGATCTTAAACTCTTATTTTTTGGTCGTTATGGTTCTATCTGTCCAAATCCGTTAACTTGTGAAGATATTTTAATAATCTAACAATAATTAATTTAAAAAAATAAAAAAACAAAGAAAACAAAAGTTTTCTCTCATTTATATCTCTTTCTTCTTTTCTCAAAACCTAATTTGGTGGTAGCACTAGGGGGGGTGGGGACTAGATCGGAAGGAGAGAGGGGTAGGGGGCACCGGCGTCGCGGTGGGGGGAGGGCCCAAAAACCCAAATAGCAAATTGGGTGGGGGGGGGACATGGGGGATCCAATTACGGGGTGCGGGACGAAGGGCAACGGGAGGGGGGAACCCATATTGTGGGCGGCGAATGGCGGTGGGATGGGGGAACCCAGTCGTGGGGTGGGGGGCAAACTATGGCTGGGGAAGGGGTGAACTGCGGTGGAAGGGGGGATGGCGAAACTGAGAATGGGAGTAAGGGGGAGGGGGGCAACCTAGTCGGGGTTAGGGGGCAAACCGAGAGAGAGAGAGAGAAGAAGAAGGGGTTGGCGAAACAGAGAGGGGGGAGGGAGAGAGAGGGGAGGCTATTTTAGTCATTTTGATATAAAAATTAATCATTTTAGTAAGATTTCATTAAAAATTTAACGGATTTGGACGAAAAGGATTATAATGGCAAAAAAAATAAGAGTTTAAGATCATCTAAAAAAATATCAAATCATCAATTTTAAATAATTCATAGATTATTTAGGTAAATTATTCTTTCTTTTATTATTATTATTAGCATTGGACGTTCGGAGATGGAACACGCAAGCCAAAGACATATATAGTGTATATATTTGTATGTAGATATAGTTCTAGTGCCATACTACTACCGTCCAAACTTTTATTTGGACCATTCGTTTGAAAGTTGAGGGCAGCTAAATTCATGGGGTCGTTGATATGAAAACCGTCTTTTAGTTGATATTTTTTCCATCTTTTTCTTTTTTCTTTTTATTTCTTTGTGGAAAACGTTTTCAATTCTTACTGTATAAATTAGGAGGTATCATTGTCCTAAGATTGAATGATCACTTATAGCAGAGTAGCAGTTTAGGTCGATAGACGAAAGACGTCATTTTAATATAATTAAAAATACTTTTAGTGAATTTGTAATTATTTTTGCTGAAATATGATCTAATAGTAATTTGGAAATAGTCTCGGACATTTTACTTTAGGATTTGAAATAAAAAATTAAAAAAAAAAATCCTCCCATCTATCAAACTATTTCTCTCAAGCATTATAATGTCGTTCAGCTACCACTTGGTGGTGATATGTTGAAAGTTTTGGCACATGAACCAGTAATCCCTTTTGTAACCAATAATTGTTCCTTCCCTAGATAAAAATATAGGCCTTTTTTTTTTTTTTTTTTTGGTTGGCTAATGGCTAACTAGGTACAAAAGACTATTGCACTTACATGTATTAATTTCCTTTTCTCAAAACTCTTTTTTTTTTTTTTTTTTGGTAAGTAAATTCATTGTGAGAATAAAACAAAAAGTACTTGTCAGGGAAGAGGTGGAAATGTGGAAGCAAAGATCTTTCGTGTTGTTGTTACTTGAAAGTACTTTACATTAACAATCTTTTAAAAGTCACAGACACACATACATTCGGAGTTCTCCTAAAGCATGGACTTCCGTGCCTTCTTCGGAACTAGGGGAACATGGAGTAAAAGTCATGTCTACTATTACTCTGTTTCTCGTTATTATTTCCACCATTGATCTTCGTAAAAATATCCAGGCCGTGATCCATTCTCGCTGACATTATCCCACATCGGTTGTGAAAGTGATCGATCATTAGTTATAAGTATGAAAAAAAATTCCGTCTCTTAAATTGATTTTTGGAGTTTAGAAAGCTCAACACCACTCAATACTGATATTCGGGTCAAGATAACTGGCAAAACCCAACCCAATCTTAAAGAAAAGAGTCGATGTTTATCCTACTCATTATCCGATATATACATGATGGAAGAGATTTTACAAGCGTGGGCGAAAGCAAATAGGAAGAAAAGAGAGTGAGAGAACAAAAAAAAAAAAAAAAAAAAAAAAGAAAGGACTTTTTCTCTAGTCGTTCTCGTATGGATTCCTTCCTATAATTCCCCTAAATTAAAAGAGAATAATAAAGATCTTTAAAGGCAATCGAATCTCCTACCCAATGCTCATCAAATAGTTCTGAATCTCAAAATATTTTCATCAATTATTGTATATAAAAAAAAAAAAAGATCTTTTCATTATCCCCTTACTCCATTTCCCTTCTATTCGTTTTCCTTCCGACCGAACAAATTTTTTTTTTTTTTTAAAGGGGTACACTATAAAACGAACTTAGATTGATGATTTGTTCATTAAGAAAAGACAATATAATTTACCAAGACCCTTACGTGTGGAATTTATATTATCCCTATATATGTGGGTTGACCAATCTACTTCATTGACTGTACGTTTGAATTCAACTTTGAGTTCAAGCTGTCTTTGGTGTCTAATAAGAGACCAGGTTGGACTTTTTTTTTTTAATTTAATTTTATTTTGAAGAGTGCGAATACGACGTGTACTTATAAAATTTTCAATCATATGTATTTTGGAGTAGTTGAACTTGTTTTTTTTCCTACCCATCCATGTAAAGTTTTGATTCCTAAAGTTTGTTGCGTACACTGTTGAAAAACATTCTCAAAAATTTTTAATTTTTTTTTTGCTTGAAAAAACCATTCTCAAGTTATCACTTCTCATCTTGTTTTTTACAGCTAGAAATGAAGAGGGGTAAAAAAAAAAAAAAAAAAAAAACACGAGCAAGCAATAATTAATTGGGATTATATCATTATACCTCACAAAAAAAAAAAAAAAAAAGGAAGGATTATCACTCTTTGATAGTTTGATTGCCATCTTATTAGGGTGCGTTTGGTGAGCAGTTTCATTTCAACTCAAACTTGTAATAATAATTTTTGTCTGATTTCCTTAAATAAGACAAAAATTTTTGTCTTTTTCCCAAAAAGTTTTTTGTAAAAAACTTTTCTGAAAATTCAAAAAAATTTTAGTTTGAGTTGACAACTAATTTGAACTACCTTTCCAAATGTCTTCTAAATAAATAAATAAAAGGATTATCTCTCTTTGATTGCCATCTTATTATTATTTATTCTCTCTCTTACTTAATTTTGTTTCGTGTTGAACCAGTAAACCACTTGAAGCACTCTTGAGGCCAACTTATTTTGACTTTGAAATAATGGTGCAAAGGGTTATTTTCTTATTCTTTTTTTATTTCTTGATGTTTTTTGTCATTTACTTTCATTTTTTTAAATATGCTCATACATAAACAAAAATACATATACACGCTTTCTGTATGTGCTGTGTGAAGGACGCAATTTCTTTTTTGAAACACTAGAGAGAGAGAAAAAAAAAAAAAATCTTTCCTGAAAACTGAAGAACGTAAAGGAGATAGAGAACAAAAATTAAATTCCACATTTAAAAATATGAAATTTTGTTAGAATGGTTGCCAAGTGGTGGTAAACTTGAACCCCAAAACAAATAAAATAAAATTAAAAATAAAATGACCCGATGATACAAAAACCCATTCTCTATAAATGCTCAACACCCTGTCTCGCCATTGATGCATCCGTTTTGATTTATACGTTTCAGGAAGGAGTTCATGGATGGCCAAAACATCGAAATTTGAAATCTGAAAAATGGAAAATCAGTTGCACCGGAGTGGTGGCGGTTTTTTTTTTTTTTTTTTCTTTTTTTTTTTCAATAATTCACCGGAGTTGAAGTTTGACTTTTTATATTTGCTGGAAAAAAAAAAAAAAAAAAAAAAAAGCTTTGACCATATAATGTAATCTTTATGCATTCCAAATAAGAAAAACAAGGATAGTTGCGGCCACTAATTTTTGGCACATGGTCAATGTTTTGAGCTGCATATTTCTAGTTTTTGTGAAAGAAAATTCCTACTACTTTCTTCCCCCCTCCTTTCGCCCCTAATAAAGGGTTTTGTTTCCGACCATGTGTCTTTTTTGAGGGCTCTTCTCCCTAATTATACACTGATATTTAACTGGTGAACTTATAATTTTTAGAGTTACTATGATAAGAATTATCGTAGTTGCCTTGTATCTCAAATTCTAATCCCAGCATATATATATATATATATAAATAGGTATAGGCATATATACAAGTCCCAATTGTCACGTGGTCATCGATTGGACTATGATATTCTCTTATTTCCGTCTTTTTATACTCCTTCAATAATAATATTAAAGTATTCTAATTATAATTACAAAGATTTTTAATTAATTTATTATGATATTATTAGAGGGACATGAATAAAATAAAAAGAGGGGATTATGGGGTTATGCTAGATGAAGTAACAAATTCGGAGAACTGTTAGGCTGTTGTCTTTGCTATAGAGAAGTGGTTTGATAAGCACGTGCAGCATTGGAATATGGCATGAAAAAAGAATGACTAAATTGATTATCTCACCGTTATGCATGTGATTGTGTAAATGGCCATGTTTATAAAAAATAAAATATTTTTAAACATTATTGTCTATCTCAAACCGGTAATATATATCTATCAATTTTATTTATTTATCTTTTTTTTTATATAACTTAAACAAAATAAAATATTAAAAAAATATATCTTTAAACCATATATCATCAATAGACATATCCTTCAATAAGATATAGCATCAGAAAACATATATTTTGAAAACATATATCATCCATAAGATATCTTAAAATTTCGATACTGCCATTGGCCAAATATCTTGGGGAGAAACTGAAAGCCAAAATTCATCATATTTTAGCCCTCTTTTTATTTTTTTATTTTTTTTTATTTTTGGGTTGTCCAAACACAAAAACAAGAACCGTTCAAATTAATGGCTTCACATTCATCTACTTTTTGGTACCCCACGTGTCGTTTTCATGAGGCCATGCATCCCACCATAAAGTGTAAAGAAAAAGTGCAACCCAAACCGAAAGGGCAAAAATATCTTCTGAGGTTTCCTGGTAATTCCTCCAAATCAGGGGCATTTTGGTCAATTCACTCCCTCAATGGGAACAACACTCCTTGCGCACTTGTAAAGATCCCTTTGCCATACTCTGTTCAGTTTAACAATTATAAATAAATTAATACTCTGCAACTGCAAAAATCATAATATAATAAAAAATGTCTTTGTTTTTATTTGTTGAACAAATTCGAGAATTTTACCTACCCATTCGAGAGCCCGCTTTGAACTTTTTAAGCTTAGTTTTCGTTTAATAAATTAATTTAATAAGAAATTTTTAAATTTAACATGGTTGATTTTTTAAAAATTAATTATAAATTTTATTGATTTAAGAAAATAAAATAAAAATTAAGATAAAAAATATAATTTAATTTGAGTTAAATTTTAATTTTATACATAAATCTTAATTTATGTTTAATATACAAGTTTATAATATAATATTTATATCAAAATTGATTAAATTTTTAAAAATTAATTATAATTTTAATTAAAAAAATTAAGATAAAAATTTTAGATACAAATTTAACCATTAGACCGGAGTTAAAACTCACCCCTTATCTCTTCATAATATTTAAAAATATCTCATTTTTATTTTTACCTTATTTTATTTCTTTTTTTATAGCTCTGCATTTCGAGGGCTTCCCAAGTACATACAATGTATGAAGATATTTCTTCTGCCCTTCGTGTCTCTTCTCCGAAAGAGGCTGAGAAAAAAAATATATATATATATATATTTTTTAATCTTCCCCGGCCACGGTATCTCTCTTTTCCATTTTCTTATCCGTGTCTCTCTTCTTCCTCTTCTTCATGTTCTCCTCTTGAAAGAAAGCACTTCTCCGAGAGCTTTTTCTTGAAGAGACCTAAGAGAGAGATAGAGAGAGAGACAGAGAGGGAGAGACATGGAGGCTGTTCTACAAACCAAAGGGCTTCTGTCCTTTCCCAAGAACCCCAGAACCAGGGGGGTTTTGGCTCCATCACAGGGCTTGAAACAGAGGATTTTCACTCCAAAACCCAAACCCCTCGGCGGGATTTCTCTCTGCTCAAAAGGGTTCCAGAAATTCCCAACCTTTGCGCCGAAAGCTCACGGCTTCGGCTCCGGCTCGGCTCCAAAGACAGGAACTTGTTCCTCTGCAAAGCCGAAGCCGCCGCCGCCTCTCCCGCCGCCGATGGCCAGCTGGTTTTCGGCGAGCCCGAGGCGCCGAAGTTCCTGGGTATTGAGGTCACCACTCTCAAGAAGATTGTCCCTCTTGGGTTGATGTTCTTCTGCATCCTCTTCAACTACACAATCCTACGGGACACGAAGGATGTCCTTGTCGTGACGGCCAAAGGTAGCAGCGCCGAGATTATCCCGTTCCTCAAGACCTGGGTGAACTTGCCCATGGCGATCGGGTTTATGTTGTTGTACACCAAGTTGGCTAATGTTTTGTCCAAGAAGGCTCTTTTCTATTCCGTGATTTTGCCGTTCATAGCCTTCTTTGGGGCGTTCGGGTTCGTTTTGTACCCTCTCAGCAACTATATTCACCCCCAGGCTTTCGCCGACAAGCTTCTCAACATCCTTGGTCCGAGGTTTCTTGGGCCGCTCGCGATTATGAGGATTTGGAGTTTCTGTTTGTTCTATGTCATGGCTGAGCTGTGGGGCAGCGTCGTGATTTCAGTGCTCTTCTGGGGTTTTGCCAATCAGGTAATTTGAAGATTCTGGTTTTTTGAATGGATTTTTTTATTTTTTATGTTTTATTCCCCCACCCACCTAATTCGGGTTAATCAGATATTTCAGTTTTTATGCGCCATTTCTAGTCTAAAGAGATTCCTGGCCTTCTTCTTCTTGTTCTTTTTTTATTTTTTTGGTTTCTGTTTTGAATGAAGATTGAACCTTATCTTCTAATTGTCACTATTTTTTTATGGGGTTGGACTGTTGTTTTCCCTGGTTTCCCTTTTCTTGTTTTAATACTGTTCGGATTGATTTGACATTAATTTGAGTAATGGGATTAGCTCTGATATCGTTATTCAAATATAAAGGTAGAATTCATCCTTGAAACTGGCTTAGTTTATCAGTTGTGGATGTTGTTGTCCATTTTGTATCTATTTTATTCTTGAAGTTTCCTTGGCCAATTTCTGGTGCATCTGATTGTTTGTGATTGAGTTATTGAACATGTAGGAAAAAATTTTGTGTGCTCCTTTTGCAGATTACAACTGTTGAAGAAGCAAAGAGATTCTATCCTCTATTTGGACTTGGGGCTAATGTTGCTCTTATATTCTCCGGTAGGACGGTGAAGTATTTCTCTAACATGAGGAAAGCGTTAGGTCCCGGTGTTGATGGTTGGGCCCTGTCTCTCAAGGCAATGATGAGCATTGTGGTGCTGATGGGGCTAGCAATCTGTTTATGTTATTGGTGGGTCAACTCTTATGTTCCTCTTCCAACCCGCAGTAAGAAGAAGAAGGTAAGCTTCTGTTAGATACTTCCTGGGTAGAAAAGATTATTTTGATAACTAGTTGAAGTGTGTATGCCGTGTATATTTGCCTAACTGTATTCCCTTTTGCAGGAGAAGCCGAAGATGGGGACAATGGAGAGCTTGAAATTTTTGGTGTCTTCAAGATATATTAGAGATCTTGCCACTTTGGTTGTTGCATACGGTATTAGCATCAACCTCGTTGAGGTTACATGGAAATCGAAACTCAAAGCTCAGGTAATTGAAGAAGCTAAATTGACTTGACTGATCTGTGGTTGTCAGTTGGCTTACTAGTAATTGAAAATCATATCTTATTTCACTGTGATTTGCAGTTTCCCAGCCCGAACGAGTACTCCTCCTTCATGGGTGACTTCTCAACTGCGACTGGAATCGCAACTTTCACGATGATGTTGCTAAGTCAATTTATATTCAACAAATATGGATGGGGAGTTGCTGCAAAGATCACTCCGACGGTCCTACTCCTGACAGGAGTTGGTTTCTTCTCTCTGATATTATTCGGGGATCCATTTGCACCCGCTCTTGCCAAGTTCGGATTTACTCCTCTTCTTGCAGCTGTGTACGTGGGTGCAATGCAGAACATCTTCAGCAAGAGTGCCAAGTACAGCTTATTTGACCCCTGCAAAGAAATGGCATACATTCCGTTAGATGAGGACACCAAGGTTTGGACACGCAACTTCCTATTCAGGATTTAGAATTTAGACCGACATTGGTTTTAGTTGTGTTTGAAGTAAACAAATTTACCCTAAGAACTCGTATCATTACATGTAGCAACAGTTTTGATCATTGAGATTTTTGACTTCATCTCTTATTATTTTATTTTTGTAACTCACATTGAATGTTCTTTGTTTATAGGTTAAAGGGAAGGCAGCTATTGATGTTGTCTGCAACCCATTGGGGAAGTCCGGTGGTGCTTTGATTCAACAGTTTATGATCCTAACCTTCGGGTCGCTTGCTAGTTCAACTCCTTATCTTGGAGGTGTACTCTTGGTCATCGTTCTTGCTTGGTTGGCGGCAGCCAAGTCTCTGGACTCCCAGTTCACCGCTCTGCGCCAGGAGGAAGAGCTTGAGAAAGAAATGGAAAGAGCGGCCGTCAAGATCCCAGTTGTCTCTCAAGAAAGCAGCGGGAACGGTCCTCTTTCCAGCACCTCAACACTGAACTCGACAGCCGGCGAATCATCTGAGACCTCGACTCCTCGCAACGTTTAATAACGTTGAGTTTTTTGTTTAATATCACGAAACAGGATCAATAAATGGGAGGCTGATAAAGAGAACCAAATGTTAGGTGAACCACTGGTGGAAGGATTTTGCTGTCTCGTCCCTTTAAATTATATGGTAGTGACTGGCTTTACAAGTCCAGTTCTTTTTTCCATTAGATAAAGGTGGTCACTGTTAGTTCTTTCAAAAAAAAAAAAAAGTTCACTGTTCGTTTAGTTTAAGGTTTACATATTTTGTAGTGTCGTATTTCATTTATGTTGACTTCTTTGATTAATTTGTTACTTAATAATTATTATTGCGAAAGAGCGAAGTGCAACGGAAATACAAACAGATTATGGTGAATTTTGATTGCCTTGTTGCTTCCAACTTTGATAGACAAGAGGATTGGCTAGTTCTTGTTTGGGCTGCTTTTTGTCGCCGGAGTTGAACAACAGTATTTGTCTCAAGTCTGAGCAACAATTTGTGGGCTTGTCATGAAAAATCGTTGTCAGATACTAAAGGCCCATTAAGCAAACGAATGGACATTTTAGGTGGATCTAGTATGCGCTTTCACTTTTGTGGGCTATAAATTGGCCTTCTAGTTCTTTCCAAAGCTACTTTTTGTTGGCTGCAAAACAAACAAAACCGAAATTCACGGGAGCTAGTCGTTGAACAAAAACAAAAGCTGACAGGGCAGCATCCCTTTCCAGGCAATATATAATATAGTTTCTACATTTTGTGCATTTCTCGATTGCTTTTTGTTTCTTTCTTTTTCCCCAAGAAAAACCTCATTCGTTAAAAAAAAAAAAGAAAAAAGAAAAACCCGTGTTTGTCCTTGATTGACCCGGATTGATGCAACAATTTCTCTAAAAGTTATGATTGATGGGAGATGTGCAATCCATACTTTTAAATAATCCATACTTTTAAATACCGTCCATTATCAGATTCGAGAATTTACATCGAGTACTATTCATTTGGGTCCTTCATGGCCACACCCAATAGACAGGTTCAAACGCTTTTTCGGGGCTGAAGCCACATAGGCTGCCTTTAAGTTGGTTTCGGTTGTTATATCTTTTGCTGCGAAGATTTCCTATAGCTATCAATTTTTTGGATAAGGAAATCAAGTTCGTGACGTATAAGCTTTTCCAAAAAGAAGGAAATCAAAGGAGAGATGATATTTTTGTAGCAAGCAAATATATGGTCACCAAAAGATATTGTTCCACAAGAATATTGCACCACGTCCATGCTCAAAGAGGAACATTTTCTCACTTCATTCATCATGTTAATGAAAGAAGAGGAAGGGAGTGGGTTTCAAGTCCTTTTCACTCTTGGGTGGTGCTATTATTAACTTTGTTTTTCCATGCCAAAGAAATGCCATTTTTTGTCATAGTAACGAATAATTGCATTAATAAGAATTGTCCTCTCTCTAACTCTCTCTCTCTCTCTCTCTCTTATCTTTCTCTCCTCCTCCATCTCTCTATTGAAAGTTCCAAGTAATTCTTCTTCTCAGCCACATGAATAAATTTTTTTTCACCATTCTCATTTAAGGACATATTTTAATGAATCCTATAAGAAAAGATTTTTCTTCTTCGTTAGATTCCCAACCCAGTTGAAACAAGTCTCATACAACTCATGACATAAACTACATTAAACCAAATCCTCCCTCCTATATATATAGATATAGATATAGATATATAGTTATACACACGCTTCATCATCTCATTCCAACAGCCAAACAGTACTCGAAGAAAACCCATCATCATGAACAAGAACAAAACCAACAACAACCTAGCCGTAGTGCAAGAAGATTCCGTCATTTTCCCGGGAAAACCACCATTAGCACCCAAGCAGTACTCCTCCTCCGAGTGCTGGTTCGATGACGCCTGCATCCTCGACATGGACTACTTCGTCAAGACCCTCTCCGGCATCAAAGCCAAGGGCGTCAGGTCGGATCTCATTGGCTCCATCATCACCCATTACGCCTGCAAGTGGCTCCCCGACCTCTCCGGCGCCGCACAGCCGCCGCCGTGTCCTCCGCCGACAAGGCGGCCAGTAACATCTTCGAAGAGTCCTCGCCGGAGAGCGTCACGGCGTCGTGGATGCGGAAGCGGTTCTTTGTGGAGACCCTGGTCGGAGTCCTGCCGCCGGAGAAGGACTCCATCCCCTGCAACTTCCTCCTCCGGCTGCTCCGGACGGCGAACATGGTCGGGGTGGAGCCGACGTACGGTGCGGAGGTGGAGAGGAGGATATCGTGGCAGCTGGACCAGGCATCGCTCAAGGAGCTGATGATACCGTCGTTCAGCCACACGTGCGGTACTCTGCTCGACGTGGAGCTTGTTATCCGCCTGGTGAAGAGGTTTGTGAGCCTCGATGACGCCGCCAAGAGCGGCTTGGCCATCATCAAGGTCGCCAAGCTCGTCGACTCTTACCTGGCGGAGGCGGCGGTCGACGCCAACCTCACCATGACGGACTTTGTGGCCCTCGCCGGTGCTCTTCCCAGCCACGCCCGTGCCATGGACGATGGCTTGTACCGAGCCATTGATACCTATCTCAAAGTAAGTAATATAATTGGGTTTCCTTAATTAATTATAATTTAGAGGAATATTGTCGGTGTTGTGAGTTTTTGTAGTTCTATCTTATCTTGGTCGTGTGTTGTCACTAGCCAGTGCCTCTTCATCTGGGGAATTAGGTGGGTAAGACTACAGTACGGAAAATGACTTAACATGAATGCCTTCATGTCCACTACAATGTCTTCCGTGTTTGGCTCTTTTCTTGTCCTAACTATTTTATTATTATTATTATTATTATTATTATTATTATTATTATTATTATTTTGGTATAAGGTTTTTCTTTTACTCTTGCTTATCAAAAAAGTATGAAAACATTTTCATGGTTCGGATTTCTATCCAAATTTTTTGACTTCCGCCTGCTAAGCAATAGTTGAGCGGGGTTTAGGTTGTAACTAACTCTATAGTATGTGTTGTACTACAATTGGTTTTTTATGGCTCAGTAACTTTGGGAGTTACTACTTTCCCATGCCTCTAATTTACATTGTTCATTTATATGTGTACGTATATAAATTATACACACATAAGCATTCAATAAAAGACATGGTGCAAACACACGTGACATATCGTATGTACGTACGTCTCTCCACATATACAATGCAGGCACATCCAAGCGCTTCCAAGCACGAGAGGAAGAGACTATGCAGGCTAATCGACAGCCGGAAACTGTCACCGGAAGCGTCACAGCACGCCGCGCAGAACGAGCGGCTGCCGGTGCGAGCGGTGATCCAGGTGCTGTTCTCGGAGCAGTCGAAACTGTCCCAGAACATAAACGACTGGAGCGGGTCGTTCAGCGGGACACGGAGCCCGAGCCTGGGGATGGAGCCGCCGGGGAGGTGCCTGTCGAAGAGGGAGATGTCGGCGCAGCAGATGGAGATACGGCGGCTGAAGGAGGACGTGCTGAGGCTGCAGAGCCAGTGCAACAACATGCAGGTGCAGATGGAGAGGATGATGTTGGAGAAGAAGCAGAGAGGGACGTTCTTCAAGTGGAGGAGGTTTGGGCTAGTTCCTTCCTTCAAGACCAGCACCGCCGTTAGTGTGGTTGGGAACAAGATCGAGGAGAGTAATGATGAAGGAGATCATGATCATGATCATATTGCTGGGTTTGAGCGACAGACGCCGATGATGAACATGAAAACCAAGCTGGTCAGAGGGAGGACCACACCCAAATGGCGGAGATCCATGTCTTAATTAGTCTTCATGATCATTATTATCGTCCACGATATCATGATCATGACGTGTGCCATTTCAAGGCTTGGTTTGTTAATTAGAGTCGAGATCTGCTGTGTGGATTTCCTGTTTCCTTAGTTATTTTTAATAGTGTGAATTTAATATTTTTCTATAGAAAAAAAAAAGAATTTAAGAATTTAATCATATTACAAAAATGTTAAATGTTGCTAAAAGTTTTGAAGTAACAGATCACTTGTCAAAACACTATTAAGAATATAATCATTAAGACAGGAAGAATGGGGTCGCTGATTTTTACTCTGTTAATTAGGTGCCTATCTAGTGATCTGCGTTGTTTTTACCAACTAAATTTATATGTGTATGTAAAATTATATTTAGATTTTCGTTTGATTGTGTAATAATGCAGGCCCCTGCACCTGCAATATCACATATTTAATTAGTAATAATAGAAATGTTCGGATTTTGTTTAATTATTGCATGGATATGTTTTTATGAAACACCAATTAAAGTTAGAAAAGCCAAGAAGATGGAAATGACTCAAAATGAAACCACAAGCAACTGAAAACGACATTACAGTATAAAGCATGAAAAATTTAAAAGGTAAATGAAACGACAAGCAACTGAAAATGGCATGTATGATAAAGTGTAAAGAACAAAAATTTTTAAAAGGTAAATCTACAGTAAAATAAAACAAATGAAAAACAACACGAATCGATTAAAAAAAATAAAATTAAAAAAAAAAAAAAAGGGAGAAAAGAAGCAACACCTAGAGCAAAAACGACAACGAACAACAAACGACATCAAATGGAAACGACACTTTTGTTTTTTGATTTTTTTTTTTTGGAATTAGAGATTTTTTTTTTTTTTTTTGAATTTGAAGATCGAGGAATTTCGAATCTGCACTTTTTAGTGCAATTTCAAGAACAATGTTAAATGGAAATCATGTCAAAATGAAAATGATATATTTTTTCCCAAATTTTTTTGTAACAATTTTTTTTCCTCCAATTTTAATAAGATGACTAGGTAACATTCAAATGAAAAATTCGAAGGCTTTTTTACATTATTATATCCTAAACTTATCGTAAAGTCGCAATTTCTACTCTAAACTTTTAATTTTGATAATTTGCACTTTGAACTTAAAAATCTTGTAGCAATTTGTATCCTATTGATAATAATATTAATTTTTTGAAAGAAATTGATATGTGACTTGGACATTGTTAATTCATGACATAAATAATCATTTTTACCTATGATAACCCCAATTTATTGAAGTTGATATCTTTAATTAAGTTTTATCAAAATATAAAAGTTTGAATTAACTTTGTTCCAAATATAAATTTGGGTTAACTTTGATTAAAAAGGAAATTTCAAGCTCTTAATTAATGATCTATATGCAAGTGATTTATCAATTTTCATTAAAAATTTAACATTGTTTATCAATGAAGTACTAATTGTTATAGATTTATATGTTTAGAGTTGTAAATTGCAATTCTATAATAAGTTTAGAGTGCATTAATATAAAAAAGACCTAAATTCAAATACTTATAAAGAAAATAAAAAATTGAAATATGAAAAAAATTCAGAAATACAAAATAGATTTTACTACAATACAAAATTCGAATGATAAGTTATCCAAATTTTTCTTTAATATCGTCCCGTTCCTATAAATGACAGTTTCTAATAATTGTAAAAATCTCATATCACCTTTTCTAAGATAAACATATTAATAATCTCATATCAGAGCAACTAATCATAAAATTTATTAAGAAAGGCAACTAATCTGGATTAGATGGTAAATAAAATTAAAGGGTAAAATCTAAGGAAAAAGTACCTGAACCAACATGACACAAAATATAAACACTGGACTAACATAACACAAAATTAAGCTAAAATTAACTAAAATTTATGTCATGTTAGGTCAAGAATAGGGAATTTGTATTATATTGATCCATAGTTAAAAAAAGATAGTTATTTAAGAAATTTTGTATAATTTTATTTTTTGTAATGATATGGCTTTTAAAAAAAAAAAAAATCTAAGAAATGGCATTTATTCAACTTCCCACTGATTTTTTTTAAAAAAAAAAAAAAAGAAGAAGAAGAAGAAGAAGAAAGAGAGAGTCCTAAACGACATTGTTTCAATTGGCCAAAGAAGCCGTACAATATTTTACTTAAATTTTTATGGTCAATAAAAAATAATTTATTTTAATTCTTCTTCTTCGGAACGTGCATCTTATCCTGTATGTAACCGTTAAACCTCACCCAAAACCCTGTGAAAAACAATGCTCTGTTCCTCCAAAAATGGCGGTTTCAGCTAAAGCCTCTCGGATTCCTCCCAACCCAGACCTTCCCGACTCTCAATTCCCCAAGACCCACAAGCCCAAAGCCCTCAGCTTCTCTCCCAAAAGTCTCCAAACCCACCATCTCTCCTTCAGAAAAACGCAAGAACCATTGTCAGTCCTGAGTACTTCCTCTATTGACACCCAGAACCAGAACCCAAACGATGATCTGCACAAGCTCTGTCTTCACGGGGACCTGGAAAAAGCCCTGAAACTTTTGGAATCCATGGAAGAGCTCCAGATTTCCGTCGAAGAAGACGCTTGTATTGCTCTGCTGAGGCTCTGCGAGTGGAAGAGAGCACGCGAAGAAGGGGCTCTTGTTTATTCCTATGTCTCAAAGGCGATGACCCGGTTGAGTGTTCGGCTCGGAAACGCGTTGCTGAGTATGTTCGTGAGGTTTGGCAACTTGCTCGAGGCTTGGTATGTGTTTGGGAAAATGGAGGAAAGAAATGTGTTTTCTTGGAACGTTTTGCTTGGTGGGTATGCGAAAGCCGGGTTCTTTGACGAGGCTTTGAATTTGTACCATAGAATGATGTGGGTTGGAATTAGGCCTGATGTGTATACTTTTCCTTGTATTCTGAGGACTTGTGGCGGCGTACCTGACCTGGCCAGGGGTAGGGAGATTCACGTTCATGTTGTTCGATTCGGGTTTGAGTCGGATGTCGATGTTCTCAATGCTTTGATTACAATGTATGTGAAATGTGGTGATCTTGGCAATGCGCGGTTGGTGTTCGATAAAATGCGCAGGAGAGATAGGATCTCGTGGAATGCTATGATCTCTGGCCATTTTGAGAATAGGGAGTGTTTAGAAGGACTTAGCTTGTTCTTAGTTATGCGCAGGTTTTCGATAGTTCCAGATTTGATGACTATGACTAGTCTAATATCCGCTTGTGAGCTTCTTGGTGATGATAGATTAGGTAAAGGAATCCACGGTTATGTGATGAAAATGGGTTTTGCTGATGATATTTCGGTGGATAACAGTCTGGTTCAGATGTACTCGAGTATGGGGTTTCTGGAGGAAGCAGAAAAAGTTTTTTCCAGAATGGAGAGTAAAGATGTTGTGTCATGGACAGCGATGGTTTCAGGTTATGACAATAACGAGCTTCCTGATAAAGCTGTTGAAACTTACAAGACAATGGAGCTACAGGGAGTTACACCAGATGAAATAACTATAGCTAGTGTTCTGACGGCTTGTGCCTGTTTAGGCCATTTAGACATGGGTGTCAAGCTTCATGAGCTTGCTACTAGGACTGGGCTCATCTCATTTGTTATCGTGGCAAACTCGCTTATTGATATGTACTCTAAGTGTAAACGCATTGATAAGGCCTTGGATGTGTTCCATTGTATCCGAGACAAGAATGTCATATCATGGACATCAATTATTCTTGGACTTAGGATTAATAATCGGTGCTTCGAGGCATTGATCTATTTTAGAAAAATGAAACGTTTGGTGAAACCAAATTCCGTTACTCTGGTTTCTGTCTTATCTGCATGTGCTAGAATTGGAGCTTTGATGTCTGGAAAGGAGATTCATGCTCATGCTTTGAGGACTGGTGTTGCTTTTGAGGGCTTTTTACCCAATGCCCTTTTAGATATGTACGTACGGTGTGGAAGGATGGGTCCTGCTTGGAACCAGTTCAACTCTAACGAGAAAGAGGTCTCGGCATGGAATATTCTGCTTACAGGATATGCCCAGCGAAGGCAAGGAGAGCTTGCTGTGGAGTTATTTCGTAGTATGGTAGATTCCAAGGTGAGTCCAGATGAAATAACTTTTATTTCACTACTATGTGCATGTAGTAGATCTGGTATGGTCACTGAAGGTTTAGAGTATTTCAGTAGCATGACACATGGTTACTCGATCACTCCTAATCTGAAGCACTACGCATGCGTTGTCGACCTACTTGGCCGTGCTGGACAGTTAGATGATGCCCATGAGTTCATACAAAAAATGCCTATAAGTCCAGATGCAGCCATATGGGGTGCTTTATTGAATGCTTGTAGGATTCACAGAAGGGTTGAGCTTGGGGAGCTTGCAGCACAACATATTTTTGAAATGGATGAGGAAAGTGTGGGGTATTACATTCTCTTGACTAAACTATATGCCAACAGCGGTAGATGGGATGAAGTTGCAAGAGTAAGGAAGATGATGAGAGAGAGAGGTCTAATTGTGGATCCCGGGTGCAGTTGGATAGAAGTGAAAGGAAAAGTTCACGCCTTCTTAAGCGGTGACAGTTTCCACCCTCAGGTTAAGGAAATAAATGCAGTCTTGGAGGGATTTTATGACCGAATGAAAGCACTCGGTTTTGGAGGAGCAGAAAGAGGTCCTGCCGATGAAGTAGAAGCTTCAAAAGCAGAGATTTTTTGCGGACATAGTGAGAGGCTGGCTATTGTTTTTGGGCTTATAAATACTGCCCCCGGGATGCCTATTTGGGTAACAAAGAATCTTTACATGTGCCAAAGCTGTCATGCCACGGTAAAATTTATCTCTACGGTTGTGCGGAGGGAGATTTCTGTAAGAGATGCTGAAGAGTTCCACCATTTTAAAGATGGTATCTGCTCTTGTGGAGACGAGGGTTATTGGGGAAAACCTGACAAGTAGCGTTTTGCTAAGTAGATTTTTTGGCATTGTTTCAATTTGATAAAATGAGGCCCTGACAAATTGAATGTTGTATACTTGACGGAGCTGATGCAGTTAAGATATGATTGACCAGCTCTTGAATTGCCGTATAATTTAGGGTGCTACAGAAGAACATTGTGATGATCTGCTCGCAAAATCTTGAAATACAAGGACTTGGAAGAGGGAAAGAGCTGTTATAAAAAGCTGTTATTTTGCTCGATTTTAACAACTGTGATCAGGAAATTTATGTCCGGGCTTCAGTTAGAAATTTTGTTCACCTCGGAAACAGCTTATTTGAATACTATAGTTTATCCTGCTGAATCATGTTCTAGCAAGAGAAAAAATATTTATATCTATAAAAGCGCAACAGTTTATGATATTGTAAATTTACAGATGAGATATCTTCAAGAAATGCTGAGTTTTTTCAGACAACGATTTTGTTCCATATTAGATATCTATCAGTTTCCTTGCAGGACTAATGGAGGAATTGTAGAGGAATGGACATATTGAAGAAACGGAAACCACAATATCTATATATTAAACAAGAAGCCGTTATTACGAATTTGGCACAACCAATCTTGTACACAAATCAACAAAGAAAATACCCAAATTTCACACGGTTATTCTAAACAATAATACGAAAAAGTGAGGAAATATGTATAATATAAGAAAGAAAAATGACGAAAGATCAAATGCATATATGCTGGTCATATTTTCACGGCTTTCTTGATGGTCTTGATGGATGACTTGAGGAAGCTATTATTCCCTATGATATGATGCTGCTCTTCATAACCCTCATCATCTCCACTAACCATCGGCTTTTTTCTCATGCAGTCCACGCCTTTCTTCATACCTAAGATAATGGATGGCGAAGAAGGAATTCGGCGTATCGCCCTCGCACTCTCGCACCTCGCAAGCTTTCTTTCCTTTCCGACACTCTGGCTCCTTCTCTCTCTTTCTTCAATAGCCTTACTGCTTTCAACGCCTTCTGTGACATTGATCACTTCAGACATTTTGATCGTTTCTTTCCCCGGTTGCTTCTCCTTCTGAATCTGTTTCGTTATCCAGTCTTCTCTGTCTCCAGATTCTGGAGACCTCCAACTCTTGCTCTCCTTTTGTGGATACTTGAGATTTAGCTTGCTGATAGTATCATCGTCAGTCCGGCTTCTCTCATTTTCACTTTTATCATGTTGAGGCTGCTCCAAGTCTTCTTCTTGAGCATTCTCTAATAGCATTTGGAGCCACTTCTCCACGTTCCCTTTGCCACGCTCTTTCCTGCTTTCTTCATCTTCATCGATTTCTGGTTCTTGGGGGATTGAAGGTTGAAATGTGTGTTTTCTCTCCTCTTCTACTTCAGATGTGCCACAGTTATGCTCATTTACGTTGTCATCCTCCAAGACAACAATGGCTTTACCGCGCTCCCGGCGTTTGTCTATGGAAAAGTCCTTTTCAGTTTTCTTCAGTTTGTTCACTCTCTCAGATTGCTTTTCATCTTCACTTAGGGAGACAAAACTGGCTTTACTGCGCTCCCGGCGTTCATCTATGAGAAAGTTCTTTTCAGTTTTCTTCAGTTCGTTCATTCTCTCAAATCGCTTTTCATCTTCACTTAGAGATAATCCAGCTTCAGATGCTTTATGTTCTTCCTCCAGAAAAACTCTCAGTTCCTTGTGTAGAGGCGTTCTTGGTCTGATTCCAGGTAAATAAAGAACGGTCTTCTGGTCTCGCTCTTCAATCAAGGCGTCTTCCAATCTTGATCTCTTCCTTGCCTGTTCCCACTCGGGCCTTATTTGTTTCTCAATCTCATCTCTTTGTTTATACTTCTTGTGGAGCTCCTTCTCAGAGGCATCACAAATTGCCTTTTGAGCTTCAAGTCTTGCCATGAGTGCGTTTGCTGCAGCTTGGTTCAGTCTCACCTGCTCTTTATAAACGACGCTCCTACAAGAAAGGATCATATAAAAAGATCAGACTCTTTTAAGATATCCGAGAAAAATAGGTATTTTTTTATCTTACTGGTGCATAGCATCTCTTATCATCTTCTCGAGCATAGTTCTGTACGAGGACTGTGCCTCAGCTAGCTTCCTGCACTTTTCTGCCCGTCTCCTACGCTTTATCAGTTCCATTTCCAGGTCCTGAATGCTCAGCTTTTCTTCTTCATTCTTTTGCCTCATTTCGTTCACTTCATCATCAAGTTTCAGCACTTCAGCGTGCATCTTTGCAGTTTCTTCTCTATGTTTGAGGGAATCCCGGGTCATGACAATGGCTTGATATGGGTTTTCATTCTCTTTACTGGTCTTTACTCTTCTTGCAGCTAAAACAACCAAATAGAAAGAAAAGAAAAAAAGGGTTAATTTGGCTAGAAATAATCTTGGACAGAAACCGAAAAGCATAATTGCGCTTCTTTGGGCACCTACCTATAGCAGGAGAGTGTGACCTCAACCTATTGTAATCTACAGATTGCAAAATAGACGAAGAGCCATAAGATTCTCTTCGAGAAGCAACAATAGCAGCTGGAGCAAGGCCCAGTTGCTCTTTAGATTCAACGAAATGCTGCGGAAAAGAATGAGAATTCACAGCCTGTGAAGAATTCAATTCCTCGTTTTCACCTTCGGAGAACAAAAACGAGAAAGCCCTGTGCCTGCCAATAATGTTCAAATGAACAGACTATCAGCTACTAATATGTTTTCATATCGAAAACCATAAGTAAGTCGAAATTGAAAAAATTGGCCCCACCTGAAATCTGAATTGGCAGAGGCAAAGATTGACAAGAACTGGTTTACAGAGATGCCCAACTGAAAATCCCACCATGGAATTAGAAACTCTAGCTTGTTATGCTTTTTCTTGCAGGCTTGCCACTGTAATATCCTCAGATTGCTTGGCACGGTCAATCCTCCCCCTGCATTTTTCAGTAAAATGCCACAATTACATGCTGGTAAGAGAGAGAGAGAGAGAGAGAGAGAGAGATCAGTTATGTACTTGAGCATGGAAACCAATGATCTATGCCCCAAGCAAGAGGAGACGCCGAATCGGCGTGATAGTAGAGGACGTTTCCATATGGATCCACCCGAATTACCGTGGGGTCAAAGCCAGCATTCCTGAATTTGGGGGGAAAAAAGTAAAAGTGGATTCAGAAGTTTTCTCAAGAGTGTTCAAGATTGAGATCATAAAAGACAAATTCAAAGTGTGTTTACCCAAGGTGACTCAGCTGCTTCCACAAGAGACCAACAAAAATCTTCGGCTTAGCAGTTTGCTTTGCTTTTGGGTCAAGTATGGGAAAAATTTTATCTAATTCCCTCGCTCTCATAGCCTGAAATAAACAAAATATAAAAAGAAAATTCATATCTTCTTTCCAGAGTTCCAATTTCTGAGAAACCCAATTGTCGAACATTCAGAAGTTCAAAATCTACCCAGGAAAAGAAACAATTCAGCAAAATTATCCGTCCCCAAACAAGTTATATATAAGAAAAAGACCCACAAACTATCTCAACTAAATCTTATACCTCATGTTCTTGAAGAGAGTAAGGCGTGAAAGTTAAAGGAGGACCGTGGGCGTAGGGACCGGCGCTGCGATCACGGCAGAGCTTGGCGTAAGCTCTTGGGTATCCGACGCTGCCGTCGATCTCCATTTCCTCCACGGTGAAAGCGTAGTCGTCGGCCATTGCTGTCGTCGCCGATGTTTCTTAAGAGAGAGAGAGAGAGAGCCTTGAGTTTGCAGGGGAAAGAGTACAGAGGTGATCCTGGGTTTTTGTTTTGCTGAGGAAGAAATGAATAGAAGTTTAACGGTCGAATTGATTTTTATATTAATTTTTTCTTCACAAACGACTCTGGAATTCGAAATTCTGGGTGTCACGTCGGCAAAGAGGAGTCCAAGCGGTGTAACGGCTACATAATGGGTTGGTCCACAGCAATAAGTAGAATCAACAAATCTTGGTCGCTAAAGTCTTAAAATAACCTATGAAATTATCATATTATGTCACTTTTTTTTTTTTTTCCCTCCTTCAAATGAAAAAAAACATGCACTAAGGTCCAACGTACTCATCCTATTTTATTCACCAAAAAAAAAAAAACACACCCATCCTATTTCGATGCCCTTTAGCTGTATATTTGAGCCTTTGAACCTTTTTTTTTTTTTTTTTTCCTTGTTACTATTCAAAACTTTGAACGTTAACAAGTGTGGTTAACTGGTTTGTCGTATAAATTGTCCAAAAAAAAAAAAAAAAAAGAGGGGGAAAAAAAAAGAATCAAAGTGTTTGTACTAAATGAGAACCGAATATTTAAAGACAGGTAAAGTCAAAAGGATAAAATGTTCTCTCTGTTTGGAGCATGTTTGAACCGTGCCAAATAGGCAATGATTACCTTCATAATTATAGTTTGAACAAGAAACAGAAATATGTTAAAACACAAAAAAGCTACCGAAAAGTAAACTTTTTAGTATCCACCAAGTGCATTTCATCCCCCACAAACCATAATCAATGCCATGACTCAACGTATTACATGCTAAAATTTAAGAAAAAGTATCTGAATTACATAAATTTAAATATCATTACATTAATATAATATAAAAAATTAATACTAGATTAATATAATATAAAATTAAATTAAAATTAACTAAAATTTATATCGTATTAAATAAGAATATGAAATTTGTGTAATGTTAGTTAACAGATTAAAAAAAACACTTATTTAGGTAATCTTTTCAAAATTCAAACCAAAACACTTTGGGTTGGACCCGGCCCATTTGGTTTGATGCCCAAATTTGGGCTTAGATTTTGGATTCCTAGCAAGTTTTGGGACCCCGTTATCTATGAAACCTTCATTATAAGGTCTCAATCTTTTACCAACATAATTTGGGGACCACCAGATATTTATTTATTTTTTAAATCTGACGTAATAAATTAAAAACAACCTTTGTCTCTGCTCTAGCAAATTAGAAGCACCGCCATTGGTTTTTCACTAAGGGGGTGTTTGGTGTGTTAGTTTGAGTTGAAATATTTTAGTTGTAATAGTAAATTTTTTTGAATTTTCAGAAAAGACAAAAAACTTTTTGAAAAAAAGACAAAAACTTTTTAGGAAAAAGACAAAAAAAAGTTTGAAATGAGATGAAAATGGATGGTTTGCCATCCACCCCCTAGACTACATTCTTTTTTAACCGCCTCTCGGTCCTCCTCTCACATGGTAAAAGGTTAAAAACTGAACATCGACGCAAACTTGGGTTGGTACCAACCAAGACTCGAAATCATTTTCTGAGGATTGTCCATTTGCATAAAATAAGTTCTTTTGGTGAATATTTGCCGAACATAATTGCATTGTGGTCCATTATGACAAGGGAATATAGTGCAACTTAATCTTAAGCTACTATACACAATCACATATCCATTAAAAAGGATGGAAAAGGTCAATCAAGTGATCAATCAACCTAATAACATGCCTTTTATTCACCCCACTTCAAAAAAAATGACATCTTGATTTATTTTTAAATTACCATGTAAAAACCACATTTTAGTTTTTGATTCATTATTACATAGGCTAAACTAACCCGTCTATTAGTCACAATATAAGGAAAACTACATTGATAGCCACGTGTTATTCTAAAATTACATAAACACCTCCAGATCATAACAAATCATGTTATTATCATTACCCTTGACTCTATTAAATTTTTTTTTATTTTATTTTATCTAAACTAAAAAAATATTCCCTAAGCAATCTCAATCGTTGATCCAATACATTGAATTTAAGACTTTAGTTTAGAGAGATAGGAAAAAAAAAAAAAAAAAAAAAAACCTAAAGCCTTAGTATTCTCCAATCCGTATCAGTTGTCGTCTCTATGGACCGCACGAGCTTCTCTACACCATCGTGCCAGCATAAGCACCGAAACCTAGCCGTTATGCGTACCATCTCCAACCAATCACAAGCACGTGTACCAAATCGAGCCTTGAGCGTCATCGCACGAACCAACCCGAGCTCCTTGCCTGGCCTCCACCGTGAGTCGTCGGTCCCCACACAAACTCCTCAAATCTCCATAATAAACAACCTTTGTCTCTTACCAAATCAGAAGCACCGCTTTGGCATTTCGCCAACCATTTCTTTTTTAAATACCTCTCGGCCCTCAGTCACATGGTAAAATACTGAACATAGACGCATACTTGACTTGGTACCAACTTGGCGTTGCCTTGTTTTAATGATCTGTACATGTCAAATACAATTAGAACTACGAATCGCTCATGAGGATTGTTCACTTGCATAACATAATTTCTTTTGGTGAATATTTGCATACCATCATTGCATTGTGGTCCATTTTGAGAGTGGAAAAATAATGCTAACTAATGCTAAGCTACTTTACATACCCATCAAAAGAAGGGAAAAGGACGATCAATCAACCTAATAACATGCATTTTCTTGGCCCCAATAAAAATAAAAATGACACCCTTGATATATTTTTAAATTCACATGCAAAAGCAACATTTATTTCTTTACTCACTTTTTTGTAGACAAACTAAATTATTAGTCTATTAGTCATGATATGTTTGTCTTCGGGGGGAAAAAAAGTCATAATATGTTTGTGAGATTATCACTATAAAATTGGAAATTTTGAAGAAAAAAGAAATAATAAATCTCTTTTTTATTAGTAGAGTAAAAATTACAGGCGTGAACGAATGAAGGAAACCCACCACCCCCCGGCCCCCCTTTTGGTAAAAGAAGGTATGCTAGACTTTTTTTAAAAAGGTTTGAACGGTCAAGCTATGATTTTATGTTACAGTCAACTAACATAGTACGTGCTTATTGATGTGATTTAATATACAGGGTGTTTGGTTTCTCTTTTATTTTAAATTAAATTGTACTTTTTTTATCATAATTTTTATCTTTTTCTGAAAAAGTTTTTTGTCTTTTCTGATAAAAAAATTGTCTTTTCTGAAAAATTACTATTGAAACTTAAAAATCTTAATCTGAACTCATTCACCAAACACTCCCATAATAAAAAAAAAGATGATCTTGTAATGTGGTGAAAATTAAAAAAAAAAAAGTTTTGTGCAGTTCTCTCCATAATATATTGTCACTTCAAGCAAATTGAAGAAATTGCACTTGAAACTACCAAGTTAAATGAACAAACAACAACAAATTCGCCTATGTTTTTGTGTGAGTTTGATGAGGAGGTGGCTCCAAAATTCATCCAATCGCCATATCACGATATTTGATTGGGCATAATGTATCTTTTGTAAAAAGCCAATTAGAGTGTGAAACACGTTGCAAATTGAATATCCTTGTCTTTTTTTTTTTTTTTTTTTGGGGGCCATTTGTTTGTTTTTGCTTTTGGATGGAAATCATAATTTCATTTATTTACTCGAGGGGAAAAAAGATTAAAAAAAAGCCCTTTTTATAAGAAAGTGAAAAGGAGCTTGACATGAGATGAATCATATAAAAGCTGATTAGAAATGAAAATGATATTAATTTATGACCTAATTAATTGATGTTGCAAAGCATTCACTTCATAGATTAAGACTACTTGGCCAGCCACTCAATTTCGTTTCCTTTAAAGCCTTTGTTGCAACCTGCTCCATTGAACTTTACGTTCACATAACAAACACTACAAAATAATAGTAATAACATTAATATGTATACTCTTATATTGAGCGTCTTTATAAATTCACATTGGCAACTTTTTTCTATGCATCATTATAACAACATATATGTTTATTTCAGTATAATATTTTTTTTTTATGATATTTATCTTTTATACTAGTAGTTTTAATATTAGTTATAAGATTTTTAAAATATGATAACTGTTGGATTTATTTGAGTATCGATTTTAAGATACTTTTAATGATGATAATAACAATGATAGTAACAAAATGCTGAATTAGCAAATGAAGATTTTCTTCAGGCTCGTTTGGGATAACATCTGAAGATGGTGTTTACAGATTGAGTTGGAAATATGTGTTTGGAAAGAAAACTGTTTAAAAAGTTATATGATCTGGAAAATAATGCGAAATTTTGAAATATGTGCGGAAAACAAAAGCAAAATGGATTATATCTTATTCGTCTTGTCGTTATGAACATTTTGATATAAAAATCATCTTATTTTGATTTAAAATGAAAAAGTTACGGATTTTTAAATTATAAGTTTTTTGAAAATAAAAGAACAAGAAAATTTAATATAGAGTTAAAAATTTGAAATCCATACGACAAAATAACATTTAGAGATGATATTCTAAATATAACCTAAAGATAAATTCACATTCTCTATCTAATTTTTAATATCTTACATAATATTTAACTAATAATATTATACTTCTCTTCAAAAAATATATATTATTTTAACTAATATCTAACTAAAAATATTATATCTCTCTTAAAATATATATATTATTTCACATGGCCTCAAAATATTTAAAATGCTTTATACTTATTTTTTATATCTTAAAATTTAAATATAATTTTTTAGATATTATCTGAGACACTGTACAGAGACACAAATTTAGAAAGTCTTCCACACAACCAATCTCTAATTTCCACGAACTCCCAAACTGACATACCCAAAAAAGGTGCTATAGGCCCTGTTTGGTTCGCGAGTTCATCTCCGTTCCAACTAAAATTTTTTTTGTCTTTTCTCAAAAAGTTTTTGTCTTTTTCCCAAAAAATTTTTTGTCTTTTCTGAAAATTCAAAAAAATTTACTATTACAACTAAAACATTTCAACTCAAACTAGCGAACCAAACACCCCCATAGTATAACACTATAACTTCCCATTGATCTCCAAATTCCAAGGCCTCTTTCTTTCTCTTGCGCTTGGAAAGTGATCTCCAAAGCCTTACCAATCACACACACACAAGTACAACACAAGACAACACAACCCGCTCTCAATCTCTACTCCACTATGGAGGCCTCATCCTCCACCTCCTCCTCCACAACGACCACTCCGCTCCTCCGCCGGCGGCGGTGGAGCCGCTACATCCCCGCCACCATCCACCTCAAGACCAGCCTCAGCTCCGAGCTCTCGGGCGCCGTGGGAGACCTTGGCACCTACATCCCCATCGTCCTAGCCCTGGCCCTGGTCTCCCACCTCGACCTCAGCACCACCCTCATCTTCACTGCCCTCTACAACGCCGCCACGGGCCTCCTCTTCGGCGTGCCGATGCCCGTCCAGCCCATGAAATCCATCGCCGCCGTCGCCATCGCCGAGTCCTCCACCCACCTCACCATCCCCCAGATCGCCGCCGCCGGCCTCTCCACCGCCGCCGTCCTCCTCCTCCTCGGCGCCACCGGCCTCATGTCCTTCCTCTACCGCTTCCTCCCCCTCCCCGTCGTCCGCGGCGTCCAGCTCTCCCAGGGCCTCTCCTTCTCCTTCACCGCCATCAAGTACATCCGCTTCAACCAAGACCTCGCCACCTCCACCTCCGGCTCCTCCCGCCCCTGGCTCGGCCTCGACGGCCTCATCCTCGCCCTCTCCGCTCTCCTGTTCCTCATTCTCACCACCGGATCCGGCGACAACGACGCCGCCGGATCAATCAACCTCAACTACTCCGAAAACCAAGAACAACAGCTCTCTCGCCGCAGGCTTCGCGAGAGACTCCGGCTTTTGTCGGCAATTCCGTCGGCTCTAATCGTCTTCTTGTTCGGACTGGTAATCTGTTTCCTCCGCGACCCTTCCATCTTCAACGACCTCAAATTCGGGCCGTCGAAGATCCGGCTGCTGACGATCACGTGGGAGGACTGGAAAGTCGGGTTTGTCCGTGCCGCGATTCCGCAGATCCCACTCTCCATCCTTAACTCCGTCATCGCCGTCTGCAAGCTCTCCGGCGACTTGTTCCCGATCGGGAGGCCTCGGCGAAGAGCGTCTCGATCAGCGTGGGAGTGATGAACTTCATGGGTTGCTGGTTCGGGGCGATGCCGGTGTGCCACGGCGCCGGGGGGCTGGCAGGGCAGTACCGGTTCGGCGGTCGGAGCGGCGCGTCGGTGGTGTTTCTGGCGATTGGGAAGCTGATTCTGGCGCTGGTGTTTGGTAACTCGTTCGTGAGCATCTTGAATCAGTTTCCGATCGGGATTCTTGGGGTGCTCCTGCTGTTCGCCGGGATAGAGCTGGCCATGGCTTCCAGGGATATGAACTCCAAGGAAGAGTCGTTCGTGATGTTGGTCTGTGCTGCGATTTCGTTGACTGGGTCTAGCGCTGCTCTGGGATTTGGGTGTGGGATTTTGCTCTATTTGTTGCTGAAATTGAGGCAATTGGAGTGTTCTGGTTTTGGTTTTGGGTTTGGGTTCCTCAGATCATCCAACAAGCCTAAATCATCTGACGAGAATGAGGAGGATAAATTGGTTCCGTAATGACTCTTTGTTCATTGTTTTTTTTCCTTTCTTTCTTTCTTTGTTCGGAAGTAGTAGGGAAGAAGAAATAATATTCCAAGAGGCTTCAATAGTAATTGGAGTCTACAAATTATGCAGTGCATTAGTGTAATGTGGGAGGGAGCTAATACTGTTCTCTGCCATTGTTTGTTGTACAGGTAATTTTTATTTTTATTTTTATTTTTATTTTTAAATGTGGTGATATATAATGTGTATTATTTTAAGTATATGGGGTGGTCAAGCTGTACATGTGTTTGTAATTCTGTGTTTCTTAGTTCTGTGTTAGTGCAAGTTATGATATGTTTGAGTCTGACTCCAAAAAAGGTTTGTCCGAGTAGAGGTCAACCGAGGATGACAGTGGCCTTTGCTTTTGATCAGAGGGTTGTTTTTTGCGAAGTCTTTTCAAAGATTTGTGGATTGGCTCTAGAAAGAGGAGTTCTTTTGGAAGAGAGAATGTTCTGTTGCTTTTTTTATGGCGCGGAGCGGTCATGTCGGGCGGATAGCCAGCCAACGTCAGGAAAAGAAAGCCAGGGGAAATGTTGATTTCGCCGCTCTTATTATTATTATTTGTTTTGGTTACAATCTGATGAAAACATTTAAATAAAATAATTTAAACGGAAGCATTTTTATATTATCATCGGAATTAACATATGGATATTCACAGTCTGATTATCTGAATATTATCATTTGAACATAAACACTTGAATATATATTTTAAATAAATGTCGAAAAAAATAATCTAAAAATGACAAATCCAAATCTATATTAGATCTTTCTTTCTTTTATCTTTTATCTTTTTTCCTTTTTTTAATGAGATACCAATTTCAAATTTTGCCTAAATGGTCATGCAAAACATTTTCACCGTCTAAACGTTGATTCCCTTTCTGAATTGTCAAATGATAATTTAAGGGTGATTAGAGGAATCCACTTTTTTTTTTTTTAAATAGATTTAAATGTGTTGTTTTAGTATAATATTGAAGCCCAATTTTCAATATCAAAGTACACTTTGAAATAAAAATTAGACTTCAATTTTATACTAAATGATACATTTGAATTTTAAAATTTTCAAAGTATTATTCTTCTAAATCACCTTAACTTAAATGACTCATCCAAACGTCGCTATTCAAATGTTCCAAATGAGTGAAACAAACACCCACCCATAAAACAGCTAAATGCTCTGTTTCTAACCTCTTATAATTGGTTTTTGCTTTTCTCGAAACTGGTTAGTGCAATAAGCTTGTGCATAATTTCAATAAGCACTTTTGCTTCGTAAATTATGTTTACGAGCCCCTTATTTATCTTTATCTACGATATGACGACTTCGTGGTTGAAGTACTTCACAACAATATTATTACATTAATATAATGTTGAAATAATTAATCAATCATAAAATGATATGTCATTATAAACATGAATTTCTTTTTCCAATCTGAAAAGCGGAGATACGGAAATAAATTGAGTAATCTTTTCCTTATTTTATATATAATTTAATAGGGTATTTGGTGGAGCAGTTTGAGTTGAGATTTTTAAGTTTTAATAGTAAATTTTTTTGAATTTTCAGAAAAGACAAAAAACTTTTTAGGAAAAAGACAAAAAAAAAAAAATTGAGTTAAGTTATTTGAGTTGATGTGTCAAAGAGGCCTTAAGTGACACAATAAAAGTTTTTTCTATTCTTTTATTTGCCTTTCTTTCATTTGACTCAAACTTCAATCAAGTAGAAAGCGTGCACAGTGGTTAAGCTAAAATTTAAAATCGTTTTCCATTTATTTGGGAAAAAAAAAACCCTCTCTTAACTAATGCTAAAACACTGTTAAAAAGTCCCTTATTTTCTTTAGTTTAAGTTACTTTCCCCTCTTGTTTTTGTATTTGTGCTTTCATTTTGTACTACTTTCCTCTTCTTCAAAACTAAAAAGGTATAAAAACTGTTAGAGCGTTAAAAGTGAGTGTTTACAAAATTTAGGCCATCTCCAATCATACTCTATTTTAGAGTTTTACACCATTTTAGAGTATGGGAAAGACTACAACCTATACTCTATATGACACTTCAAATATAGAGGATGAACAGTGATACTTCATATTTGAAGTATCACTGTTCATACTCTAAACTACTTTTTTCTTTTTTTAATATTAAATGATTTAGAGTAAATGATTATAAAAAAGAATATAAATAGAATATTCCTTTTAGAGTATGATACAGAGTAAATGAGTTGGAGATGAAATAGTTATTTGAAGTGATAGATACTCTATTTTAGAGTTTCTGTACTCTAAAATAGAGTATTTGGGTTGGAGACGGCCTTAGCAAAAACATTCCAATTTCAGAGGCATACTGATATGTCGTTTTCCAACACCATCAAACATGGGATGCTTCCTCTAAAGAGTGCATCTTTCAACCATTTGTCGTCACACGTCGATGTTGGATTAAACGACAGCAAATCTACAATAAAAGGTACTAACGGACGGACTCTGTTTAAACTTTAGAGTCCACACCACCTTTTTTTTTTTTTTTTAAATAATTTAATTAGAGTCCATACCACTTGATACGTCAACCAAGACGGCAAGTCGTTTACATTGAATGAACGACAGTAAATCTCAAGGCAACAAATTAAACAACAAAATGATGTATCACTGGGGTGTTTAGTTGAATGGTTCAAACCATTCAACTCAAACTTTTTTTTGTCTTTTTCTCCAAAAATTTTTGTCTTTTTTCTAAAAAGTTTTTTGTCTTTTCTGAAAATTCAAAAAAATTTACTATTGAAACTTAAAAATCTCAGCTCAAATTACTCCACCAAACGGGCCCTCTCGATAAACGACATGTCATGTAAACTGCAGAAATTCTTACTCCGAAAATGACATGTGAAAGTTTATATACAGCGGAATAATGTGTGAATTAATATTGATTAGAAAGTCCAATACAAATATTTAAGAAGAAACCGAAATATATTAAAACCTTAACACGTGATGATAATATTAAAGGAGATAGAGAGTACAACTGTAAAGGTTCGAACTTAGCACATCCCGCTATGATATTATATTAGTTTACTAATTTATCACGTCTGATATTATATTGTTTACTAATTTATCACAAAAGCTTAAACCGTTAGAAGATGGATTAACAATAATTATATATTTCAATGATATCAAATAGGAAGTAGAAACCCATATATTTCTTTCCAATTCCAACTAAAAGAATGTATATATTTTTTCTTGGTTAGAAACAATAGAAACTTTTAACTAAAACGGTTTAGCTTAAACGACAGGAAACTTAGATGTTAGATGATGAGTTATTTCTCACCTTCAAGCAAAGAACAAGCCGTTTAAAGAACTTTTAAGTTGCTTCGTTTTAAGTTAGAATAAAGAGACATCCTTCATCCATCTTAATGGCAATATTATAAACCACGACCAACATGTTCGTTTTCATTTTAAACCACAGATACGCTTACTTTTAGGACAAATGATTTGTCGTTTTCATCTTAAAATAGTACGACATTCTTTTAGGACAACTTTTAACCTCTTTCACGAGTTTTGTTGTCGTCGACCATTAGGCGTCAACTTCCTTTTGAAGTCTTCAAATGCAATTGACCATCCCAAAAAACGACACCCGTGTATTGTCGTAGTCGATAGATACGACACATAGTTTTAAGTTAATGTCATCTGAATATCGGTTTGTTTGGCTGTTGTTTCTTTTTTTTTTTTTTTGGGTTATTAATATTTAACCCCAAGGACCAATGAGATTAATTTGTCATAAGTTGTTTAAATATATATATATATATATTCGGTTGAAACAAGTTGTTTAAATAGTAGCACAATCAATGGAGAAGAAAATCAAGACCAATTCTTAGATTTGTTACTTTCGTGTCCCTTGGAAGATTTGAAGAACCGAATCGTTTGGCACACCGGTCAAGCTCAAGCAGCACAATGACGAAAGATTTGATTGTGATTTGCGACCATAAAATATGTTACTATTGCGGAAATTGCACTATTTTGTCAACAGTTTCATATCCTCGTTCAACAATTATGAGTAAAATGAAGAAATAATATTTGGTGTTGATAATTGCTAAGAAATAATTCAACTAATAACATAAAACAAGAAATTCAGATTTCATGCTTCACTTTTGGTATCACATGGTCTATGACCAATCATAAATAATACACCACGTTACTTAATGGATTCAAATGTTGTAGTACTTAAAAATAAATTATAAGTGTTTTAAAAAAAAAAAAAAAAGAGAGAGAAGCGGATAATATGCGATATCTTTAAAGCCAAAACTCATCCGACAAATTAGATCCAAAATAAAAAATATATATTTTTGAACTTGAGAATAAAAAATCAAGTTGCAGTTTAATTTTTTGCTGAGCTTAGCCAAAACAAAGAGGATTAATTCAATTCCCTATTTTCAAAAGCTATGTTTTGGGACCAATCCTATTAAAAAATTGGTCTTCAACTTCGACGCTCGATGAGGTTGTGTTGCCATTACGCTCCTGATATTTGTTATTTCTTTTCCTTTGTCTTTCACTCATAGAAACAAAATCATCTACCATGTGAATTTCAATATTGATGTTATTTTTAGGATTTAAAAAAAATGTAAAATAATACAAAAGTGTAATAAAGAGTTTATTTTTTGTTATTATAATTTGAGTTCTAGTATATGATGTCCCTTTTAATAAAGCAAATATTTTTATTTGTAAAAAAAAAAAAATTCTAACTTTGAAGTAATTAAAAATGTGACGCTCTAGAAATTTATAAACTTTATTTCATGAATTATTATCATAGATTTCCTTCATTAATATACTTCTAATGAATTATTTTTAATGAATATCAAATTTCAATATCATAAATGATTTTATATGTATCATCAGTATGATGATGTTGATGATCTAACAATATTAAGTTTTTCTATTTAAATTAGAAATTATAGATATATTTATTGTTCTTAGATATTTAAATATATTTTCTAATCTAATTTGTCTTAACATAATTTTGTTAAGATTTAATGATTGGAAAATTTCTCTTTTTTGGTTTCTGAGTTCTATTTTTTTTTTCCTTTTTAGGAAGCAAGACCACATAACTCAAGTCCTTCAAAAAAATTTTTTGAATTGTTTTTTTTTTTTTTTTGGTGAATGAAATAATAATTGAATTATTATTATTATTATTTTTTTGGGGTAAGCACGCACAAATAATAATTGAATTGTTACCAAACAGCAGCCTCTGCTCCCGAGGAATGAGATCTACTAGTCTAATATCTAGTAAAGTTCTCATTATTTTGTGGGCTTACATAAGTAAGCCAAAAAAACTCTATTGAGCATTGATGACTGATAAATAATATATGAACAATGTTATAGTATATTATTATATCATGTTATTTAAGATCACAATTAATAAGTTGTAAATCTCAAATTTTGATATTTATAAATGTGATCAGTATTTTATTAGTGGAAGTGTTTAATATTGTCTACATTTCGAGTATGTTTCCTGTTTTTGATTAATTATTCATGAATAAGAACACGTGGTAGGGCACATATTACATATATATATATATATGTATATATTTAAACCTTGACAGGGCTTATCAAAGTTCAGTTGCTAAAGCAATGACGGCCATGTTGAAGCATTGTAAAACTTCTATTTGGTTTTGGTATGGGTGCGGGGTTGTCCCACCAAAAACTTACTTCAAAAGCTAGTTATTTACCAAATCGACAACCTCAAAAGTTGAAATTAACAAAATAATCTTCTATTTTAATATAAGAACAACCGTGGTTGTTTTTGATTGTTTAATATCATTTTGCTACTTAAATTTTTTGAATAATTTTTAAGAAAGTGATTAAGTCATTTTGTTAATCGATTCTTGAAAAGCTCTACCATTTTTGTGCCTGTGGGCAACATCCTGATTTGTTGAGGCATGTTTTACAAGTTCCGTCTGCCTTCAGCATCCCCCTCCTTACGCTGTTAAGGTAACGACTTCGGGCATGCAATGCCCTTGTGAGCTTTGACAACTCTTCTCTGCTGCATCTCTACTTTTTGGGCCCCTAAATTTTGCCTTCTTAGATGGGCTTCATGACGCCCCTACTTACCTTGGCCTCTACAAACCAAGCTACTTGGGCCCAAATCTTTCACCCCGTGAAGAAAGTGATGAAAATAGGAAGAGTGCTGATATGACGGGAAGTTGTTATTGTTATTATTATTGGGGTGAATTTAGAAATGTTCCAAACATCCAAGACTAAAGCGAATTTGGCGTAAAGCAAGTACATAAATCTTTAAGCTCGCTCTTTTTTTTTTTTTTTTTGCCCTCTTCTTCATTGTTAGAGAGGCATTTATCTAGATTTCCCTAGAAAGTAAAATAGAGTAAGAGAAGTTTAGGAAATCCCCCTTCAATCGTCATCTTTATTTTTGTGGCCTCTTGTAAGAATTATACCTAGCTTGATTATTTTAGAAGGAGAAAAGAGGTGGTTGCAAATATATTTTAACGATAATTTGAGACTCAACTATATTAAAAAATGTAAAGTTTGAATCCCCTCGTATACTCAAGTGGAGAAAAGAAAGAAAAAGAAAAAAAGAACCAGCAAGTCATTTATTTATTTCTCCTTCCACTTAATTGCTCTTTCCTCCTTTCCACCTGTTAAGCCTGAATTTTAAGTAGATCCAACTTTTGGTTTCAAAAATAATATTTTATCTGAAAAAATTCATCAGAGAATCTGGGGACATAGTTTGAAGCAAGTAACAAAAACAGCAACAAACAAAAGTTTTATTGTTCAACACAATGAGCTACCTAATAGAATATTTTGAAAACTTGAGTCGGATTATCTTAGATTCCGTTTAGTATTCAATCTCAAATCAAAATTTTCATCTCAGTTTTTATCTTTTTCTGAAAAAGTTTTTTGTCTTTTTTGAAAAAGTTTTTTATCTTTTCTAAAAAGTCAATAAAAATTATTATTGAAACTTAAAATTTCTAACTCAGACTCATTTACCAAACTGACCCTTATTATAGTTGCACTATGTTCTTAAATTACTTGTTCTGACTACCTAGAATCATCCAATGATCCAGCTTATCATTAAAATAATGTTGATTATGAGTTTTTCATTCATGTGCCATGTCAGTATGTCAGCAAATTAAACCACTGCACCAACCATGTCCCATGTAACATGTCTCAAATAGCACAAAAACATCCAAAATTATTCAGAGAGCCGCGGGTTTGTCTCCCCTCCCGCAACATGGTTACAAACCTTCCACATTAATTTTTTTTTTCTTTTTCTTTTTCTTTTGTTTGTTTGGGGAAGGGGTCGAATTTGGGTACCATAGCAAGAGTTGTATAATTCAATTAGGCGCGTTTACTTCGCACGAAAAGGAAAGAAATATATCTTACTAAAAAAAATGCTTTAATCATGTGTTTACTTATAAAATAAATAATGGAAGTTTAATGGCTTCCACATCTATAAAAAATTAATAAAAATAAATTAATGATTACATTCCCTTGATAATGATTTTTTTTGTCCAAGGGTATGAATGTCAAAAGCTGTCTACTTATTTTGAATAAATTCACATGTACCAATGATTATTTGATGTGAAAAAAATATTATAACAATTCCATTCATATTTAAATTTATGAGTTTAAGAACACTAAAAACATAAACGGTATTGTTTCCTATTATATCAAAAAATAATTAATAGACAAACAAAAATAAGTATCATTCTCATTACTTTATTTTCCTTTTCAATCACATTACCTTTCTCATAAAATTTTTTTTTTTGTTTCAAATTCAATGACTCAACCTGATAAAAACAGAAATTAACAAGTAGAAAGACTTTGGTGGAGACAGAAAATCTCCACTTTCAATAATTTTCATAAAGGGAATCTAATTTTTATTAAAATTTATTCCTTTTGCCTTTTGGTTAATAGCCCCATGATTGCTGATTATTAAGCACAATAACAAAATTAATCGTGACCATTAATATTTGAAAGTGGCCAATTTACTACGTTCCCTTTTAATTACCAGTTATAAGGTTAAGTAATTTTTATCGTGGATTCCATAAAAGAACTAGTCCAAGTTTCACACACAACAGAAACGAAGGTAGAATTTATCAGTATATACCATCTATAATCTCTGTTGATCTCAACAAAAATTCATACAAGCCAAAAAAAAAAAAAAATCAAATTAATGAATCATCCGCTTCAAATATGTGACAAAAACACACATCTCAATCTCCAAATCTTGTTAAATGGAAAAAAAAAAAAAAAACCATAAAAGAAATATTATATATTCACAAGAAGTGCAAAGCAAAAGAAATAATTTAATCAAAATGAATCTGATAATACGAAGGCAAAAATACTAGCTTCGTAAATCTTGTAACAAAAAATATTACCGACCCCACAAATCGAGCTCATTTGTTTGTTTTCAAGAATCCAAAAAATCATCAGAAAACAGCACGATTTTTGGGCCAACTCCAGACTAAAATCGCCTGATTATGTGTCCAAATTCAAACTAGTACTAAAAATCCCTAGTAGTAGTAGAGTATCCTACCAAGAAGATTCAAGAATCTTCGGCTGTGGACATGATGGAGAGTCGGCTTGGCCTTGGCTCGAAGCCGGATCGGCGCCGCTGGTGGTGCGACGACGGCCTGATCAGAGCCGACAAGGCCCTCTTCACCAAGTCGCCTTCCACTCCTCCGATCCTTACCAGCGAGTTCGTCATCGCCGATCGCATCAAGTTCAACTGACTGCTATGAATCGAGTGATACGACGGCGGCGTCTGATCGCGACTGCCGCGTGGAGAGTTCTTGTGCAGAGAACACCGGAATGAGCCAGGGTGCGTCGTAGGGGAACACATGCAGCTCTTCTTCTTGCCGGAAACAGAGCCGTCGCCGTTGCGCTGCTTCCCCACCGAGATAGAATGCCGCCGCGGCGAGACCGGCCGGCCGGCCGAGAACAGCACGGACCGCGAGGACGGGGACGCAGATCCCCTGTACATGCTCGTGCGAGTGGGAGAGGAGGAGCGCGAGAGGAATGGCGCCGCCGGCGCTGTGGACGAATTACGGGAAGAGAATCTCGCAGTCGACGATACGAATCCCGACGGGAACAACGGCGATGAGGTGCGAGTCCCGTGAAGCGTCGGATTGTCAGATCTTGCCCTAGACGAGGACGAGGACGGCGACGACGAAACCGCAGCCATTGTCGCAGTCATGGGGAGGGGAGAGAGAGAGAGAGAGAGTCGGGTTCTAGAGAGAGAAAAACCGTTTCTTTGATTTGCTTTCTGGTTTGGGCGGTTATTTTTCGAAAACGAGAGGAGAATGAACGACGGTATTTATAGATGTTGAGAAAAAAGGGCAAGTTGTAATTTGGTGGAGTTATGGAGGGCAATTTGAAATTTTTAAAGGCGTTGAGAGAAACCGGGCGTGGATTAGGGTTTCGCTTTTGGGTCCTGAGAGCGAAGAGAGAGAGAGAAGCTGTGGGCTGCCGATTTTATGGAGTTATTATATCCACCACCTTTCTACTTCGAACTGGAGAAAGACACTACTCATAAGTTAAAAAGGAAAATTATTATTCTTTAGTTTCGATAAACGAAAATTGTTTTCTTTCTTGTTATTGTAGAGAAAGGAACTACTCTTCAGGGTTTGTTTGGCATACAAATTTAATTAAAATTAAACTATACTTTTTTTTATCTTTTTCTGAAAATTTTTTTTATTTTTTCTGAAAATTTTTTTTATCTTTTCTGAAAAGTCAACATAAATTACTATTTAAATTAAAAATCTTAAACTAAACTCATTCACCAAACACCCCTTAAGTTAAAAAAAAAAAAAAAAAATTATTATTCATTAGTTCCAGGAAAAGGAAAATTATTTTCTTTCCAAAAATAAATTATTTTTTTTTATTATTAATTTTAAAAACAGCTGTCAAATTAATGGCTTTGCACACGCAATAAGTTGAATTTGAATTATTTTTAATGAATATCAAATTTCAAGATTATGAATGATTTTATATGTTTTATCAGTATAATGATATTGATAATCTAATAATGTTGAGTTTCTTTATTAAATGAGAAATTATAAATATATAGAAAATGAGTCAAGCGATATATAAATTTATACGAAAAATTTATTATGTCGTATTAGAGGGATAAATGTAATTTTTGGAAAGGAATCCCAACTATTATTAATAGGTCAATTTGATTACCTCAATATTATTAATTTTTTTTTTGTCATATCAATATTTAAGTATTGAGAATATGATTGGAAAAATTAATGTGCCATATAGATACGAGATGAATAGGTCAATTTGATTACCTCGATATTAAAATTTTTTTTGTCATATCAATATTTAAGTATTGAAAGTATGATTGAAAAAAATTAATGTATCATATAGATACGAGATGAATAGTTAAGATTGATTAGGAGTAAATCAAAAGGTGAAGGATTGATTAAAAATTGAGATCAGATTAGAGATCAATGGTATATATTTCATGCGAAATGATCCTAAGCAAATCAACGATCAAGTTTTGGATACCAAGTGACCAATAAGATGTTAGGTCAAGGATTGGTGTAGTGGATGATCAAATGGATATGATCAAAGATGATAACCCTTGATCAATGGATGGAAAATTAGAAGAAAGAAAAACAAAATAAAAATGGGAGAGTTAGAGGGAGATCCAGATTTTTAGTAAACAAGCAAGATGGGGTTTGAATTAAGGTGAAAGTGGTATGTTGCACATGCATGCAAATACAAGTAAGAATTGGTAAGGTTAATATAGGCAAAAATGATAAAAAGTAAGTAGTTGTATATGACATGGTGGTACAAGATGAAATGGACCATTTGTCATCCACTTTGTAGAGTAAAATTTTCACACTAACCCTCCCCTCAAAGTGGTGACAATCCAAGGAGGAAATCAACCATCAATTTTCACTTTTACCCCTCAAAAGACAATCCCATTTAAGACACATATTAGTTGAAAATAAACCCTAATGTCTTATTTCATTCTCACACAAGTTAAGCTCAAAAACCTAGCTTCTCTAGCCACCACCAAGCTAAAAAACCACCAATACTATTCTCCATCTCCAACTCTCCTCTAGTAGCCTCCTGTCTCCATTTTAAAGCTCCAAGCAATCTCATTACCAAGTTTAAAGAAGTGTGAAGCGGAATTATAGGACGTGTTACTAGTGGTAACCTAATAGTTCTCTTTGTGTTTTGGTCATTTTTAGATAGCTAAAGTATGTTATATAGTTATAATCTTAATTTAGATTCCTTCTTACATAGAAAAAGGTTTTGAGAAGAAATTTAGAGGTTCAAGATCTTAGAGGATCCACGGAGCATTTTGGTAAGATTTATGAACTTTTATTAGAACTTATGGTAGTCGTGATCATATGGCATCCGTTAGAAACGCTGGTATGAGAAATAAATTATATGATAAAATTTTACAAATGATAAGTTTTATTTTAGGCTTTAAATCACTTGGTTTGCTTAAGTATGTCTAAAGTTATGTGCATTTGAATTTGTGACACAAAACTAAAAGGAAAAGGAACCCCTTGGGTATAGTCTAGCCATGGGTTTTATGGAATCCGAACTTCTTAATCTCAAAATTTTGGATTTAAGTTATAGATCTAAAAACTATGGGTGCGTTTGGTATTGCGGTTCAACTCAACTCAACTTAAACTTTTTTTTGTCTTTTTCCCAAAAAGTTTTTTGTCTTTTCTGAAAATTCAAAAAAATTTACTATTACAACTAAAATATTTCAACTCAAACTATCATACCAAACAAACCCTATATTCTTTAAACTTTCCAACAAGGCATCTTATGCTTCAAATGGATAAATATGCAATTTTTATGAATTTTACAAGTTAAGACTATGAACTAAGAGATTTTACTGGAAACCTTTAGCAATCACGGATTTTGTATGTTTTGGGTTAGTAAACGAAAGTCTTTTATAAAAGTGTTATGATGCATAAACTAGAAAGTATAAACTTTCCAATGACATATCTTTTACTTATTTAAACTTGTAAGTGAATTGTTATAATTTTTATAAGTTTAACCACAAATCTTGGCATATTGTAAATATATGAGACCAATAGTAAGAAAACTTTGTTACACGGCATATAAAATCTAAAACTTAACAAAATAACTTATGGTTATATAGTAGATATCTTAAACTTTAAAATGTGCTATCATACATTTAAAACAGATAACTAAATAATTTTTAATAAATCACACAATATTATATTAAAATTTGATAAACTGAGATTTTATTATGGGATACTAAGGAAAACATCCATACTAAGGTTTAAAATCCCAAAGATTTTGGAAAATAAACTATAAGGACAGAAACTAAATATTACAAGCTTTCCAACGAGTCATCAAATGTCTAAAACATAATTATACACAAATTTAAATAATATTATAATTTAAAATCTCACACCGATAAAATGATTAAACATTAAGAATGTGATATAAAGGTAAGTCATAACATATGGACATAAATATTGATAAAATGAGTTGGCATTAAGTGTATGATCAAATAATGTGAAGAACGCACTAACTTTATAAAGTTGAATCATAAATTTTTAAATGCACTAATACAAGTAAACTATAGGATTACTATATGTACACCATGAGACTACCTTAGACCAACTAAGTGATTATAACTAATAGGGATTAGGACTTTACAAGCCTAATAGTAGACGGAAGGCTAATAGTAGACGGAAGGCAACCCACTTAAGGGTATCCACTTAGGTAACTCCTTGTCACCAAAGGTGATATAGATTGATTAATTAATTAAGAAATTAACATATAATAGAATATAATTATACTAAGAAAGTTAATTAATAATTGATAAAATAAATAAATAATTAATTATTAAAATTAATTATAAGAGCCAATAAATTGATTATTAATTGTGTAAGGAAGATTATTATGTTGAGTAATTACATAATTAAAATGCATGATTGATTAGAGATTAATTAATTATTAATTATTAATATGATTATTAATATAATAATGGACGATTAATGAGAAATTAATTAATTATTAATAACTAATATAATTATTAATTATTAATTAATAAATGAGAAATAATATTTAAAGAATATAATTACTAATTAGTTAATAAAATTATGTAATTGATTTATCATTTTCTAATCAAATAATGAATTAAGGATTAATCAATTAATTATTAATTAGTTATTTAATTAATCGATTAATTAATCAATTAAATTAAATTAAATTAATGATAATTAGCAGAATTTTCTTTTACACTTAATAATTAATAAGGTTAGTTATGATACAAGTAAATTATGTTAACCTTAATTTATAATATATTTATATATATATATCATGAATTTACTTTAACGGTGAAGTATTATTAAATCAAGACAAATTTTCAAACTTGCATAGTAGATAGGTATAACTCTGGAAGTTTAAGCATATACGAAAAGTAAATATAAACCTCAACTATAGCATGGAATTAAATATTTTTTTTTTGTTGATGTTCTATGTTTGCTATGATTTGTTTTGATGATATGATGGATATATGAAGTTATATGTATTGCGTGATTAAGCATTTGATGTGTATAATTTATCTTGTACTAATATGATCGACATGCTTCACAATATTTGTCCCTTAATGATAGATGTATAGTGATATGTAAATCTATATATTGTCACAATAAATAAAAATAACACTAATGAAATATATGATTAAGTGCCATATCCAATCTTCTAATTAGTAAAATGATATGACAAGAACGAAAGTTATAAGTTATGACATTGGAGATTATTGGAAGGATCGCTCCCCTTTTAATTCCCCATTGATTGAGTGCATAATAATACGACATATGAGCCTTTCAAGTAAATTAGGCATGTATATAATGAAGCATAATTGAACACGCATAGTTCACATGCATTTTTTAACATTCTTGTTGTGACGTATAATGATATGATTTTATAAAAAAATTTTTTATGAGATATAGTTTGTACTTTGCTAAACGATAGCTCATATATGTGTGTTCGTATTGTAGGTAATTCGGATAAGTAGCTTGCTACTTATATGTTTTCTGAACTAGCAAAGCAATGAAGAAAGTAGCTCGCTACTTATATGTTTTCTGAACTAGCAAAGCAATGCGAAAGCGATGAAGAAAGGGAGTGAGATACTATCCACGGAAATTTAATTTTCGTATTTAGATTTCTTAAATTATTTTGTATCAATTATTTTTAAAACTATGTTTTCAATATTTCGATACTACTAAATTAGTAAGAATACTTAAAGATTTTAAGGTCTTTCATTTAACTCGCATGACATTTTAGCTTTTTAAATACTATCTAAGTACGAATTTAGATGTTGATATTTATTATTTAAAAATTTTAATTTTCCTCAGTTAAAATTTTAGTTTATTAAACTCTTGAAAGTACAAGTATGATTTGTTTCTAAAAAGCAAAAAAAAAAAAAGTTCTACATTTTTGAAATCAAATATAAACATGTATTAAGACTATATTAATTAAGAATAAATAAGTTAGTTAACGGTCCGAAAAATCCGGTCGATGCAAAAAAAGAAATGCTATTATAATTATTCAATGAAAAGATTAATACAATAATCAATAATATATATTATCAACATTTGATGCAGGCTATATTTGTTTTAATAGGAAATCCACTTTTAAAACAATGTTATTTTTTTTATAACAAATTCAGTATTTGTTGTATTTGACGTTAAATTGTATCATGTATCAAATTTAATATAAAAGTAACATTTTATTGATAAGTGATTTTCCTATCTAATCGTAAATTTTAATATTGACCTATTAATTTATCATTCAATTAAAGATGTCCTAAAGTAAAAAAAAAAATTTTTTTTGAAAGAGAAAATTTCATTACTCTTACTAAAGAGATAACAAAATAATAATAATAATAATAAATAAATAAACATAACAAACCCTGTATTACACGAGACAAAACCCTTAAACAATAATGGATCCATTAGTGAAATCTAATGGTGCTAAAAGAGAAAAAATATATGCTTGAATTCCGACAACGGATATGTACCTCGGCTCATCGAAATTGAGCACATGTAAGGTTTTTTTTTTGGATAAAACCTTCACAGTTGATGGAATTTTCAGGTTCAATCGAAGGTCAAGACTCAGTAACACAAGGGTCACTACTAACTCTACATAGAAGAAATTCTAACGGGACTAAAACACCGATAAGACTTAGATCTAACGGATAAATAACTAACGCGAAAAGTGGATAAACCACCTTCGTTATTACAAATAAAACACCACCAAAAAAAAAAAAGACAACGAATACATTGTCATTATTATACAAAAACCTATATATTGTAAAATAAAAAACCAATCGCATAGGAAAAGTAATTGCCGATGAAACAAACCACGTCGTTAAAAGAAACTGAATTGCTGAACCTGATATGTTATAGGACCTCCCTGGTACGTGACAACCACACATCACCATCAATCGTCTTATTCTTACCTTGTTCCTTCTCACGACGCACATCCTCCTACCACAGGCTCAACACTGTCAAGATCCTCATCATATAATTCTCACCTTCATCTCTAGGCCTGGGAAACTAGAGTAAGACCTAAGGCCGTCACTGGAATCTAGTCTCAAGAGAGATAAACGATTGAGAAACCCTAACCCTTATGCGTTAGAGAGACAAAGAGAAAAGAGTAAGAAAGAAGGAAGTTGTAGCTTTTTGTCAAAATAATAAAATATTTTGATCCAAACAAGTTATACTTTTTTTTTTTTTTGGATAAAAAATTAAATAAATAGATAGTTTTTAAACGTTTCTTTAAATAAATGATCAAATTTTTATTAAATAAAATAATCATAAATTAATAATTAATCATAATCAATTAATTATTAAATCACAATTAATTAATAAAAAATATACATTAATACTGATTAATTATTGATTAACAACGTTCAATTAATAATCAATAAGATCCGCGGATTAACACTTCTTTGGCTATTTTAATAAAAAGAAAAAGCCATCCTTGCAAGTTGTCAGTTAGATCACACGCGCCGAAAGGACGAGTGGAAGGAAAGCCTCGACGACTTTAGAAGTCTTCTGCACTATTTGACCATTCCACAAACCACTTCACTCTTCATCTTCAATCTTCTCTCTCTTTTCCTTCATACCTCATTAACAGACTTACCTTTTGTCGTCCCAATACTCCAATCAAGATCCAAATTTGCGCAACTGGGCTCTTGCGTCAGGCCAATGTATGCAACAATGGTAGGATTCAGGTCAGTGTTCCTCGTACAAAAATGCAAATCTTTGAGCGTGTGATTGGAGTTTCTTTTTGTTGACTTTGGAAACTGCCAATTTTTGGATAGCAGAAATTGGGTTCTGAAATTTTTCGTCTTTTGATTCACTGAATTGCTGAGAGGTCTTTGAGGAAAAACATAGGAATCATGAAACTTGCGTCTTTTGTTGTTGTCGTCTGGACTCTGTTTGGGCTATTTGGTTCTGGGTTTTCAGTTCCAGACATTTGGGTAGATGAATCTGCGTCTATGGGTGGGACCCCAGTAACCTATAAGTATGATCGAATCAGTGAAGTGAAGAAAGAATGTAAATCTGTTCTTTCTTCTGCTTCTAAACTGAACCCTGAAGCTATCACTGGTTTTAGTATCGAAAGAGAGATCTTTTTCGACAATGGGGACTGGGTTCAGGAAAATGGCAAGGCCCCAATCATGCCATTTGACGTTGGGTACAGCGTTGATGCATATCAAGGGAATAGGTACTACGGAGTCCCCCCCGAGGCTGGCGAACCGCTGAACTTGGTTTCTTTCCAGGTTAAGAATGTTGATCTTGCTCATAGATCAGAGAACTCTGTGAGTGTCAATGGAGTCATGGAGATTGGCATCACTGCTTTTGGTGATTTGGGGGGTTTTGGGTATGATCAAAGTCCCCATTTTCGGATGTGGCCTGGCCAATCTCAGCTCACAATTCCATTCCAGGGGATTTACACTGAATCGCAAAAGAATGGTGGGGAGAGAGTGGTTTGCTTGTTGGGGGACGCGATGTTGCCCGATCGGGAGATTAATAGTGATTCCAATCGTCCATGGGAATGGGTTAATGCTTCTCGGCCGTACGAGAATCAGCAGCCTCCTTTGTTGCAGGACAACAGAATTAGGCTTGTTCTTCACTTTCCGAAGAAGTTCAATTTAACAAGCAGGGCAATCCGAGGGGAAATGAGAAGTTTGAACCCGACATCAAGTGACAAGTACTTTGATGTTGTGCATATAACATCTCAGTTGGGAACCTTTGAAAAATATGAATTTTCCTCGGAGAAAATCGTTTCAAAGGCATGCAATCCTAACCTTTACAAAAATGATACTGCTTTGATTCCAGTCTACAAGGGGAATCGGTTTTGTGAAATCGTTGAAGAGATTACCCGGAACCAAGCTTTCACTGTTCTGCCAAACTGGAATTGCAGCGGGGAAGACAGTTTTTGCAATAAGTTGGGTCCATTTGGGAGTACGAACAAAGAGATCAATGTAACAGATGGTGGTTTTAAAGGCGTCAATCTTTATATGCAAGTCTTTAAATGTGTCCAAAAAACTGTCCATAGATCTGTCAGTTCTGCAAGGGTTTCAGCTGTCTTCAGAGCTTCTCCTCCATTGGCGAATCAGTATGTTACACCGAGGAGATCCGGGCTTGGCAACATGACTGTTGTTGCTGAGGGTATATGGAATTCAACAAGTGGGCAGCTTTGCATGGTTGGTTGCCCTGGGCTTGTTGATGCTGAAGGGAATGGATGTGATTCTCAGATATCTTTTTACATACCAATCTCGTTTTCCCTCTGGCAAAGAAGCATCATCTATGGGACCTTTTCGAGCATTAGTACCAACCGTCCGTCATACTTTCCCCTCTCATTTGAGAAGCTAATACTGCATCCTTCGGAGTTGTGGAATTACTTTAGATCCTCGCAACCATCTTACACCTACACAAAATTCCATTTCGCTGGCGCCTTGTTAGAAAAAAACGAGGAATTCAGTCTTCGTACCATGATCAAGAAACAGTTGCTGCATTTCCCTAAGCTGGAAGACACGGAGGCTTTTGAAGTTAGTCTTTCTCTCCTGTCAGAAGATCTCTCGCTTCAAGGTGTTGCATTTGCTGATTCAAAAACTGGCAATCCTCAGGGCCAACAAGAACCAACTATCAGATGGATATCCTCTCTGTTGGTCCCTTATTCGGGCGATTCTGGTCAAATAGTTCCAATATCACTGAACAGAAAGCTCCTTACCACACAAAGGCACAATACACCGAGAATCAGCTCCTCCTGAATGTATCTGCGCAGCTCTTTATCAGTGGAAAGGAATACAACAATGTTTCTGTCGTTTTGTTGGAGGGTCTTTACGACCAGCGTACTGGAAAGATGTACTTACTTGGCTGCAGGGATGTCCGGGCCTCGTGGCAAGTCTTACACGAGAGCATGGATCTCAAAAATGGTCTGGATTGTTTGATCGAAGTGATTGTGTCGTATCCTCCAACTACATCTCGGTGGTTAGTCGATTCAACGGTCACCATTTCCATTGCCAGCCAAAGGAACGATGATGACCCCCTCTATTTTAGTCCAGTCAAGCTCCGGACATACCCAATCACCTACAGGAAGCAGAGAGAAGACATCCTCTCTCAAAGGGGTGTGGAGGGAATCCTCCGTATTTTGACTCTTTCACTGGCGATTGCTTGCATCACGAGCCAGTTGTTCCACATCAAGCAAAATGCGGATTCTATTCCTTTCATGTCCCTTGTCATGCTTGGTGTCGAAGCAATCGGGTACGTCATTCCTCTTGTCACGGGCGCTGAAGCTCTCTTCAAGAAGGTGTCTTCCAATCAATCCTATGAATCATCATCATATGATCTCGAGAACAGTAGGTGGTTCCACATACTCGACTTCACGGTGAAGCTTCTTTTGATGGCTGCGTTACTAGTCACTCTGAGGCTCTGTCAGAAGGTGTGGAAATCTCGTCTGAGATTACTAACCCGAGCTCCTCGCGAGCCTCATCGTGTGCCGAGCGACAAGAAGGTGCTTGTGTCTACCTTGGTGATACACATAGTCGGATACGTACTTGTCCTAATTCTTCACAGCATGGGAATTGGCCAAAAACCGATACGAACAAGTAGCTATACATACCCCAGAGATGGTTCTCAGATGCTGAGTGAATGGGAAACTGAGCTAGAAGAGTATGTAGGTCTTGTCCAAGACTTTTTCCTGCTTCCGCAAATCATCGGCAACATGATCTGGCAGATCGATTGCAAACCGCTTCGAAAGCTGTACTACATTGGGATCACAGTGGTTAAACTCTTGCCACATCTCTACGATTATGTCAGAGCTCCTACTCTCAATCCTTACTTCCCCGAGGAGTACGAGTTTGTCAACCCGAGTAGCGATTTCTTCTCCAAGTTCGGGGATGTCGCGATTCCTTTGACAGCCATTATGCTTGCAGCTTTGGTTTATGTTCAGCAGAGATGGAACTACGAGAAGCTCAGCCGGAGTCTGACTTTAGGACGGTGCAGGCTTCTTCCGTCGCCGTCCGTTATGTACGAGAGGTTGCCTTCTAGTTCCAAGGCATTCGAAACCGAGCTTGCTTCTGGTGCCAACGGGAGTGCTTCAAATGAGAAAGAAGATGATCTGGAATAGATGTAATAACTTGTTAAATGAGTCCTTCGAAAACTACAGAGAGTTGTGAAAAAATATATGCATACCTTAGGTGTGAACTTGGTTGGCTGTTTTTTCTTTCGAGACGTCAGGACTATTCAATAGAAGAGCTAAAATTACGGTCTTCGTCTGCATGTTTTTCTTTAATCTTTTTGCAAAGCTCAACTATCTCACTGAGTTTCAAGATTAGACTTGAAAAAAAGCCAGTAAACTAATGAGGAAAATATGAGGAGTTATTTTTAAACTTCCCTAGTAATGGACTTATTATAATTTTTTTCGAGAATACCATAAATGAGGAAAAGAAACGAGAAAAAACAATTTAGGTTTACGATGGATTTCCTTACCTAGACTTTTCTTTTTAGCCTACATTTGATTGGTTCACTCCAATCAAACTTTTAGAAGAATTTTTTTGGTTCTCTGAAAATAAATGAATCTAAATATTCACATATCCGAATATCTTTGTCAAACTTAAATTTTGAAAAGTTCATAATTTTTTTTGTTTCAAATCGAAATGAGATGATTATTTTTTTTAAGTGCAAAAAATTGACGAGAGAAACAAAATAATATTCATGTGGTTATTTTTTGGAATGAATTTTAATTTCAAACAATTCAAAATATCAACTCAATTCTAATCAAAATATCTTTAGAACTCCAACTCAACTGGACATACTAAACAAGGGCATATTAAATGCTTACCTGTTAATCAAATTGGAAAAAATTGTAGCCTCCAGTCTTCACTGAACTTGCCAGGAAAAACTTTGTTTTTTTTTTTTTTTTTTTTTTTTTTTGCATAAATAGTTGGACCATAAATGGGCAAAGACTAGTTCTAAAAATGCGACCAAGAATTAACAAGAAGAAGAAGAAATTAAAGGGCAGGGACTCTATCTAGAAGGGCCTTTGTTAGGTACAAACTAAGACTTTGGGCTTAATTTTAAGCTACTTGCTACCATGTAGACTAGATTGGGTGAAAGTCCTTCGAAAATGTTGGATCATGTGGAGAGTCAACATTGAACACCGGCCGTTGGGTTGTCACATACATATATTGCTTGTTAAAGGAACAATAATCAAGATTCAAGGTAGATGAGAAAGTTGTATTTATGAAGAAAGAAAACCGTTGAAAATTGGTTTTTGGTTTTTTCACCGTTCGGCGTTAATGGGATTTTCACATTTAAAAGAAAATAAAAGGGATGAGAACTTATTTATTTATATTTTTTTTTAGGAAAAAAAAAAAGTCAACAACTTCTAGAAGATGATGGACAGATGGAGGAACAATAATAGCCACACTAGCAACCATATTTTATCACAACTAGCGCTGCCCATCATTACTTCTATAGACAACTTTGCTCAACTCGATGGGTTGAATCGAGTTCTTTGACAATATGTGAACCCCATTTCATGATCATACGTAACCGTGATCAATATTAGCGAAGAAAGGGAAAAGAAGGAAAAAAAGGAAAAATTTTTTTTTTCTCATTTACAGTGAATGATATGTGAAAATATGCGTACCCACTAACTAGCACGTTACCCCGCAATAACCATTGTTTGTTTCCTGTATGCGTAGCAAAAGCTTAAAGAATAGGAGAGCCTCGCAACGTCGCTTGCAATTATATATGCACGTTTAACACGTGCAATGTACAAGTTTTTATTTTATTTATTTTATTTTTTGTTTTTCTCAATGCAATATATGGGTGTGCGCGGACCTTCAGATGTCAATTACCAAACTCATTTTTATTGCCAGGGCAAAAAAAAAAAAAAAAAAAAAGAAAAAGAAACTCATTTTTATTGATTCCACGTTTCAACATTATGTAGTTGAAATAGTCCATAGAGAGCATGAGAAACACAAATATTTATATACATGTACATATATAAGAAACATATCAAATTCAACAGTCCGTCAAACAGTGATAATATTTTATTTATTATCTTATAATCAATAATTGACTTACACATTATTAGTTATTTACACTATTCACAGAATTATTCGGAAATTAAAAATATCAGTGCAGAGGATAAACAACTTTGAAATATTATATTGGAATTAATTACTTTTTTAAAAAAATAAAAAAAATATTATAAAAATGGGGTTTTCGTTTGGTGACTTGATCACAAAAAAGAGTAAAACATGTTGCGTGGGGACTGGGATCGTGAAACGATTACCTGGACGAGAGCACAGACACGTACGGTAAGCATCGGTCAATCTCTTTGTAAGATTTGACCCAAAAAGAGAAAAAAAAAAAAAAAGGAAGAAAAGAAGAAACAGAGAGAGACAAATTTCTCTTGTAAATACTGAGAAGTTTCCCTAACGTCAAGACTTTCTTCATACGTTTGACAAGTCAATTTATAACGTCGGAATTAAATATAATTATTTCTCTCTAAATTATCGTGTGAGGGGCTGCTTCTTTTTTCTTTTTTCTTTTTTCCTTTTCAGCTAAAAACAAAAAAAAAAACAAAAACAAAAATAAAAAGAGAGAAAGGCGGCTTCAGTATTTAATTATTAAAATTTAATATTGGCAAATGTGCACCGTTAATAAAATATCTTCTTATCAGAATCTTCCGTCACATTCATTGTATGGAGAATATATATATAAATATTATAATAATATTATTTAAATGTTTGTCACTGATTGTAAAGTAATAAAAAAATAAGATTACGGAATTGTTAATCAATTTCTTCGATCACCAAAAAACAATGCGTGTCCCCACGCGTGCAAGGTGTGTAAGTGCTACCTAGAAATAAATAAATAAATAAATAAATAAATAAATAAAATTTCTGATCACATGACAAATGGTCTTACGTAATTAGAAAAATAGTAAAACTTCTATATAAAAGGAGCAATTATACGTCAAAAGACATGTTTTATAATTATAAGTGGTAAAAAGAAAAATAGTAGATACTTATTAAAAAAAAAGTAGATACCGAGATATTAAAAAAATAAAATAAAATCATGAGGCTTAGTTCACGAGAATTACTGACTCCATTATTTTCATAGCTAATAAATACAAGAACAATATTTTTAATACAAAATAATAAAGCCAACTATATTTTATATATGTTGCAGGTAACATTATCGCAAGCAGATTTATGGACCCCAACAAAAAAAAAAAAATAAATAAAAGAAAGATAAAGGGAAAAATCCAAAGTTTGTTGAATTCCACATATAATTAAAAGTTTTTCCACCACCATTTTTGAAAATATTTCAAAAATTGAACATGTTACGACTCCTAGATTAATGGCAGCTGGGACAACAACAATTAGACACCACTTGGAAATCTGACGGCTTCAAGTGGCTGCCTCATTTTCTCTTCTAATTATTAATTTTTTCTTTAAGGGAAACTTCACATCAGCTCTCATGGCAAAGAAAGAGAAAGAATTACCAGAAATGTATATATTTGGTTTTATCAGATCGAAAGAATAAGTCAAATATATCTATTTGATGAAACCAAATAGATATATTTTTGCGTGCGTGTGTACAAAATAAAACCAAAAAAAATACACGTAACAAAGACGAAATACATCACCAAGTCAAGCTTTTCAACCTTTGAGTTAATGACATCATTAAAAATAATATACCATTAATCATGAATCTCCAAGTAACCTAGTTCTGATTAGCAAACAAGGAAAAGGGCAACGTAATTATTTCTATTTTTCTTTTTTGTCCCCGCTTTTTTAGGGCTTGTGGGGTGTGAAAATGTCTAATCATTATCAGATAAAATATAATTGATACGTCAAATCCTATTTATGAAGCCACTTTTTTAACTAACCAAACTTTTAAAAATTATAGAGAAAAACCCAATTATTTATAATTTGGTATTTTAATTAATTTATTATATGTTAAGTCACGAATTTTAAGTTTTATCAGCAAAAATAAAATTCTTAAGGTCTGTTTGATGAATGAATTTGAGTTGGAAATTTTAAATTTTAATGGAGTGTTTGGTTGAATGGTTCAAACCATTCAACTCAAACTTTTTTTTTGATTTTTTTCTTCAAAAATTTTTGTCTTTTTTCTAAAATTTTTTTTGTCTTTTCTGAAAATTTAAAAAAATTTACTATTAAAACTTAAAAATCTCAACTTAAACTAATCTACCAAACGGTAATAATAATTTTTGTTGATTTTTTATAAAAGATAAAATTTTTTTTAAAAAAAATAAAAAAATATTTTTTTAAAAAAAATAAAAATTAAGATAAAAATTTTAAATTTAAATTCAGATCTTAAACAAAACGTTAAAGTAAATTTCCCTTATCATCTGAACTATATACTTTATTGTTATGTCGCCTACTGTGTACTTTTTTTTTTTTTTCTTTGGGTTACGTCGCCTGTTTGGACTTTTAAAAAATATGAAAGATGAACGTTGACAGATAAGACAGGGGTGTGAAATATCTACGTGATCTTTCGCTAATCAATGAGGACCTGTCAGTTGTACTGAATAGAAATTAATCAGGAGATGGACGACGCAGATTGTCCCAATTGTGACCATTTGTCAGACCATCTGTCAACAAAGGGGGTCACGCCGTTGAGTCCGGTGAATTTTGCTGATTCTTAAATGAAGAATATTATAAAGAAAAAAAAAAAAAAACCACCGAGTTTCCTGGAAAGTAAAAACACGTTGCATTCTGGAAGAAGCCAAAATTAACAATTTCAAAAAATAAATAAATAAATAAAAAGAAGCATATTAAAAACTTTACATAGGAATTCAATTGTAGAGGATTGATTCTCACCACTTCCACGTTTTGAGAATCTTTTGTTAAGATTTTCTCTGTGTGTAAGGGATACAATTAATTAAGGATCATGGAAGGCCCTGGCCATTTGTTTTGATTGGAGATTTCTTACACACTAAAACTAACACCTATTCAATAAAACATATTTTGACATGTTATTATTTACATTTTAAAAAAAAAATATGATTTTAGTTTTATATAATGTGAAAAATACCTTATCAGTTTTGATATGTTTTGACTTATTATTAATTACATCAAATTTTGTTAAATTATTGAGTTTTAATCTTGTTTAAATTTTAAAGTGATATGATGATTAAAAGTTAAGTTCTATTTTTTATTTTCTTCCTTTTTTTTAATTTATTTATTGGGATTGACATTTCATGTTACATTATAGTTATAAATCATGTGATATAGTATTGACTGCAGTAATAGTATATATACATAAGACACGAATATAAGTTATTTGTTTTTCTAGTCAAGAGAAAGGCAATAACCAAGGCCACCTGGGAAATAGTAATAGTGGGGGAAAATAATGTAATACATGTTTTTTTTTTATTTAAGAAATGAATATTTATTATTATTATTATTATTATTATTATTTTATGTAAAATGTTGTTTCAACTTGCCTTTGAGTCTCCCCCCGTACAAAAGAGGGGAAAAAAAAAAAAAGCTTGCCTTTGAGGAAATCTATGAGATAATAGACACAAAAAATGGAAATTAGAAATCGCTCAGTAAGAAATGCTTGGCAGGGACGTATTTTTCTAAATTTTGCATTATGATTGTTAATTTAAGCAATGGGCAAAGAAGTATTTAAAACTTTAAATGAATAACGTGCATCTATTTTTGCTTATATTAATGTTTAAATATTTATATTAATATTTTTAATACTCCTTTATGAGGTCGGCTGTACAAGACTTGAACAATTGCACTAAATGAATTAGGAAGGTACTCCGCATCCACGCACAACTACACCGAAAAGCACAAAAAAAAAAGAAGAATAAAGTAGTGTCAAAAATGGTTGGCCACTATTGGTCCCCAGCCGCCAAGATGCTTCACTTTTGACAAGATCGATTTTTAGGCAAATCCACAAGAACTTTACTTAAAAGTCTGATATTTCTCAAAAAGTAAAAAAAGAGAGAGAGAGAGAGAGAGATAAAAGGAAAATTTCGACTTAATCATGTGACGCTTGAGACTACGCTATCAAGACTAAACTTCCCCAAAGACAATTCCCTTAATTTTGAGCCAATTAAGGGTTTGAAAAATAATCTTATAATTTTTTTTGTCACTAATTTCTTGCACAAAAAGATTGATTTTTACCGGGTTCAAGCACGAGAATTTGAATTACTTGGGCTTTAAGCAAATTATAACGTCTAGGATGGAGTATGAATGAAAAAGTCTCTCTCTCTCTCTCTCTCTTTTTTTGGGTGGGAGTGCCCTCAATGAGTATGAATGAAAAAGTCTCTTTTTTTTTTTTTAGGTTTTTTTTGGGAGTGCCCTCAATTAAATTCTCACTGTTCAATTGAACCAATCTTTTTGGAAGCTATTATTGACTTCCTCAAATCCTGTTCCGCTTTGCTTTGAAAATTTTAAATATTTTATTGAAAAAAAAAAACCCAAAGCCTAGTCAGCTGTACTTCTAGAAGGCCATTTGCTTTTCATATAAATGCACAACCTCAAGAGATCTGTTCAGTATTGCAACAAACGACTTTGGAAAGAAAAAACCATTTGGGTTCTCTGTTTCCCAAGTTACATTATAAACACTACACCACAGGCTTGAGACTTGAAAGAACTGCGGAGAACTTGTAGGAGAACTTTTGATCTTGGCGGGGGGTTTCTTTTTTCTTTTTTCTTTTTTCTTTTTTCTTTTTTTTTTTTTGGCAAAACAAAAATGGAGCTCGGCGATATCTATAGAGCCGGAGGGAGTATGAGGAGTACAAGCTCATCAATATGGAGGAACAACACAATGGACGTTTTCTCCAAGTCTTCTCGGGACGAAGACGACGAAGAAGCTCTGAAATGGGCTGCGTTGGAGAGGCTTCCGACGTATGCTCGTTTAAGGAAAGGCATACTCGCAACTTCTAAAGGCGAGCCGAGTGAAATCGACATCGACAACCTCGGACTCAAAGAGCGGAGGGAGTTGATCGAGAGGTTGGTCAAGGATGCTGAAGAGGACAACGAGAAATTCTTGTTGAAGCTCAGAAATCGTATTGACAGGTGCTAATATATCTCATAGGCATATATAAAAACAGGGGACGCTGAGTTTGTATATACATATATATATATATATATATAGAAATATTTTCTAATATAACCGGAAACTTTTCAGGGTTGGGATTGATCTTCCGACGATTGAGGTGCGGTATGAGCATCTGGATATAGGAGCAGAGGCTTTTGTAGGAAGCAGAGCTTTGCCTTCCTTCCTTAACTTCCTTAGTGATATAGTTGAGGTAAATCAGCTAGACCATATTACCACGCTTACATTCCGTAATAAAAAGAAAGAAAAAGAAGTATCTTTTAATATTCTGTATGAGTATTGTTCTCAAAATTGTTTTTGTTTTTATTATTGAAGGGATTATTGGGTTTTCTGCCTATTTTGAAAAGCAAGAAGCGACACCTGACCATCCTCCACGATGTTAGTGGAGTCGTAAAGCCAGGAAGGTGAGAAAGGATGATCCGATTATTTTTTTTCCTTCATGTTTTATTCACATATTTGTTTGTTTTAATACGAATATATGGACTTTTTATTTACTTTTTTTTTTTTTTTTGGTTGAATGGAATTTTCAGATTAACTCTGCTTTTGGGTCCTCCAAGTTCCGGCAAGACCACACTGCTGTTGGCTTTGGCAGGGAAGCTTGACTCAGAGTTGAAGGTGAGAGGATTTAAACTTTGATAATTTTGGCCCTTTGATGAGACTTCAGTATATAGCATTACACTAATTAAACCCCGATTATGCAAATCTCTAATACAAATGGAAACCGGAATCTCTTGCAGTTTTCGGGGAGGGTGACTTACAATGGGCATGGAATGAATGAGTTTGTGCCCAGGAGAACTGCTGCCTACATCAGTCAACATGATACTCATATTGGAGAAATGACTGTGAGGGAAACTTTGGCTTTCTCTGCCCGATGCCAAGGAGTTGGCTCGCGTTATGGTCAGTTTATTTCTCGAATTTCTTATGCCAAACATGGTTTTGTCTAAAATTAATTCAAAATATGATTGATTTTTATGTTTGGATATCTGCAGATATGCTTGGGGAGTTGTCTAGAAGAGAGAAGGAAGCTAATATCAAGCCTGATCCGGACATTGATGTATACATGAAGGTGAGATTGTACTGTTATCTATTATCCTTAATTATTTTCTCTGTTTCTGAGACTTTATAAAACATAACATTTGTTGTGTGTGTATATATATATATGTTGAAAGAGAGTAGAGAATTACTTTTCTAGCTGATATAATTATAAGAGGTTGAAAACAACTTATCGTTCATAACCATTGCATTTTAACCTTAAAAACCCGAAATTAATTGACAGAATGTGCTTTATGCTTAATCTTATTCTTCTATCTTCTTCTTATACTGTAGGCAGCGGCAACAGAAGGCCAAGAGACGAATGTGATCACAGATTATGTTCTAAAGGTGAACATCATTTACTAGTAATTTATATGATTGTTAAGTAGCTTTAAAAAGAAAACGAAATTGTGTCTCAATCTCTGTATAACAAATGTAAAATTGATTGCAGGTTTTGGGTTTGGACATTTGTGCTGATACTCTGGTAGGAGATGAAATGTTAAGGGGTATCTCTGGGGGACAAAGAAAGCGTGTCACAACTGGTATAAAAACTCTTCTATTAACACCAATTCAGAACCTTGTATTTCTTATATGCAATAGCAAGTACTGAACAATTCAACTACAGGTGAGATGCTTGTTGGCCCAGCAGGGGTGTTGTTCATGGACGAAATTTCAACTGGCTTGGACAGCTCTACGACATATCAGATCGTGAACTCGCTCAAGCAATACGTGCACATCTTTAATGGAACTACTGTCATATCCTTACTTCAACCAGCACCAGAGACTTACGACCTTTTTGATGATATCATTCTTCTATCTGATGGCCAAATAGTGTATCAAGGCCCCCGTGAATACGTTCTTGAATTTTTTCATTCTATGGGTTTTAAATGTCCTGAGAGGAAAGGTGTTGCTGATTTTCTTCAAGAAGTAACATCAAAGAAAGATCAAGCACAGTATTGGGCACGAAAAGAAGAACCACACAGGTTCATCACTGTCAAGGAATTTTCTGAGGCATTCCAATCATTCCATGTGGGACAGAGGCTAGGAGATGACCTTGCAACTGGATTTGACAAGAGCAAGAATCACCCAGCTGCTTTGACGACCAAAGATTATGGTGTAAAAACGAAGGAGCTCATCAAAGCTTGCTTTTCAAGAGAATATTTGCTCATGAACAGAAACTCCTTTGTCTACATCTTCAAGCTTGTCCAAGTATGTACTTGAACTCCTTTGATTTCCTTCTAAAGTTACTTGTTTTATTGATTCTCTCTCTCTTTTGGCATAGAGAGTTTATAACTTTTTTTCCCCCCCTCTTCTTCTAGCTTTGTATCATGGCTTTGGTTGCCACCACAGTTTTCCTGAGAACCGAAATGAAGCGTGATGAGGTCGCAGATGGTTATATTTACCTTGGTGCTTTGTTCTTCTCGGTGATAATGATAATGTTCAATGGAATGTCGGAGCTTCCTATGACTATTGCCAAGCTTCCTGTGTTCTACAAACAAAGGGACCTCCACTTCTACCCAGCTTGGGCTTATGCTCTTCCTACATGGCTGCTCAAGATTCCAATCTCAGTCTTAGAAGTCGTGGTTTGGGTGGCCCTTACGTACTATCCAATAGGATTTGACCCAAGTGTTGCAAGGTATTTGAAAAAACACTGTGCACTACTTAATTTGAGCTGTTGAAGGTTTGCTTTGCTGTTCGATAGTGTTCTAATTATTTGCATAATTTGCAGGTTGTTCAAGCAATTGCTTCTGCTCCTTTTAGTCAACCAAATGGCCTCTGGTTTATTCAGAGCTATTGCAGCTTCTGCTAGGAACATGATTATAGCCAACACGTTCGGATCATTTGTACTTCTCTTGCTCTTTGCATTGGGCGGTTTTGTTCTGTCTAAAGGTATCATGGACTAAGTCTACAAAATCATCAAATCAGGATCACTTCTTTCATCTAACTGCATTTATTCTAATCGATGTGCGATTATCTTTTATCCCAACAGATGATATCAAAGGCTGGTGGATTTGGGGTTATTGGATTTCGCCTCTTATGTATGGTCAGACTGGGGTTCTAGTCAACGAGTTCCTTGGCAAAAAATGGAGACATGTATGTTCTTAAAGTTATTGGTCTGTCAATTGTAATTTCCGTTGCTGGTTGGGACCAACTGCTGACATTTTAGAATTTTCCTCTTCGTAATAGATTCCGCAGAACACATCACAACCTCTAGGAATTCAAGTTTTGGAGAGCCGTGGGTTCTTTACGGAGTCAAATTGGTATTGGCTCGGCGTGGGGGCGTTGCTTGGATTCATTTTAGTTTTAAACCTCTTTTTCATTCTGGCTCTCACCTTGCTTAATGGTGAGCAACTCGTTCTTTCACTCTAAAAGCGTTACAGTTAGAGAATCAAAAAAGAGAAAAAATTAAAAAAAAAAAAAAAAAAAAAAAAAAAAAGGAAGAAGAAGAAAAATAAAAGTTATGTACTAATGTTTTAACGTATGATTTTCGCAGCCTTTGATAAGGTACGAGCTACTATAACAGAAGATCCTCAGAGCAGTGACAATGGTGGTAGGGCTGTTGAGATGCAACAAAGATCAAGCCACCAAAGTCAGGCAGGTGAAAGTCAGAACAACAAGAAGGGAATGATTCTTCCATTCGAGCCACATTCCATCACCTTCGATGAGGTCGTTTACTCGGTGGACATGCCACAGGTAAGTTAAAAAAACAAATGGCCATTACCAGGAATTCTAGCTATTGTTTCATTCGTATACTATATTAAAGTACACTCTATGCTAAATGTCTGAATTGTACCTGCAGGAAATGAAAAGTCAAGGTGTTGTGGAGGATAGATTGGTTCTTTTGAAGAGTGTGAGTGGTAGCTTCAGGCCTGGTGTTTTGACAGCACTTATGGGAGTTAGTGGTGCTGGTAAAACCACTTTGATGGATGTTCTTGCGGGTAGAAAAACCGGTGGATACATCGAAGGGGACATTAGAATCTCAGGTTACCCTAAGAAGCAAGAAACATTTGCCCGAATTTCCGGATACTGTGAGCAGAATGACATCCACTCACCACATGTGACTGTTTACGAGTCCTTGCTCTACTCAGCATGGCTTCGTTTACCGGCTGAAGTTGATTCCCAAACCAGAAAGGTTGGTGGTGCCCCCTAATTGAGGCTTTATTTGAATCACATAATTCCAATACAATTGTTAACTATAGACAACCAGAAATAAACTCATGAACTAATTTGATAATGACATGATATGATGACAGATGTTCATTGAGGAAGTGATGAACTTGGTGGAACTTACTCCATTGAGGCAAGCGTTGGTGGGATTGCCCGGAGTCAACGGTCTCTCAACTGAGCAGCGCAAAAGGTTGACTATTGCGGTTGAGCTAGTTGCGAACCCTTCAATTATATTCATGGACGAACCAACTTCCGGGTTAGATGCTAGAGCCGCTGCCATTGTCATGAGAACGGTTAGGAACACAGTCGACACCGGCAGAACAGTTGTGTGCACCATCCATCAACCTAGCATTGACATTTTTGAAGCTTTTGATGAGGTAAACAAAAGTTTTAGTAGTTCAGAATTCTCTGGTTTTTAATCTTATGTGTGGTTTGTTTGACAATTGAATTCGGTTACTAAATAAAACATGTGGTTGCAGCTATTCCTTATGAAGAGAGGAGGACAAGAAATATACGTGGGACCATTAGGTCGCCATTCTTGCCATTTAATCAATTATTTTGAGGTAGGATGAAATGAAACAAGAAGAGATTGAATCCTCGTTTCTTTTTTAATTGAAAGTTTGAAACTTAGGGATACTTTTAATCTTTAAGATTGCTAATACATTCAAATTTTCCGTCATGAAGTCAATGCATGGTGTAAGTAAAATTAAAGACGGTTACAACCCTGCAACTTGGATGTTGGAAGTCACTAGCCCTGCACAAGAACTCGCATTGGGGGTTGATTTTACGGATCTTTACAAGAAGTCCGATCTGTATAGGTCAGTTTAACCATATATTTCCAACCTTCCTTATCAAATAAGCACACAGTATATTTCGTCTACGGGAGGAAAATACTGAATCTTTGGCCTACATTTTTTTTTTCCAGGAGAAACAAAGATCTTATAAAGGAATTGAGCACCCCGGCACATGGTTCAAAGGATCTCTACTTCCCTACTCAATATTCGCGATCATTTGTCACACAATGCATGGCTTGCTTATGGAAACAACGGTTGTCTTACTGGCGGAACCCACCTTACACTGCCGTGAGATTTTTGTTCACCACTTTCATAGCATTGATGTTTGGGACTATGTTCTGGGACATGGGAACTAAAACGTAAGTCTCTGGCAAAGCGACGCATATATAAAACACACACTTTGGGACTATGTTATTTATCCAATTTCATTGAAATTTAAATGCAGGTCGAAGCAACAAGATGTGAACAACGCCATGGGTTCCATGTATGCTGCTGTTTTCTTCATTGGTGTCCAAAACGCTATGTCTGTGCAACCCGTCGTTTCCGTAGAGAGAACGGTCTTCTATAGAGAGAGAGCAGCCGGCATGTATGCAGCTTTTCCCTACACATTTGGACAGGTAATACTTATTTCTATTCATGGTTCTTTTTTAATTACTATGTATAAAACTTTATCGAAGATATCATACAAGTTACAGTTTACAGAGTTGACATGTGAATTTACGAGCCTGTCGCTCTTTCTCTGCATGGTATTTGATCAACTTGATAACATGTTAACTATCATGTGGGCAGGTGGTAGTTGAGATTCCATACCTTGTATGTCAAGCTGTCGTGTACTGTTTATTGGTGTATGCAATGATCGGCTTCGAATGGACTGCTGTGAAGTTCTTCTGGTACCTCTTCTTCACTTCTTTGCGATGATGTACTTCACATATTACGGCATGATGACGGTGGGCCTCACTCCAAACAACAACATTGCTCAAATCGTGTCCGCCGCCTTCTACGGCCTATGGAACCTGTTCGCCGGATTCATTCTCCCTCGCACGGTAACTAAGATCAAACTTTACTCGTGATCTTCCGGACACTCTACTATGTTAAACCCGTATTGATTGACATACTAAACAATATGTTGTTTGTTTGTTTGACAACAGAGGATTCCGGTGTGGTGGAGATGGTACTACTGGGCATGCCCTGTCGCGTGGACGTTGTACGGATTGGTCGCGTCGCAGTACGGAGATGTGAACACAAGGATCGGGGATTCAGATCAGACGATGAAAGCCTATGTGGACGACTATTACGGCTTTGATCACGATTTCCTCGGAGTGGTTGCTGTCGTCAACGTTGCTTTTGCTGTTCTTTTTGCCTTCATCTTTGCCCTGTCTATCAAGATCCTCAATTTCCAAAGGCGATAGAAGAGACTTTACACTATGATATGATGTGATATGTATATTTTGGATTCTTTTTTTTGGCTTTCTTCCTTTTTTTTTTTTTTCGCTGAAATTGTGTACTCCGAAGCTCCTGGAATCGAGAGCTAGAGCTATAAATATTGTGTATTATTTAATTTTTTTTATTAAGATCCTGTACTTTGTTTCAAGTTTTTTCCGAATAAAGTGTTAATTTCTCTTGTATCTCTTTGAATTTATTAACAGAAACATCTAAATTCATATCTTTCTCATAATAAATATTTCTCTTGGAACTCAGTACAGTAATGGTAATTAGTGTCCTAAAGGAGAAACATACTTTTTGCTTATTGTTCACAAAGAATGTTTATACAATTTATACAGAAACAGAGGATTTTGGTAGAGAGAGACTTTGTGAAATGTATCCCTTTTTTTATTTATTTTTATTTTTATTTTTAACTTTGTGAATTGATTATTCCAAGCCCAAACCCATACATTAGAAAAGTCAAAGCGATATTGCAGGGCCTACAGCAATATAAAATCAATTCAACATGTTAAAGTACATAGAAGACCTTTTTATTGTGAATATATATATATATATATATTTTTACTCTAATTGTTGTGAATACTTTATCTTTGACATCCGGTTGAGTTTGATATAAAATGAAATTTTTAGATTGAGTTTATTTGTCTTTTTAAAAGTTAGTTATAATTTTTATTGACTTAAAAAAAAATAAAGATAAAAAATCAGTCGTAAAGTACAGTTGAGTTCAAACTCGACTTGCATTCCAAACATAGATTTAGTTGTTTTTGTTAGGAAGAAAGAAAATAGTTGGCAAACGAAAAAAGGAGGATAACATAGGCTAGGGAAATGCAGAAAAAGGAAAAGACCTTTCTTATTTTATTTTATTTTTAATTTTTTATAGCCATATGGTCTGAATTTTCCTTTTTTTTTTTTTTTCCTTCTAAATCCCTTCATTTTAGGAGAGGTTGTAATTACAGTTCCAAGGACTTTAAAGACAATAATGATATTAGTCTCTGCAGTTTATTTAGCTCGCACGGCTTTCGTATTGATGTGGCAAGCAAGTTTGGAAACTATAGCAAGAGTGGGAGTTAAAATGTGAACACCAAATACCTTTTTAAATGAATCGTTCAAATGAAATAAACGAAAGGCCTGTTTAGAATGTTTGATTGGAGTTATTCAATTCTCATTTTGAATTAAATGGTCAAATAAAAACATTTGCACGATTTAAATCGTCCACTCAAATTATGAACAACGAAAATCATTTTAAATAATTCATTCAAATGAAATGGACTAAGGAATCAAATGGTTAGGAGAGGTTTCGTTTCCGGTGACGTACACGGTGCGGTGATAAGCAGGTGAAGGTCTGTATGTGATGAACATTCAACAAATGTAAAGAGAAGGGATGATCGTACAAGAGAATTTAGTAACTTTTTGAGTAAATTTACTATTGTCTTGTTTGGTTTACCAGTTTAAGTTGGAAATTTTAAGTTTTAATAATAATTTTTATTGACTTTTCAGAAAAGATAAAAAACTTTTTCACAAAAGATGTGAAGTCAGGAGTTCAATGCAATGTTTATCCAAAATGAGGGCATCTAGTAACTTCAATCTTAATAAAAAATGTGATGAGGTATTTTTAAGCATATTCGGACGTGAAAGTGGTGGGAAGATGGTTGAATAGTAAACAATTGTAAAAGTGAATGTGAATTATGGCTCCGTTTGGTGAATCAGTTTGAGTTGGAAATTTTAAATTTCAATAGTAATTTTTGTTGACTTTTCAGAAAAGACAAAAAATTTTTTCAGAAAAAGATAAAAACTAAGATAAAAATTTTGAGTTTAAACTCAAATCCAAAAACACCCCCTATAGTTATATAACAATGTGAGTGTTTAAAATTGTATCAGCATATAGGACATGACAAAATGTAGTGTACTGAGTGAGAAAGATTGAATGACAGTGAAAGATGGTAGAATTGTAATCGAATGTTAAAAGGAATGTGAAGCAAAATTTAATCTAGATGGACAAGACAAAATGCGTTTTAATGGGTGAGAAAGTGAAAATAAATAAATAAAAATTACTTCCGTCAGAAGTGTTCTATTTTTTCCCCTTTATGTAACAAGACAAGACCAAAAAAAAATCAACTCCACTGCCTGAACCCACTACTCTTCAAAGAGAGAAAGCTAAAATAAAAAAATAAAAAAGAAACCCAGAACTTTTCGTTTCCCTTTTTGCCCTTTTTTAACATTTTTTTAAAAAAATTTTTTCGTTTAAAATATAGTTAGCTAAACTACTGTGTTTTCCAGCTACTTGGTCAGCTTTTGTCAGACCATATTTCTAAATTACCCTCCCTCTACTTTCTTCGCATCTCACCCTTCATTTCTGATCGGACGGTCCACAAACGAAGGCCAGATTTCTGTCGCATATGAAGCCGTTGCATGTAAGACCTTATATTTGGAAATTTCATTTTTCTTTTCTTTCTAGAATCCCATAAACAAACATTTGAAAGACCTTGAAGACTCCCAATTCAATATAACAATATAACACACACATTGAATTTAAAGCAACACATGTGGTTTTTCACCACGTTGGCGAATGAATGAATATTTTCTCAATCTTTTTTTTTTTTTTTTTGGCTCAAAGAAAATATTTTCTCAATCTTTGGTTTCGAAAGAATAAACATATATGAAATTTAAAGAGTTTTCGTTGGATTTGAAATGTAAAATTGTGTTTTTGAAAGAAATGAAAGCGAATTAAATGAATCTCAAAACGCTAACAGTAGGTGGATTGGGGCCATTTTGCTGAAAATTCAAAGAGTAAAACGTGGCCTGCGCAGCCGAATATCTTAGCACCTTGAATCTCTTATCTTATCAAATTATTTTCTCTTTTCTATTTTCTCTGTTACCTAACAATCAATAAGTCTTGAAATCCTTCAGCTAATAAACCTCTTATCCCTATTCCTCCTTCCACCTTTTTTTTTTTTTTTTAATATTTTAAATTTGTAATCAAACGATTAACGGTAGTCCGTGGGTATAGGAGAAGATAAGCTTTTATTATTATTATTATTTTTAATTTTCAAAAATGCATCCCAAGTCAATTGCAACTTTAAATACTATATCTTAAAAGTAAAATTAATAAACTTTTTAAATTGTTAAATGAATTTTATATAGTTAATTTTCATTAAATTGGTTACAAAGTCCTCACACGTCTCCTTGTGAAAATGGAATTTTCAACAATACATTTTCAGACTTTTCCCAAATTCAAGGCTCCTCTGGAGAACGTATTGGAGACGAGTTTTGGAGATATTTGTATGGGAATTGAGATAAGTTTTAAAAATGTGTATTTGGTTGAAAAAAATTATTTGGGATGAAAAAGTATAAAAACTAAAAATGCATTCAGAAAATAATATCAATATAGGTTTCGTTTCATTTTTCTTAAAATTCTTTGCTATTAAAAAAAAAATCTCATTTGGACTTAAAATAATAAGGCCATGATTTTGAAAGTTTGAATTTGTTACATATTGTTAGATGTATAAATAGTAAAAAGTACTTTTAAGTTGAAGAAAAAGACAAAAAAATTTTTGAAAATGTTGTTTTCAATACTCCCTCAAACAAGCCCTCAAATTCTTCCAAATTTAAAATTTCAATTTAATATAAAGCTAACAAAATAGATGCATAGGAACAATTCAAAAAATGAGGTAGTTAATTATCAAAATTAAAAATTTTTAGGGGCAAATTGACAAAGGACGACAAGTTTAGGCAAACAGTACTGTTGATTTTGTGCTTTCAAGCACGTTGCCAATTTTCGCTTTTATTCTAGACGTGAGAGTTTTGTGAACAGGCAAGTCAGCAAACGATGTCTGACTTTTTTTTTTTAAATAGAATTTTTTATTATTGTTGTTTTTTTTTGAATTTTCTCCAAGCCCATTCCCGCTGTACTTTGACTGTGCTTATTTAAAAGACAAGATTATTCCGCGGTGCTTCTAGATGGCTATTCCCTTTCCATATATATGCCTGCCCATTGATATTGATTTCAATATACAGACGTAAAAAGCCATATTGGTTTTCCTTGGTTCACAAGTAATATTATGCCACAAACATAACGGAGACTTGAAAGAACTGCAAAGGCCTCGAAGGAGAACTTTTGATCTTGGCGGGGGGTTTGTTTTTTCTTTTTTCTTTTTTTTTTTTTTTGGGCAAAACAAAAATGGAGCTCGGCGATATCTATAGAGCCGGAGGGAGTATGAGGAGCACAAGCTCATCAATATGGAGGAACAACACCATGGACGTTTTCTCCAAGTCTTCTCGGGACGAAGACGACGAAGAAGCTCTGAAATGGGCTGCGTTGGAGAGGCTTCCGACGTATGCTCGTTTAAGGAAAGGCATACTGGCAACTTCTAAAGGCCAGCCGAGTGAAATCGACATCGACAACCTCGGACTCAAAGAGCGGAGGGAGTTGATCGAGAGGTTGGTGAAGGATGCTGAAGAGGACAACGAGAAATTCTTGTTGAAGCTCAGAAATCGTATTGACAGGTAAAAATATATCTCCTTGGCATATATAAAAACAGGGGACGCTGAGTTTGTGTGTATATATATATATATATATATATTCTAATATAACCGGAAACTTTTCAGAGTTGGGATTGATCTTCCGACGATTGAGGTGCGGTATGAGCATCTGAATATAGGAGCAGAGGCTTTTGTGGGAAGCAGAGCTTTGCCTTCCTTCATTAACTTCCTTAGTGATATAGTTGAGGTAAATCAGCTAGATCATATTACCACGGTTACATTCAATAATAAAAAGAAAGAAATATTGTTCTCAAATTGTTTTTGCTTTTATTATTGAAGGGATTGTTGAGTTTTCTGCCTATTTTGAAAAGCAAGAAGCGACACCTGACCATCCTCCATGATGTTAGTGGAGTCGTAAAGCCCGGAAGGTGAGAAAGGATGATCAAGTTTTAGTTAGTTAGTTTTGTTTTTTTTTTTTTGTTTTTGTTTTGTCCTTCATGTTAGTTCACATATATGTTTGTTTTAATTTGAATCTATTGATGTTTGATATACCCTTTTCTTATGGTTAAATTAAAATTTTCAGATTGACCCTGCTTTTGGGTCCACCAAGTTCCGGCAAGACCACACTGTTATTGGCTTTGGCAGGGAAGCTTGACTCAGAGTTGAAGGTGAGAGGATTTTACCTTTGATTATTTTGGTTCTTTGATGAGACTTCATTATCTAGCATTATACTAATTAACCCTGATTATGCTAATCTCTAATACACACGAAAACCGGAATCTCTTGCAGTTTTCGGGGAGGGTGACTTACAATGGGCATGGCATGAACGAGTTTGTACCAAAGAGAACAGCTGCCTACATTAGTCAATACGACTCTCATATTGGAGAAATGACTGTGAGGGAAACTTTGGCTTTCTCTGCCCGATGCCAGGGAGTTGGCTCGCGTTACGGTCAGTTCATTTCTCGAATTTCTTTTGGAAAAAAAAAGAGAAAAAAAAAACAGGATTTTTTTTTTTGTAAACTTCATTGAATAATTACTGAACTTCGAATTCGGAAATCTGTAGATATGCTTGGGGAGTTGTCTAGAAGAGAGAAGGAAGCAAATATCAAGCCTGATCCGGACATTGATGTATACATGAAGGTGAGAATTAAAGAGTTACCAATTATCATTAATTATTCTCTCTCTTTCTGAGACTTAATATAACATTACATTTATTATATGTCGAAAAGAGACAACAGAACGGACCTGACTTTTGTAATTGACATAGCTGTAAGCCAGGAAACTACTTATTATTCATCAGCATTTCATTTCAGCATTAAAACCAGAAATAATTTGATGAAATGTGCTTTGCGCCTAATGTTATTCTTCTATTATCTTCTTTTAATGTAGGCAGCGGCAACAGAAGGCCAAGAGACGAATGTGATCACGGATTATGTCCTAAAGGTGAACATCCTTTACTTAGTACTAGTAGTTCGCAAAAGAAATAGAAATTCCTTATCAACCACTTCACAACAAATGTTGAATAAATTGCAGATTTTGGGTTTGGACATTTGTGCTGATACGATGGTAGGAGATGAAATGTTAAGGGGTATCTCTGGAGGACAAAGAAAGCGTGTCACGACTGGTATAAAATCTCTTCTATTTACATCAATTCATAGCCTTATTTTCTTTATCTGCAAAAGCAAGTACTGAACAACTCAAGTACAGGTGAGATGCTTGTTGGCCCAGCAGGGGTGTTGTTGATGGACGAAATTTCAACTGGTTTGGACAGCTCTACGACATATCAAATCGTGAACTCGCTCAAGCAATTCGTGCACATCTTTAATGGAACTACTGTCATATCCTTGCTTCAACCAGCACCAGAGACTTATGACCTTTTCGACGACATCATTCTTCTATCCGACGGCCAAATAGTGTATCAAGGTCCCCGTGAATACGTGCTTGAATTTTTTCAGTCTATGGGTTTTAAATGTCCCGAGAGGAAAGGTGTTGCTGATTTTCTGCAAGAAGTAACATCAAAGAAAGATCAAGCACAGTATTGGGCACGAAAAGAAGAGCCATATAGGTTCATAACTGTCAAGGAATTTGCTGAGGCATTCCAATCATTCCATGTGGGACAGAGGCTTGGAGGTGACCTTGCAACTGAATTTGACAAGAGCAAGGATCACCCGGCTGCTTTGACGACCAAAGATTATGGTGTGAACACGAAGGAGCTCATCAAAGCTTGCTTTTCAAGAGAATATTTGCTCATGAACAGAAACTCCTTTGTCTACATTTTCAAGCTTGTCCAAGTATGTTCTTGGAACTCATTTGGTTTTCTACTCAAGTTATTTGTTTTATTAATTTTCACTGCTCTCTTTCTCTATCTGCATGTGGAGGTATTAACTTTCTTTTTTTTTTTTTTTCGTTCTCTTCTTTTAGCTTTGTATTATGGGTCTGGTAGCTACCACAGTTTTCCTGAGAACAGAAATGAAGCGTGATACGCTCAACGATGGTGCCGTTTACATTGGTGCTTTGTTCTTCTCTGTGATGATGGTAATGTTCAACGGAATGTCGGAGCTTCCTATGACCATTGCCAAGCTTCCTGTGTTCTACAAACAAAGGGACCTCCACTTCTTCCCAGCTTGGGCTTATGCTCTGCCAACATGGCTTCTCAAGATTCCTATCTCAGTCCTGGAAGTTGTGGTTTGGGTGGCCATCACATACTACCCTATAGGATTGGACCCAAATGTTGCGAGGTAGTTAAAAAAAACACACAAACACACACACAGTCAACTTAATTTGTGCTGTTGAAGGATGTTGAAGCAATTGCTTTGCTGTTCGAAGGTGTTCTCATTATTTGCATAATTTGCAGGATGTTCAAGCAATTGCTTCTGCTCCTTTTAGTCAACCAAATGGCCTCTGGTTTATTCAGGGCTACTGCAGCTACTGCTAGGAACATGATTTTAGCCAACACGTTCGGATCATTTGTACTTCTCTTGTTCTTTGCATTGGGTGGTGTTGTTCTGTCTAAAGGTATAATGGACTAAGTCTACAAAATCATCAAATCAGGATCACTTCTTTCATCTAATTGCATTCATTCTAATCGATGTGTGATTATCTTTTATGCCAACAGATGATATCAAAAGCTGGTGGATTTGGGGTTATTGGACTTCGCCTCTTATGTACAGTCAGACTGCGGCTCTAGTCAATGAGTTCCTCGGCAATCAATGGAGACATGTATGTTCTTAAAGTTATTGGTCTGTGAATTGTAATTTCCGTTGCTGGTTGGGACCAATCGCTGACATTTTAGAGTTTTCCTCTTCGTAATAGATTCCGGAGAACACAACACAACCTCTAGGAATTCAAGTTTTGGAGGGCCGTGGGTTCTTTGCAGAGTCAAAATGGTATTGGCTCGGCGTGGGGGCTTTGCTTGGATTCATTTTAGTTTTTAACCTCTTATTCATTCTGGCTCTCACTTTGCTTAACGGTGAGTGTCATCTACGTTTATTCACTCGTCCTTTCACTCTAAAAGCTTTACAGTTAGAGAATCAAAAAAGAGAGAAGAAAAAAAAATAAAAAAGAAGAAGAAGAAGAAAAATAAAAGTAATGTATAATGTTTTAACATATGATTTTCGCAGCCTTTGATAAGGTACGAGCTACTATAACAGAAGATCCTCAGAGCAGTGACAATGGTGGTAGGGCCGTTGAGATGCAACAAAGAGCAAGCCACCAAAGTCAGGCAGGTGAAGGTCAGAACAACAAAAAGGGGATGATTCTTCCATTCGAGCCACATTCCATCACCTTCAATGAGGTCGTTTACTCGGTGGACATGCCACAGGTAAGTTAAAAAAACAAGTGGCCATTGACAAGAATTCTATAAGCTATTGTTTCATTCATATATTACATTAAAGTACACTGTTTGCTAAATGTCTGAATTGTACCTGCAGGAAATGAAAAGTCAAGGTGTTGTGGAGGATAGATTGGTTCTTTTGAAGAATGTGAGTGGTAGCTTCAGGCCTGGTGTTTTGACAGCACTTATGGGAGTTAGTGGTGCTGGTAAAACCACTTTGATGGATGTTCTTGCGGGTAGAAAAACTGGTGGATACATCGAAGGGGACATTAGAATCTCAGGATACCCTAAGAAGCAAGAAACATTTGCCCGAATTTCCGGATACTGTGAGCAGAATGACATCCACTCACCACATGTGACTGTTTACGAGTCCTTGGTCTACTCAGCCTGGCTTCGTTTACCGTCTGAAGTTGATTCCAAAACCAGAAAGGTTGGTGGTGCCCCTAATTGAGGCTTTATTTGAATCATGTATTCCAATACAATTGTTAACTATGGACAACCAGAAATAAACTCATGAACTAATTTGATAATGACATGATATGATGACAGATGTTCATTGAGGAAGTGATGAACTTGGTGGAACTTACTCCATTGAGGCAAGCGTTGGTGGGATTGCCCGGAGTCAACGGTCTCTCAACTGAGCAGCGCAAAAGGTTGACTATTGCGGTTGAGCTAGTTGCGAACCCTTCTATTATATTCATGGACGAACCAACTTCCGGGTTAGATGCCAGAGCTGCTGCCATTGTCATGAGAACGGTTAGGAACACAGTCGACACCGGCAGAACAGTTGTGTGCACCATCCATCAACCTAGCATTGACATTTTTGAAGCTTTTGATGAGGTAAACAAAAGTTTTAGTAGTTCAGAATTCTCTGGTTTTTAATCTCATATGTGGTTTGTTGGACAGTTGAATTCGGTTACTAAATAAAACATGTGGTTGCAGCTATTCCTTATGAAGAGAGGAGGACAAGAAATATACGTGGGACCATTAGGTCGCCATTCTTGCCATCTAATCAATTATTTTGAGGTAGGGTGAAATGAAACAAGAGATCGAATCCTCGTTTCTTTTTTAATCGAAACTTCTATGAATTTATCTTTAAGCTTGCTGATACATTCAAATTTTCTGTCATGAAGTCGATGCAAGGTGTAAGTAAAATTAAAGACGGTTACAACCCTGCAACTTGGATGTTGGAAGTCACTAGCCCCGCGCAAGAACTCGCTTTGGGGGTTGATTTTACTGATCTTTACAAGAACTCCGATCTGTATAGGTCAGTTTAACCATATATTGCCAACTTTTCTTATCAAATATACACACGGTTGATTTTTGTATTATCAGTTTACTGAATCTGAGGCTGATTTTTTTAAATATTTTATTTTTATTTTTATTTTTCAGGAGAAACAAGGATCTGATAAAGGAGTTGAGCACCCCGGCACATGGTTCAAAGGATCTCTACTTCCCTACTCAATATTCGCGATCATTTGTCACACAATGCATGGCTTGCTTATGGAAACAACGGTTGTCTTACTGGAGGAACCCGCCTTACACCGCCGCGAGATTTTTGTTTACCACTTTCATAGCATTGATGTTTGGGACTATGTTCTGGGACATGGGAACTAAAACGTAAGTCTCCGGCAAAGCGACGCATATATAAAATACACACTTTGGGACTACGTTAGTTATCCAATTTCATTTAAATTTAAACGCAGGTCGAGGGAACAAGATGTGAGCAACGCCATGGGTTCTATGTATGCTGCTGTTTTCTTCATTGGTGTCCAAAACGCTATGTCTGTGCAACCCGTCGTTTCCGTAGAGAGAACGGTCTTCTATAGGGAAAGAGCAGCCGGCATGTATGCAGCTTTTCCCTACACATTTGGACAGGTATGCTAATTTCTTCCATGTTATATATATATATATATATATATATTTTATTACTACGTATAATACTTAATGGCCATATAGTATAGTACAATACAAGTGGCAGTCTTATAGAGTTGACATGTGAATTTACGAGCCTGTCGCTTATTCTCTGCGTGGTCATTGATCAACTTGATAACACGTTAATTATCACGTGGGCAGGTGGTAGTTGAGATTCCATACCTTGTATGTCAAGCTGTAGTGTACTGTTTATTAGTGTATGCAATGATCGGCTTCGAATGGACGGCCGCGAAGTTCTTCTGGTACCTCTTCTTCACCTTCTTTGCGATGATGTACTTCACATATTACGGCATGATGACGGTGGGCCTCACTCCAAACAACAACATTGCTCAAATCGTGTCTGCCGCCTTCTACAGCCTATGGAATCTGTTCGCCGGATTCATTATCCCTCGCACGGTAACTAAGATCAAACGTTGCTCATGATCTTATCCCAACGCTCTACGAATGTCAAACATTTATTGATAATATACTAAACATTATGTTGTTTGTTTGTTTAACAACAGAGGATTCCGGCGTGGTGGAAATGGTACTACTGGGCATGCCCTGTCGCGTGGACGTTGTACGGATTGATCGCGTCGCAGTACGGCGACGTGACCAAAACGATCGGGGATTCAGATCAGACGATGAAAGGCTATGTGGACGAATATTACGGGTTTGAACACGATTTCCTCGGTGTTGTTGCTGTCGTCAACGTTGCTTTTGGTCTTCTTTTTGCCTTCATCTTTGCCCTGTCTATCAAGTTCCTCAATTTCCAAAGGCGATAATAGAGACTTTAGCTCTTATCTGTACAATTACAACTTTTTTTTTTTTTTTTTTGAAACAGTAAACTCCGAAGATCCTGAGTAGTTTGTACTTTGTTTAAACTTTTTGCCCAACAAAATATTTATCTCTGTTGTATCTTGAATTTATAAATTTATTGCTAGTGTTTATTTCCCTTTGCCATTTTTTTTTTGGTGGATATTTCCTCTGCTTGTTGTATACCGTACAAAAATTGCCAAATTAATAAAGAATGTGTACCTGGTTCTTCTAGAAACAGAGGATTCCTAACGGAGTTATTATTATTATTTTTTGGGTGAAAAATTAGCGTTGATTGTCAATGCCAGTCTGTAATCAAATTTTACTGAACAAACCCCAACAATCTGAGGCCATAGATAGGATATCAGCATAACATTAAAAATCAATTAGATTATTCATTAAAAATGTGGTATTGCTGGGCCTAAAATATAACAAAATCAAGCCGACATGTTAAAGTACAGAAGACCTTTTATATTGCAAAAACTTTACGTTGTGTTTAATGAAAGGAAAAAAGAAAAAAAATAGAAAAAAATATGTTGGGGAAAATGCAAAGAAACGAAAAGACTTTGCGTATTTTGTTTGTATGAATATCCTTTTTTAATCCCTCCATTTTAGGACAGATTGAAATGTTAGTTCTTTGTAGGACTTTAAATCCCTCACCTAATCTATTGTTTCCTCTTGTCTTTTATATTCTACCAACCATCGTAAATTTCGAAATCCGTCCACTATGGTGTCATCATGGTTCCTCCTTCCACTATTTTCTTTGTACTTGTTGTATTTTCTATGACATGCGTTTCGTATGTGCGAAATAGATAAACAAAATAAAAAATAAAATAAAATAAAATAAATATCAACATGTCGATGATATGATCAATGTGACGATGATGTGACTGTCACGTGATAAGTAAGAAAGACATGACCAAAAGAGCCATTGAAACTCTTCCATATGTATAGGTAAGAGATTAAACAAGGGCATTCCTTGGGCGAAAAAGAAGATAAAGCATATAGAGATTAGAGAATTGACACTGCAAGTACGCGATCGTCGTTTTCCATTTTCTTGTCGTTCCAATTTACTTAATCATTTTTTCTCATTTAAAATCTCATGCTTTTGTCGTTTATTTTTGTATGTCGTTTTTATGGATCTAGTAATCTTATTTGGATTACTGCTCTATTTGTTTGATTTTGTTGACATGTGAATCTACTCTCTCCTCTCTATTGATGTCGTTGTTCCATTTAAGTATTGTTTTGATTTCGATGTTGATTCACTTTAGTGTCGTATTCTGATTTGCTGTCTTTTGTTATTGTTCGTTTGGTTACTCGTCATCTACAAATTTTTTTTATTTTCTTGTTGTTTGTGTTGACATATGCTATTTAATTATTCCCCATAGGCATTATGTGGACCGACCTGCATAGTAAGGTCACTGCATGAGAAGCCCCCGAGGACCAAAACTTTTAAAGATTATTTTCTGTTTTATACTTATAATTTTGAGTATCCTCGTTTTTCAATTAAACTCTGTGAATTAGTCGTTAATGTATTAAGATAATTAGGCCTGATTTAGTGAGGGAGTCATAAATTTCTTTTTCAGTGGAGGCATTATAAAAAGTAGTTTGTTTAATTTTTCTCTTAAAGAAAGATATAATTATATATATCTGTGTGGGCAGGATGATAATTTTTCATCTAAACAGGGTGCGGAACTCATAATTCCACAAAAAGTTTTAGGTGAAAAAGTAAACTTTTAATTCGATAGAAGATGAAGTTTTAGTTTAATTTTTTTTTTTCATTATTTTACAAAATAAGGATACAATTGAAATTTTACAAAAGTTTCAAGGACTAAAAATCAAAATTTCAAAATCTGAGTGGGACTATCATTTACTAGTATGTGACTCTGCACAAGAAGATTATCCAAAATTCACTGTAATTAAACCAAATCAAAACATGCTAGAACATTATCAAAATTCGATTAATACAAAATCTAACCAACAAAATATCACAATTAGATAAATATTTACCCGAAGATTCGTATCTAATTCGATCAATTCATTCATTGAATAAAAACGAACTGTATCTGGGTTTTCGTTGGTTTTCGAACTTGTTGAATAGCCACGCATTGCTTTATTGCCACGTGTTGGAATGAATTACTGTGGCACCCAGATTCCTGTAGCTGGTTTTTAAATAGCTATTAGCTAGCTTTCATTTCTACATATTGCAGAATTAATGTCATTTTTAAATAGCTATTTTTTGAAATTATGTTTGATTGTGTTTATAGAGAATTTGATTTGAGCATAAGTAAAAGTAAAATTGTATTTGGGGTATGTTTATGAAAATATTTATGTTTGTGAGCTTAAAAAAACAAAATCGGTAATGAGAAAACAACTTTATTTTATTTGTAAATTGTTTAAAAAAAATTAAAATGAATTTTATGTTCGTTTATGTTAATAAAAGTTATTTCAGAATTATTTCCAAAACAACAATACCAGAAACCGTGAGATCACTTTCCAAAATGTTTTGGAAACGATACCAGCAGACAGTATATTAAAAGGAGCTGATCTCTAAATATAGGTTACTCACCTTGAAAAAGGATATTGTGATATTGAGAATCAAAGGCCCTGATCACATGTATGTTATGTCGTGAAGATGTTAAGAGACACTAGATATATACCATGTTTGGAAATTACAAGAATACACTTCTTTCAAAAAAGACCAACTCAAGATGCACTTTTCTTGTAAAAAATCTTTCTTTGACATAAAAACAAAGATTTAAACTTATCCTGCGTTTGCATTGCTTTAAGCACGTATCCTTTACTATTCTTATCCTTCTCCTACTGCCTTTATTGCTTCGCGCACATATATATGTGTGTGTGTGTAGATACACATGATTTGTAGCTCGACAGTGGAGATATTGAAGGAGATTTTCTGGGTTTTGGTTTGAAGGAGAAATGGAGATCAGTGGTGATGTCTATAGAGCGAGTAATAGGGTTAGGAGTGGCGGTTCCCCCATGTGGACGAACAACAATGGTGGAGAGGTTTTCTCGAGGTCGTCGTCTTCACATAGAGAAGAAGATGAACAAGCTCTCCATTGGTTTGCTCTGGAGAAGCTTCCGACTTATGCTCGCATGAGGAAAGGATTGCTCGCTATGTCGCCTGGCAAAGAAGCTATCGAAATCGACGTGTCGAATCTCGGGTTCAAAGAGAGGAAGGCTTTGATTGAGAGGTTGGTTAATGAGGCTGAAGAGGGTAACGAACTGTTCTTGCTGAAGCTCAAGAATCGTATCGACAGGTGGATTTTTTCCATCCTTATAATCATATTTTGAAAAATTTCCAATTATGGTGAAACTGTTTCTTTTCTCATGCATGGAGTGTTTTTGGTGCAATTTAGTTATTTGTTTTTCTAAATTGCCAGAGTCGGAATAAAGCTTCCAACAATTGAAGTGAGATTTGAGCATCTCGACGTGGAGGCAGAAGCCTATGTGGGAAGCAGAGCTTTGCCAAGATTCCTCAACTTCTGTACTAATATAATCGAGGTGACGGTTTCAAAGCTATTTTCAAAAACTCATATTTATTTATTTTTTTTTCCAATGATACAAATTTTTGATTTTTTTTTTCTGCAGCGTTTCTTGAGTTCTCTGCATGTTCTATCAAGCAGAAAGAAACATTTGACCATTCTTCATGATGTTAGTGGAATCATCAAGCCAGGAAGGTGAGGAAGAGGATGGAAGTTCACCTTTTCTTAATTTAATTTAATTTTATTTTGTCATATACTTAAGTCCATAATAAAATATTATTCTTCAAATAAATTTTCAGAATGACATTGTTGTTGGGTCCTCCAAGTTCCGGAAAAACCACACTTCTCTTGGCATTAGCAGGAAAGCTCGAAAAGGATTTGAAGGTAAGAATGTCTCACTCAAGAAATTTCATTTATTCACTTATCCTTTTGTAATTCATCCGAGTTGTAGAGTAGTCTCTAATCTGTATAAACCATTCCACTGCTGAAGTTTTCCGGAAGGGTGACTTATAATGGACATGACATGAAGGAGTTTGTGCCGCAACACACTGCCGCCTACATCAGCCAATACGACGTCCATATAGGAGAAATGACCGTGAGGGAAACCTTGGCCTTCTCCGCGAGGTGCCAAGGAGTTGGATCACGTTATGGTAAGTCCAGTCGTTGGAACTGACTTTTTCTAAAGAACTAACTTTCTGGATAGGTTCAATTATTGAACTTTGACTCGATTTGTGTATTTCGCAATACGTAGACATGCTATCAGAATTGTCGAGAAGAGAGACAGCGGCTAACATCAAGCCTGATCTAGATCTCGATGTCTACATGAAGGTAAGAGGAAGTTCTTCCAAATTTTTTCTAGAGCACGAACTTGATGATGTGAGAAAACTGTCGGAGTGACTATCCATCCTTTTCGTCTGACATTTTTTTTAACGGTTAAAAAATTGAAAAATTTTAATGTGGTTGACGGTTTGTATGGTTCTGCCTATTGTGTTCTGTGACATACTGTGGTAGGCTGCGGCGACAGAAGGCCAAGAGACAAATGTAGTGACTGACTATATTCTAAGGGTAAACATCACTCAGTTTTTCGATACTATGGCAATTTTTTGAATAGAGAACTTTTAGGAGAATTAGACAATTTTCATGAGACTTTATCAACAGATCCTGGGATTGGAAGTATGTGCCGATACAATGATAGGAGATGAAATACTGCGGGGAATATCTGGAGGACAAAGGAAGCTTGTCACAACTGGTGTAGTGTGATATCTGATTTTTCAACGTTCACATTTTCCTCATAAGGAATTATTTTCACCTTATGAAAATTTTCGTGAAAAAGCTCGGTTTAGGACTTTTGAAAAGATTTGTGAGTTTTGATGGGTCGAGAAGACTCAAAATGGATTTCTAAGCTTGGAAACGGACTTTTCAAGTCGAAAGGACCGAAACGGTGCAAAATTTTACGAAAGTCAACTTTAACCGAAAAAGTCAAAATTTGACCGGCCAAAAAGTCAAAGGGTTGACTTTCCGTGATTTTTCAAGTACGGAGCGGGATGAGTCCCGAAATGATGTTTTATGAATTAGTTAGCAAGAATAAGCCTTAAAACGTCCATAAAAAATCAAGCACACCGAGTTAGAGTTTAAGGGCAAAAAGGGATTCGGAAAAATTTAAGGAAAATATTTTTCGATCCAAAATTCACACAGATAAATTTTGTACTTCGGTATGAGATAAAAATATTGTGTTTTGAGGAACCACAATATTAGAATTATCTGTGTAACACAAAGAAAAAGAAAATGGAATTTTTGGAGCACAAATTGGCCAAACAAAGCCTAAGCAAGATAAATACACATTGCTATGCCTTTGACCCCACCTTCCCACCAACTAAAGCTTGCATTAAATGAAGCTTTCTCCTCCCCTCAAATGGTTGGCAGCAGCTCAAGGAAAAGGGGAGAGTAATGCCACAATTCAAGGGAAAAAGGATGGACAAAAGCCATGTTTTAAGGACTAGTCTCCAACCACTCCATTTCACATCAAAACTCTCCCATTATCTATGCATTTAATGCAAGATTTTTTCAGCCATCTCCTCCCCTCAATGGCCGGCTGCTGCAGCAAGAAAAGAAAGAAAAGAAAAGCATGGATTAAAGCCTTGAAATAGGGACAAGCAACCAACTACTCTTGTCCAATCAAAATCCCTTCCAAATCCTCTTCATTTTATTGTAAAAAGTGCAGCCAACTTTTGTATTTCACTCTTGAAAGTTTTCAGCCAAAACTCTTGCTCAAGTTCGGCAGCCAAGGGAGAAGAGAGAGAGGAGAGAAAATCAAGTAATTTTGAGAGCTTTTGGTCCTAGAGTGCTCGGTTTTGCAAGGGTGTGAGCAAGAGAAAAAGTGGAGAAATTTTGCAACCAAACTAGCTTTGGTTCTAGGTAATTTCTCAACCCTAATCCTCTTTATTTTGAGCTTATTTTGAGGTTCAATTTGAGGATTCAATATGGTTGTAAGGACTTAAGTCCATTTATGATTTTGTGCTCTAGTTGGTGTGTGTGCTTGATTTGCTAGAACTAGGGTGTTTGGCTTTAAAATCTTGCTTGGTTTGTGTTGATTTTTGTATGATTTTCATGCTAGAAAACTTAGGTTGTGTGTCCCCAAATGTGGCCAAAAATCTGCCCCTACAGCCCCCCTTTGATACATGTAACCAATATTGATTTTGGTGCATGTTTGTGTTTGAATGCTAGATTAGAACCAAGCAACCCTAGAGTTTTGATTTTAATTTTTGGGTTGCATGGACTGTTGAAAACGGTTTTTGGGCTTTATGAGACGTTAGAAAATGTTGTGTGTTTGAATTATAGGCTCCCGAAGTGTTCGGTCGAGTTAGATTTCGCGAAATAGGACGCAACCGAAAATGAAAACCGAAACTGTCCAGATTCGGATTGAACCTGACCAGTTTTGGAAAAGTGAGATTTTGAGGCCTCTAGAGGCCTCTAGAGGCCGAATGGGTTAAAACTCAAAACACAAAAGTTTCTCGGAACAAGTTTTTCTAGAGGATATCGCGGACGGAATACCAAAATAAGGCTCCAAAGGCCTTCGTTTTCAACAAAACCCGTGGCTGACCCCTGGGCGCAGTTCCACCAGATTTTTCGGAGTCAGCCGGTTTTAAAAAAAAAAAAACTGGTATCAATCTAGGCAGAATTTGATTTTTTGCAAAACACGAAAGTTTTAGCATTTTTCGATAGCTACAACTTTCGTGAAGACAAGTTTTTCAAATTCCCAACGGATTTTTAAAATAGACGTGTTTAATGAGAGGTGCGCAAGGAATCCGAAAATTCCTTCACCAAAGTTTTACAAAGTGTTTTAAAAAAAATTGTAAAGTGTTCTAAACTGTTATTTTAACTGCGAAAACCGTTCTAAAGGCGGGTTTCGACCTTAAATGACATTTATAAGGAATTATTTCAAAGGTCGGAATTTTATAAAGAGTTTTACGGATTTTTAAGAAAAAATCTTGTAAAAGTGCAAAAAGGAAGAAAATGTAATTTTAAGTTAAGAAAATTTAAGAAGATGTATTTTTCAAAATAAAAATGGTAATCAAGCCGATTACGGGCCGTAGCCGGGAATAGGACCCGAGTTACCGGGCTTAGGCCCACAGGGCCCAGAATTGACAAGGGTTGACCAGTAGTTGACCAATTGTCAACTTTGGTTGACCCACAATAAGAAAGAGGTAACCTTAAGGGTTATCCAAGTAACCCTAAGGACTACCATAAGTTAATGGGCCAAGCAAAATGGGTCAAGGCCATTGACCCATATGCTATAATAGAATGGTAAGCCCAAGGTAGTAAAGAAAAATCCAATAGAAGTTAAAGGAGAAAAATTAAGAGGTTATCCAACGTAGCCTCTTAAGGGATTAATCCAGTTCAAATTAATCCCCAACACTAAAAGGCCAATTTGGACAAGTCAGTTATCTGACGGGGACATACTAACTAGGTTATAGTAGGTATGTTGGTTAGGATACCAACATTCTACATCTAGAAATAGAATCTCACCAATGTCCTTTCTCAAGCAGGAGAGGGCTTGTAGCGGTACTCCAAGTTAGGACGACGACCGCAAGGATATAGCAAGAGAGGTAAGTACAACTCCGCCTACAGCTTAGGCTTTAGTTGATACTTGCCCAAGTATTTAGATGCATGCTAGGAATATATGATTGAAGGTTGCCATGATGTGCTTATTGTATGTTTGTGGTATGTTAGACTCAATGCCATATTAAGTTATTATGTGCAATATGACATGATACTATGCTATGTATATAAAGGATGTGCAAGCCGAGCAAGAAAGGTAAGATGCAATGTATGATATATTTTACACAAAAGTGACATCACGATACATGTTCACTAAAAGTAAGATAAGATTAAAGAATAAGAAAGTAAGATGGCAAGCAAGCTTGCCTGTGTCGTACCACCCGTCCGAGGTCGGGTTGGACTATGGTTTAAGTTGGACTGGGCTGGCCGACCCAACCACTCCATAGTTGCGCGTCGGGTACGTACACGTAAGTAAGGGCCCATAAGTAAGATAAGCCAAGAAAGTAAGATAGAAAGAGTTAAGAAAAGCATAATACGAGCATAACCGGATCATGCATACATTATGCTATTATGTGGTTAATGTGACATGATGTGTTACAATATGCTATGATGCCATGATAAGTATGCCATGTATGAAAGGTTATGAGATGCTAGTAGTTAGTAAAAATATGTTATGTTACGAAAGTATGTGATATAATTATAAGTTACGAAATTAAGATATGCTATGTACATGATGCGAGGTCATGTTTTATAATTGTCGCGGCTTAGATAGTTGTGCTTACTGAGCGTTAGCTCATAGTTTGTCGTCTATGCTGTAGGTGAGTCATCTGACAGCAATGGGTATGCAAGATGGACGTGCGAGGCAGGGCATACTGTGAAATTGTGGGAATACGATGCCGCTACGCGTTTCGTTCAATACGCATTTTTGTATGTTAAAGATTTTATTCAAGATAAGCTTATTACGTGTAGACGTATATAAGCTAGTAAAAAAAAAAAAAAAAATTTCCGCTGCATTTCGTCAAAGTAAATAAGTACGATAAGTATGTAACTAAGTATGTATGTAAGTGAAGTGTAACGGCCTGTGCTAGGCGGGTCGTTACATGTAGAATGTCAAATATTATTAATAAAAATTTGTCGAAGTTCTATTTCTCTTATGTACCGGAGAAACTAGTCGTACATTTCGAAATAATTCAACTACAGGTGAGATGCTTGTTGGACCAGCAAACGCGCTATTCATGGACGAGATTTCAACTGGTTTGGACAGCTCAACCACATATCAAATTGTGAATTCACTGCAACAATGGGCCCACATTTTCAATGGAACTGCCGTGATCTCTCTGCTTCAGCCAGCACCAGAGACCTATGACCTTTTTGATGATGTTATTCTCCTAGCCGATGCGTACATAGTTTTCAGGGACCTCGGGAACGCGTGCTTGAATTTTTTCGAAGCTATGGGGTTCCAATGCCCTGAGAGGAAAGGTGTTGCCGACTTTCTCCTAGAGGTAACTGCAAATTCAGTTAGTCTCGTTTGCCATCTCCTCTAATCAATTTACTAAACACGAAAAGTTTGTCATTTACATGTGCTATGTTGGTTCATCATAGGAAACATCAAGAAAAGATCAGGAGCAATATTGGGCACGGAAAGACGATCCTTATAGTTTTGTCACTGAGAAGGAATTTGCTGATGCATTTCAATCATTCTATGTGGGAGTGAGACTCGGAGCAAGAATCACGGAGCTGCTTTGACAACCAGAAAATTGGCGCGAAAAAGAAGGAGCTCCTGAAAGCTTGCTTCTCAGAGAATTCTTGCTAATGAAGAGAAACTCCTTTGTCTACATCTTCAAGCTTACTCAAGTGGGGATTCCAACTTTTACTCCTTCGCATTTTACAAGATTTTTTGGACTTGTTATATGAAATTGATGACTAATCCTTTTTCTCCCACTAGTTCACGATGTTGGCGCTTGTAGCAATTACGGTTTTCCTCAGGACCGAGATGCATCACAACTCGGTAGATGATGGTAGAATTTATATTGGTGCTTTGTTCTTCTCCGTCGCTAATGGAATGTCCAAGCTCCCGATGACAATTGCCAAGCTTCTGGTCTTTTACAAGCAAAGGAATCTTCTTTTCTTCTCCGTGTGGGCTTATGCTATGCCAACATGGATTCTCAAGATCCGATATCATTTCTGGAAGTAGCAGTTTGGGTTGCATTACCTACTATTCCATCGGATATGATCCAAATATCCGAAGGTAGACAAGTAAAAGCTTCGTGTCAATTAAATTTCACCAATTTCTAAGGATTGTTTTACCATGTTTTTTACTTCGTTTCATCTATCTTTTCTGATGATACGTACTGCAGATTGTTGAGGCAATATATTTTGCTAGTACTTGTTAGCCAGATGGCCTCTGGATTATGCCGGTTTATTGCGAGTGTTTCTTTGTTTTGTATATTAATTAAGCTTTAGCTCTGGCATAAGGTGCCAACTGAATTTTAATTGACATGTAGAGAGAGGATATGAGATTAGGAACAGAGTTTCTGCACCGAATCGTAACAAGAAAAGATATTACATACTCTATTGACATGACACAGGTGACTTGGAAACATAATTTAGAAATCATTCCCTCCCCTGCAGGCCTTTTTTTTTTTTTTGTTGGTTAATATCTGCAAATTCGTATTTAGAGAGAGAGAGAGAGAGAGAGAGAGAGAGAGATGGAGCTTGAGTACTAATCTTTGAACAGAACGTGCAGAAAATGAAGAATCGTGGTGTCTTGGAGGATAAGCTGGTTCTTCTGGAGGGTGTGAGTGGTTGCTTCAGGCCTCAAGTTTTGGCAGCACTTATGGGGGTGAGTGGTGCTGGTAAAACCACTTTGATGGATGTTCTTGCCAGTAGGAAAACTGGCGGATTCATCGAAGGGGACATTAGAATCTCTGGTTAACCCAAGAAGCAAGAAACATTTGCCCGAATTTCCGGATATTGTGAGCAGAATGACATCCACTCACCACATGTTACTGTTTATGAGTCCTTGCTCTACTCGGCATGGCTTCGTTTACTGGCTGAAGTTGATTCCGAAACCAGAAAGGTTGGTGGTTCCCCTTATAGAACTCTATTCCAAAATCAACTTCATAATGATACTGAATTTGTCTTAATAGCTTTTGGTTAACATCTTATGTAGAAAGAAACAGACAGACCTATGTAAAGTTGTAATAGCTTGTCCAGATTATTGAATATTGCAGTTGTTCATTGAGGAAGTGATGGAGCTGGTGGAACTCAAGCCACTGAGGCAAGCACTTGTTGGATTGCCTGGCATCAGTGGTCTCTCAACCGAGCAGCGAAAAAGGTTGACTATTGCAGTTGAGCTAATCGCAAACCCCTCTATAGTGTTCATGGATAAGCCGACTTCAGGATTAGATGCAAGAGCTGCCGCAATTGTCATGAGAACAGTTAGGAACACAGTGGATACCGGTAGAACTGTTGTGTGCACTATCCATCAGCCAAGCATCGACATATGTGAAGCCTTTGACGAGGTGAGAAACTGATTTTTTTCTTTTGTTCTGTTTTTTTCGGACACCGTATTGCAGTATGGTAATTAAAACACACGGTTGCAGCTATTACTTGTGAAGAGAGGAGGACAGGAAATATATGTTGGGCCGTTAGGTCGCCGAACCTAATCAGTTATTTCGAGGTAGGATGCAATCAGTAGTTAAGATGAATCCCAACTTTAATACTTTCCATTTTTTAATGGTTTAGAAATTATTTACGCTCTTTTATTGTTATCTAGGCAATTGAAGGTGTCAGTAAGATTAAAGATGGATATAACTCGGCAACTTGGATGTTAGAAGTTACAACTTCAGCACAAGAAATAGCACTGGGTTTGGATTTTGCCGATATATACAAGAATTCAGAACTATACAGGTCGGTCCAATCGAAAAACAGTGAAGATAGATGCTAAAAGAGGCCAATCAAGATTATCGAGCTTCAATTTGTTTTAACACTCTCCTTATCCATGTAATGTGGTTTCAGGAGAAACAAAGAACTCATCAAAGAATTGGGCACACCTGTTCCGGGCTCAAAGGATCTGCATTTCCCAACCAAATTCTCGCAATCATTCCTCACCCAATGCAAGGCGTGTTCATGGAAACAGCATTTGTCATACTGGCGCAACCCGTCTTACACCGCCGTCAGATTCCTCTTCACCACTTTCGGAGCCTTGATGTTCGGGACAATGTTCTGTGACCTCGGATCTAAAAGGCTAGTTATGCTTAACTTAAAAGAAAGTTTAATTCATATTTAAGACTATTTATTCTGTTTCTTAAATCTGAAGAGCAAAACACGCAGGAGAAAGCAACAAAATTTGCTCAATGCGATGGGATCGATGTACGCTGCTGTCCCCTCCATCGGTGTTCAAAACGCTTCCTCCGTACAACCAGTCGTTGCGATTGAAAGAACAGTCTTTTATAGAGAGAGAGCCGCGGGGATGTATTCGGCATTTCCCTACACATTTGCACAGGTAACAACAACATCTGTCATATGTCACACTCCTAATTACACCATGTTTTAGTACTTTTGATCTGCCTAGTTTACTCTATAGCATTGTTATTCCGCATCGCAAATCCCTAGTATCGTATGCACCACAGAAGATAGGTGTTCATGTATCCCAAGTCAATTGGAATTTTAAATGCTATATCAAAAGTAAAATTAAGATACTTTTTAAATTGTTATAATGTATTTTATATAGGTTAATTTTCATTACCTTGGTTACAAAGTCCTCATACGTCTCCTTGTGAAAATGGAATTTTCAACAGTATCTTTTTGGACTTTTACAAATTCAAGGAAGGTCTAGAGAAGGTATTGGAGATGGATTTTGGAGATATTTGTATTGGAGTTGAGATGAGTTTTAAAAATGTGTATTTGATTGAAAAAAATTATCTGGGTAAAAAAGTATAAAAACTTGAAATACGTTCAGAAAATAATATCAATATAGATTTTGTTTTATTTGTCTCAAAATTCTATGTTATTTAAAAAAAAAATCTCATTTAGACTAAAAATAACAAGGCCATGAACTTTGAAAGTTTGAGTATGTAACATATTTTTGGAGGTGTGAATAGTGAAAAATACTTTTAAGTTGTATAGAAAGACAAAAAATTTTTGGAAATGTTGTTTTCAATACTCCCCAAATGAGCGCTCAAATTCTTCCAAAATTTAATTTTCAATTAATATAAAGCTAACAAAATAGATGCCTAGGTACGATTCAAAAAATGAGGTAGTTAATTGTCCAAATAAAAAATTTTTAGGGGCAAATTGATAAAGGACGACCAGTTTAGGGCAAACTTTACCGTTGATTTTGTGCCTTCCAGCGCGTTTCCAATTTTCGCTCTTCTTCTAGACATGAGAGTTTTGTGAGTAGAAAAGTCAGCAAAGGATGTCTGGCTTTTTCTTTTATTTTTTTTAACTGACTTTTTTATTATTGTTGTTTTTTTTTTTTTTGAATTTTCTCCAAGCCCATTCCCGCTGTACTTTGACTGTACTTATTTAAAAGACAAGATTATTCCGCGGTGCTTCTAGATGGCTATTCCCTTTCCATATATATACCTGCCCATCGATATTGATTTCAATATACAGGCGTAAAAAGCCATATTTGGTTTTCCTTGGTTCACAAGTAATATTATGCCACAAACATAACAGAGACTTGAAAGAACTGCAAAGGCCTTGAAGGAGAACTTTTGATCTTGGCGGGGGGTTTGTTTTTTCTTTTTTCTTTTTTTCTTTTTTTTTTTTGGGCAAAACAAAAATGGAGCTCGGCGACATCTATAGAGCCGGAGGGAGTATGAGGAGCACAAGCTCATCAATATGGAGGAACAACACCATGGACGTTTTCTCCAAGTCTTCTCGGGACGAAGACGACGAAGAAGCTCTGAAATGGGCTGCGTTGGAGAGGCTTCCGACGTATGCTCGTTTAAGGAAAGGCATACTCGCAACTTCTAAAGGCCAGCCGAGTGAAATCGACATCGACAACCTCGGACTCAAAGAGCGGAGGGAGTTGATCGAGAGGTTGGTCAAGGATGCTGAAGAGGACAACGAGAAATTCTTGTTGAAGCTCAGAAATCGTATTGACAGGTAAAAATATGTCTCCTTGGCATATATAAAAACAGGGGACGCTGAGTTTGTATATATATATATATATATATATATAGAAATACTTTCTAATATAACCGGAAACTTTACAGTGTTGGGATTGATCTTCCGACGATTGAGGTGCGGTATGAGCATCTGAATATAGGAGCAGAGGCTTTTGTAGGAAGCAGAGCTTTGCCTTCCTTCATTAACTTCCTTAGTGATATAGTTGAGGTAAATCAGCTAGACCATATTACCACGGTTACATTCAATAATAAAAAGAAAGAAATATTGTTCTCAAATTGTTTTTGCTTTTATTATTGAAGGGATTGTTGAGTTTTCTGCCTATTTTGAAAAGCAAGAAGCGACACCTGACCATCCTCCATGATGTTAGTGGAGTCGTGAAGCCCGGAAGGTGAGAAAGGATGATCAAGTTTTAGTTAATAGTTTTGTTTTTTTTTTTTTTGTTTTTTTTTTTTTGTCCTTCATGTTAGTTCACATATATGTTTGTTTTAATTTGAATCTATTGATGTTTGATATACCCTTTTCTTATGGTTAAATTAAAATTTTCAGATTGACCCTGCTTTTGGGTCCACCAAGTTCCGGCAAGACCACACTGTTATTGGCTTTGGCAGGGAAGCTTGACTCAGAGTTGAAGGTGAGAGGATTTTAACTTTGATTATTTTGGTTCTTTGATGAGACTTCATTATCTGGCATTATACTAATTAAACCTGATTATGCTAATCTCTAATACACACGAAAACTGGAATCTCTTGCAGTTTTCGGGGAGGGTGACTTACAATGGGCATGGCATGAACGAGTTTGTACCAAAGAGAACAGCTGCCTACATTAGTCAATACGACTCTCATATTGGAGAAATGACTGTGAGGGAAACTTTGGCTTTCTCTGCCCGATGCCAGGGAGTTGGCTCGCGTTACGGTCAGTTCGTTTCTCGAATTTCTTTTGGAAAAAAAAAGAGAAAAAAAAAAAAAAACAGGATTTTTTTTTGTAAACTTCATTAAATAATTACTGAACTTCGAATTCGGAAATCTGCAGATATGCTTGGGGAGTTGTCTAGAAGAGAGAAGGAAGCAAATATCAAGCCTGATCCGGACATTGATGTATACATGAAGGTGAGAATTAAAGAGTTACCAATTATCATTAATTATTTTCTCTCTTTCTAAGACTTAATATAACATTACATTTATTATATGTCGAAAAGAGACTAGAGCACGGACGTGACTTTTATAATTGACATAGCTGTAAGCCAGGAAACTACTTATTATTCATCAGCATTTCATTTCAGCATTAAAACCAGAAATAATTTGATGAAATGTGCTTTACGCCTAATGTTATTCTTCTATAATCTTCTTTTAATGTAGGCAGCGGCAACAGAAGGCCAAGAGACGAATGTGATCACAGATTATGTCCTAAAGGTGAACATCCTTTACTAGTAGTTCGCAAAAGAAATAGAAATTCCTTATCAACCACTTCATAGCAAATGTTGAATTAATTGCAGATTTTGGGTTTGGACATTTGTGCTGATACTCTGGTAGGAGATGAAATGTTAAGGGGTATCTCTGGAGGACAAAGAAAGCGTGTCACGACTGGTATAAAATCTCTTCTATTTACATCAATTCATAGCCTCATTTTCTTTATCTGCAAAAGCAAGTACTGAACAACTCAAGTACAGGTGAGATGCTTGTTGGCCCAGCAGGGGTGTTGTTGATGGACGAAATTTCAACTGGTTTGGACAGCTCTACGACATATCAAATCGTGAACTCGCTCAAGCAATTCGTGCACATCTTTAATGGAACTACAGTCATATCCTTGCTTCAGCCAGCACCAGAGACTTATGACCTTTTTGATGACATCATTCTTCTATCCGACGGCCAAATAGTGTATCAAGGTCCCCGTGAATACGTGCTTGAATTTTTTCAGTCTATGGGTTTTAAATGTCCCGAGAGGAAAGGTGTTGCCGATTTTCTTCAAGAAGTAACATCAAAGAAAGATCAAGCACAGTATTGGGCACGAAAAGAAGAACCATATAGGTTCATAACTGTCAAGGAATTTGCTGAGGCATTCCAATCATTCCATGTGGGACAGAGGCTAGGAGGTGACCTTGCAACTGAATTTGACAAGAGCAAGGATCACCCGGCTGCTTTGACGACCAAAGATTATGGTGTGAACACGAAGGAGCTCATCAAAGCTTGCTTTTCAAGAGAATATTTGCTAATGAACAGAAACTCCTTTGTCTACATCTTCAAGCTTGTCCAAGTATGTTCTGGGAACTCATTTGGTTTTCTGCTTAAGTTATTTGTTTTTTCACTCACTCTCCTTCTCTATCTGCATATGGAGGTATTAACTTTCTTTTTTTTTTTTTTGGTTCTCTTCTTTTAGCTTTGCATTATGGGTCTGGTTGCTGCCACAGTTTTCCTGAGAACAGAAATGAAGCGTGATACGCTCAACGATGGTGCCGTTTACATTGGTGCTTTGTTCTTCTCTGTGATGATGGTAATGTTCAACGGAATGTCGGAGCTTCCTATGACCATTGCCAAGCTTCCTGTGTTCTACAAACAAAGGGACCTCCACTTCTTCCCAGCTTGGGCTTATGCTCTGCCAACATGGCTTCTCAAGATTCCTATCTCAGTCCTGGAAGTTGTGGTTTGGGTGGCCATCACATACTACCCTACAGGATTGGACCCAAATGTTGCGAGGTAGTTAAAAAAAACACACAAACACACACACAGTCAACTTAATTTGCGCTGTTGAAGGATGTTGAAGCAATTGCTTTGCTGTTCGAAGGTGTTCTCATTATTTGCATAATTTGCAGGATGTTCAAGCAATTGCTTCTGCTCCTTTTAGTCAACCAAATGGCCTCTGGTTTATTCAGGGCTACTGCAGCTACTGCAAGGAACATGATTTTGGCCAACACGTTCGGATCATTTGTACTTCTTTTGTTCTTTGCATTGGGTGGTGTTGTTCTGTCCAAAGGTATGATGGACTAAGTCTACAAAATCATCAAATCAGGATCACTTCTTTCATCTAATTGCATTCATTCTAATCTATGTGTGATTATCTTTTATGCCAACAGATGATATCAAAAGCTGGTGGATTTGGGGTTATTGGACTTCGCCTCTTATGTACAGTCAGACTGCGGCTGTAGTCAATGAGTTCCTCGGCAATCAATGGAGACATGTATGTTCTTAAAGTTATTGGTCTGTGAATTGTAATTTCCGTTGCTGGTTGGGACCAATTGCTGACATTTTAGAGTTTTCCTCTTCGTAATAGATTCCGGAGAACACAACACAACCTCTAGGAATTCAAGTTTTGGAGGGCCGTGGGTTCTTTGCAGAGTCAAAATGGTATTGGCTCGGCGTGGGGGCTTTGCTTGGATTCATTTTAGTTTTTAACCTCTTATTCATTCTGGCTCTCACTTTGCTTAACGGTGAGTGTCATCTACGTTTATTCACTCGTCCTTTCACTCTAAAAGCTTTACAGTTAGAGAATCAAAAAAGAGAGAAGAAAAAAAATAATAAAAAAGAAGAAGAAGAAGAAGAAGAGAAATAAAAGTAATGTATAATGTTTTAACATCTGATTTTCGCAGCCTTTGATAAGGTACGAGCTACTATAACAGAAGATCCTCATAGCAGTGACAATGGTGGTAGGGCCGTTGAGATGCAACAAAGAGCAAGCCACCAAAGTCAGGCAGGTGAAGGTCAGAACAACAAAAAGGGGATGATTCTTCCATTCGAGCCACATTCCATCACCTTCAATGAGGTCGTTTACTCCGTGGACATGCCACAGGTAAGTTAAAAAAACAAGTGGCCATTGACAAGAATTCTATAAGCTATTGTTTCATTCATATATCATATTAAAGTACACTGTTTGCTAAATGTCTGAATTGTACCTGCAGGAAATGAAAAGTCAAGGTGTTGCGGAGGATAGATTGGTTCTTTTGAAGAGTGTGAGTGGTAGCTTCAGGCCTGGTGTTTTGACAGCACTTATGGGAGTTAGTGGTGCTGGTAAAACCACTTTGATGGATGTTCTTGCGGGTAGAAAAACCGGTGGATACATCGAAGGGGACATTAGGATCTCAGGATACCCTAAGAAGCAAGAAACATTTGCCCGAATTTCCGGATACTGTGAGCAGAATGACATCCACTCACCACATGTGACTGTTTACGAGTCCTTGGTCTACTCAGCCTGGCTTCGTTTACCGGCTGAAGTTGATTCCAAAACCAGAAAGGTTGGTGGTGCCCCTAATTGAGGCTTTATTTGAATCGTATATTCCAATACAATTGTTAACTATGGACAACCAGAAATAAACTCATGAACTAATTTGATAATGACATGATATGATGACAGATGTTCATTGAGGAAGTGATGAACTTGGTGGAACTTACTCCATTGAGGCAAGCGTTGGTGGGATTGCCCGGAGTCAACGGTCTCTCAACTGAGCAGCGCAAAAGGTTGACTATTGCGGTTGAGCTAGTTGCGAACCCTTCTATTATATTCATGGACGAACCAACTTCCGGGTTAGATGCCAGAGCTGCTGCCATTGTCATGAGAACGGTTAGGAACACAGTCGACACCGGCAGAACAGTTGTGTGCACCATCCATCAACCTAGCATTGACATTTTTGAAGCTTTTGATGAGGTAAACAAAAGTTTTAGTAGTTCAGAATTCTCTGGTTTTTAATCTCATGTGTGGTTGGTTGGACAGTTGAATTCGGTTACTAAATAAAACATGTGGTTGCAGCTATTCCTTATGAAGAGAGGAGGACAAGAAATATACGTGGGACCATTAGGTCGCCATTCTTGCCATCTAATCAATTATTTTGAGGTAGGGTGAAATGAAACAAGAGATCGAATCCTCGTTTCTTTTTTAATCGAAACTTCTATGAATTTATCTTTAAGCTTGCTGATACATTCAAATTTTCTGTCATGAAGTCGATGCAAGGTGTAAGTAAAATTAAAGACGGTTACAACCCTGCAACTTGGATGTTGGAAGTCACTAGCCCCGCGCAAGAACTCGCTTTGGGGGTTGATTTTACTGATCTTTACAAGAACTCCGATCTGTATAGGTCAGTTTAACCATATATTGCCAACTTTTCTTATCAAATATACACACGGTTGATTTTTGTATTATCAGTTTACTGAATCTGAGGCTGATTTTTTTAAATATTTTATTTTTATTTTTATTTTTCAGGAGAAACAAGGATCTGATAAAGGAGTTGAGCACCCCGGCACATGGTTCAAAGGATCTCTACTTCCCTACTCAATATTCGCGATCATTTGTCACACAATGCATGGCTTGCTTATGGAAACAACGGTTGTCTTACTGGAGGAACCCGCCTTACACCGCCGCGAGATTTTTGTTTACCACTTTCATAGCATTGATGTTTGGGACTATGTTCTGGGACATGGGAACTAAAACGTAAGTCTCCGGCAAAGCGACGCATATATAAAATACACACTTTGGGACTACGTTAGTTATCCAATTTCATTTAAATTTAAACGCAGGTCGAGGGAACAAGATGTGAGCAACGCCATGGGTTCTATGTATGCTGCTGTTTTCTTCATTGGTGTCCAAAACGCTATGTCTGTGCAACCCGTCGTTTCCGTAGAGAGAACGGTCTTCTATAGGGAAAGAGCAGCCGGCATGTATGCAGCTTTTCCCTACACATTTGGACAGGTATGCTAATTTCTTCCATGTTATATATATATATATATATATATGTATTTTATTACCACGTATAATACTTAATGGCCATATAGTATAGTACAATACAAGTGGCAGTCTTATAGAGTTGACATGTGAATTTACGAGCCTGTCGCTTATTCTCTGCGTGGTCATTGATCAACTTGATAACACGTTAATTATCACGTGGGCAGGTGGTAGTTGAGATTCCATACCTTGTATGTCAAGCTGTAGTGTACTGTTTATTAGTGTATGCAATGATCGGCTTCGAATGGACGGCCGCGAAGTTCTTCTGGTACCTCTTCTTCACCTTCTTTGCGATGATGTACTTCACATATTACGGCATGATGACGGTGGGCCTCACTCCAAACAACAACATTGCTCAAATCGTGTCTGCCGCCTTCTACAGCCTATGGAATCTGTTCGCCGGATTCATTATCCCTCGCACGGTAACTAAGATCAAACGTTGCTCATGATCTTATCCCAACGCTCTACGAATGTCAAACATTTATTGATAATATACTAAACATTATGTTGTTTGTTTGTTTGTTTGTTTGTTCAACAACAGAGGATTCCGGCGTGGTGGAAATGGTACTACTGGGCATGCCCTGTCGCGTGGACGTTGTACGGATTGATCGCGTCGCAGTACGGCGACGTGACCAAAACGATCGGGGATTCAGATCAGACGATGAAAGGCTATGTGGACGAATATTACGGGTTTGAACACGATTTCCTCGGTGTTGTTGCTGTCGTCAACGTTGCTTTTGGTCTTCTTTTTGCCTTCATCTTTGCCCTGTCTATCAAGTTCCTCAATTTCCAAAGGCGATAATAGAGACTTTAGCTCTTATCTGTACAATTACAACTTTTTTTTTTTTTTTTTTGAAACAGTAAACTCCGAAGATCCTGAGTAGTTTGTACTTTGTTTAATCTTTTTGCCCAATAAAATATTTATCTCTGTTGTACCTTGAATTTATAAATTTATTGCTAGTGTTTATTTCCCTTTGCCATTTTTTTTTTGGTGGATATTTCCCTCTGCTTGTTGTGTACCGTACAAAAATTGCCAAATTAATAAAGAATGTGTACCTGGTTCTTCTAGAAACAGAGGATTCCTAACGGAGTTATTATTATTATTTTTTGGGTGAAAAATTAGTGTTGATTGTCAATGCCAGTCTGTAATCAAATTTTACTGAACAAACCCCAACAATCTGAGGCCATAGATAGGATATCCGCATAACATTAAAAATCAATTAGATTATTCATTAAAAATGTGGTATTGCTGGGCCTAAAATATAACAAAATCAAGCCGACATGTTAAAGTACAGAAGACCTTTTATATTGCAAAAACTTTACGTTGTGTTTAATGAAAGGAAAAAAGAAAAAAATAGAAAAAAATATGTTGGGGAAAATGCAAAGAAACGAACAGACTTTGCGTATTTTATTTGTATGAATATCCTTTTTTAATCCCTCCATTTTAGGACAGATTGAAATGTTAGTTCTTTGTAGGACTTTAAATCCCTCACCTAATCTATTGTTTCCTCTTGTCTTTTATATTCTACCAACCATCATAAATTTCGAAATCCGTCCACTATGGTGTCATCATGGTTCCTCCTTCTACTATTTTCTTTGTACGTGTTGTATTTTCTATGACATGCATTTCGTATGTGCGAAATAGACAAACAAAGTAAAAAATAAAATAAAATAAAATAAAATAAAATAAATATCAACATGTCGATGATATGATTAATGTGACGATGATGTGACTGTCACGTGATAAGTAAGAAAGACATGACCAAAAGAGCCATTGAAACTCTTCCATATGTATAGGTAAGAGATTAAACAAGGGCAGTCCTTGGGCGAAAAAGAAGATAAAGCATATAGAGATTAGAGAATTGACACTGCAAGTACGCGATCGTCGTTTTCCATTTTCTTGTCGTTCCAATTTACTTAATCATTTTTTCTAATTTAAAATCTCATGCTTTTGTCGTTTATTTTTGTTTGTCGTTTTTACGGATCTAGTAATCTTATTTGGATTACTGCTCTATTTGTTTGATTTTGTTGTCATGTGAATCTACTCTCTCCTCTCTATTGATGTCGTTGTTCCATTTAAGTATTGTTTTGATTTCGATGTTGATTCACTTTAGTGTCGTATTCTGATTTGCTGTCTTTTGTTATTGTTCGTTTGGTTCACTTGTCATCTACAAATTTTTTTTCTTTTCTTGTTGTTTGTGTTGACATATGCTATTTAATTATTCCCCATAGGCATTATGTGGACCGACCTGCATAGTAAGGTCACTGCATGAGAAGCCCCCGAGGACCAAAACTTTTAAAGATTATTTTCTGTTTTATACTTATAATTTTGAGTATCCTCGTTTTTCAATTAAACTTTGTGAATTAGTCGTTAATGTATTAAGATAATTAGGCCTGATTTAGTGAGGGAGTCATAAATTTCTTTTCCAGTGGAGGCATTATAAAAAGTAGTTTGTTTAATTTTTCTCTTAAAGAAAGATATAATTATATATATCTGTGTGGGCAGGATGATAATTTTTCATCTAAACTGGGTGCGGAACTCATAATTCCACAAAAAGTTTTAGGTGAAAAAGTAAACTTTTAATTCGATAGAAGATGAAGTTTTAGTTTAATTTTTTTTTTCATTATTTTACAAAATAAGGATACAATTGAAATTTTACAAAAGTTTCAAGGACTAAAAATCAAAATTTTAAAATCTGAGTGGGACTATCATTTACTAGTATGCATGTGACTCTGCACAAGAAGATTATCCAAAATTCACTGTAATTAAACCAAATCAAAACATGCTAGAACATTATCAAAATTCGATTAATACAAAATCTAACCAACAAAATATCACAATTAGATAAATATTTACCCAAAGATTCGTATCTAATTCGATCAATTCATTCATTGAATAAAAACGAACTGTATCTGGGTTTTCGTTGGTTTTCGAACTTGTTGAATAGCCACGCATTGCTTTATTGCCACGTGTTGGAATGAATTACTGTGGCACCCAGATTCCTGTAGCTGGTTTTTAAATAGCTATTAGTTAGCTTTCATTTCTACATATTGCAGAATTAATGTCATTTTTAAATAGATATTTTTTGAAATTATATTTGATTGTGTTGATAGAGAATTTGATTTGAGCATAAGTAAAAGTAAAATTGTATTTGGGGTATGTTTCTGAAAATATTTATGTTTGTGAGCTTAAAAAAACAAAACCGGTAATGAGAAAACAACTTTATTTTATTTGTAAATTGTTTAAAAAAAATTAAAATGAATTTTATGTTCGTTTATGTTAATAAAAGTTATTTCAGAATTATTTCCAAAACAACTATACCAGAAACCGTGAGATCACTTTCCAAAATGTTTTGGAAACGATACCAGCAGACAGTATATTAAAAGGAGCTGATCTCTAAATATAGGTTACTCATCCTGAAAAAGGATATTGTGATATTGAGAATCAAAGGCCCTGATCACATGTATGTTATGTCGTGAAGATGTTAAGAGACACTAGATATATACCATGTTTAGAAATTACAAGAATACACTTCTTTCAAAAAAGACCAACTCAAGATGCACTTTTCTTGTAGAAAATCTTTCTTTGACATAAAAACAAAGATTTAAACTTATCCTGCGTTTGCATTGCTTTAAGCACGTATCCTTTACTATTCTTATCCTTCTCCTACTGCCTTTATTGCTTCGCGCACATATATATGTGTGTGTGTGTAGATACACACATGATTTGTAGCTCTACAGTGGAGATATTGAAGGAGATTTTCTGGGTTTTGGTTTGAAGGAGAAATGGAGATCAGTGGTGATGTCTATAGAGCGAGTAATAGGGTTAGGAGTGGCGGTTCCCCCATGTGGAGGAACAACAATGGTGGAGAGGTTTTCTCGAGGTCGTCGTCTTCACATAGAGAGAAAGATGAACAAGCTCTCCATTGGTGTGCTCTGGAGAAGCTTCCGACTTATGCTCGTATGAGGAAAGGATTGCTCGCTATGTCGCCTGGCAAAGAAGCTATCGAAATCGACGTGTCGAATCTCGGGTTCAAAGAGAGGAAGGATTTGATTGAGAGGTTGGTTTATGAGGCTGAAGAGGGTAACGAACTGTTCTTGCTGAAGCTCAAGAATCGTATCGACAGGTGGATTTTTTCCATCCTTATAATCATATTTTGAAAAATTTCCAATTATGGTGAAACTGTTTCTTTTCTCATGCATGGAGTGTTTTTGGTGCAATTTAGTTATTTGTTTTTCTAAATTGCCAGAGTCGGAATAAAGCTTCCAACAATTGAAGTGAGATTTGAGCATCTCGACGTGGAGGCAGAAGCCTATGTGGGAAGCAGAGCTTTGCCAAGATTCCTCAACTTCTGTACTAATATAATCGAGGTGACGGTTTCAAAGCTATTTTCAAAAACTCATATTTATTTATTTTTTTTTCCAATGATACAAATTTTTGATTTTTTTTTTCTGCAGCGTTTCTTGAGTTCTCTGCATGTTCTATCAAGCAGAAAGAAACATTTGACCATTCTTCATGATGTTCGTGGAATCATCAAGCCAGGAAGGTGAGGAAGAGGATGGAAGTTCACCTTTTCTTAATTTTATTTTATTTTATTTTGTCATATACTTAAGTCCATAATAAAATATTATTCTTTAAATAAATTTTCAGAATGACATTGTTGTTGGGTCCTCCAAGTTCCGGAAAAACCACACTTCTCTTGGCATTAGCAGGAAAGCTCGAAAAGGATTTGAAGGTAAGAATGTTTCACTTATGAAATTTCATTTATTCACTTATCCTTTTGTAATTCATCGGAGTTGTAGAGTAGTCTCTAATCTGTATAAACCATTCCACTGCTGAAGTTTTCCGGAAGGGTGACTTATAATGGACATGACATGAAGGAGTTTGTGCCGCAACACCTTGCCGCCTACATCAGCCAATACGACGTCCATATAGGAGAAATGACCGTGAGGGAAACCTTGGCCTTCTCCGCGAGGTGCCAAGGAGTTGGATCACGTTATGGTAAGTCCAGTCGTTGGAACTGACTTTTTCTAAAGAACTAACTTTCTGGATTGGTTCAATTATTGAACTTTGACTCCATTTGTGTATTTCGCAATACGTAGACATGCTATCAGAATTGTCGAGAAGAGAGACAGCGGCTAACATCAAGCCTGATCTAGATCTCGATGTCTACATGAAGGTAAGAGGAAGTTCTTCCAAATTTTTTTTAGAGCACGAACTTGATGATGTGAGAAAACTGTCGGAGTGACTATCCATCCTTTTCGTCTGACATTTTTTTTAACGGTTAAAAAATTGAAAAATTTTAATGTGGTTGACGGTTTGTATGGTTCTGCCTATTGTGTTCTGTGACATACTGTGGTAGGCTGCGGCGACAGAAGGCCAAGAGACAAATGTAGTGACTGACTATATTCTAAGGGTAAACATCACTCAGTTTTTCGATATTATGGCAATTTTTTGAATAGAGAACTTTTAGGAGAATTAGACAATTTTCATGAGACTTTATCAACAGATCCTGGGATTGGAAGTATGTGCCGATACAATGATAGGAGATGAAATAGTGCGGGGAATATCTGGAGGACAAAGGAAGCTCGTCACAACTGGTGTAGAATGTCAAATATTATTAATAAAAATTTGTCGAAGTTCTATTTTCTCTTATCTACCGGAGAAACTAGTCGTACATTTCGAAATAATTCAACTACAGGTGAGATGCTTGTTGGACCAGCAAACGCACTATTCATGGACGAGATTTCAACTGGTTTGGACAGCTCAACCACATATCAAATTGTGAATTCACTGCAACAATGGGCCCACATTTTCAATGGAACTGCCGTGATCTCTCTGCTTCAGCCAGCACCAGAGACCTATGACCTTTTTGATGATGTTATTCTCCTAGCCGATGCGTACATAGTTTATCAGGGACCTCGGGAACGCGTGCTTGAATTTTTCGAAGCTATGGGATTCCAATGCCCTGAGAGGAAAGGTGTTGCCGACTTTCTCCTAGAGGTAACTGCAAATTCAGTTAGTCTCGTTTGCCATCTCCTCTAATCAATTTACTAAACACGAAAAGTATGTCATTTACATGTGCTATGTTGGTTCATCATAGGAAACATCAAGAAAAGATCAGGAGCAATATTGGGCGCGGAAAGACGATCCTTATAGTTTTGTCACTGAGAAGGAATTTGCTGATGCATTTCAATCATTCTATGTGGGAGTGAGACTCGGGGCAAGAAACACGGAGCTGCTTTGACAACCAGAAAATATGGCGCGAAAAAGAAGGAGCTCCAGAAAGCTTGCTTCTCAAGAGAATTCTTGCTAATGAAGAGAAACTCCTTTGTCTACATCTTCAAGCTTACTCAAGTGGGGATTCCAACTTGATACCCCTTCGCATTTTACAAGATTTTTTGGATTGTTATATGAAATTGATGACTAATCCTTTTTCTCCCACTAGTTCACGATGTTGGCGCTTGTAGCAATTACAGTTTTCCTCAGGACCGAGATGCATCACAACTCGGTAGATGATGGTAGAATTTATATTGGTGCTTTGTTCTTCTCCGTCGCTAATGGAATGTCCGAGCTCCCGATGACAATTGCCAAGCTTCTGGTCTTTTACAAGCAAAGGAATCTTCTTTTCTTCTCCGTGTGGGCTTATGCTATGCCAACATGGATTCTCAAGATCCCGATATCATTTCTGGAAGTAGCAGTTTGGGTTTGCATTACCTACTATTCCATCGGATATGATCCAAATATCCGAAGGTAGACAAGTAAAAGCTTCATGTCAATTAAATTTCACCAATTTCTAAGGATTGTTTTACCATGTTTTTTACTTCATTTCATCTATCTTTTCTGATGATACGTACTGCAGATTGTTGAGGCAATATATTTTGCTAGTACTTGTTAGCCAGATGGCCTCTGGGACTATGCCGGTTTATTGCGAGTGTTTCTTTGTTTTGTATATTAATTAAGCTTTAGCTCTGGCATAAGGTGCCAACTGAATTTTAACTGACATGTAGGGAGAGGATATGAGATTAGGAACAGAGTTTCTGCACCGAATCGTAACAAGAAAAGATATTACATACTCTATTGACATGCCACAGGTGACTCGGAAACATAATTTAGAAATCATTCCCTCCCCTGCAGGCCTTTTTTTTTTTTTTTTTGTTGGTTAATATCTGCAAATTCGTATTTAGAGAGAGAGAGAGAGAGAGAGATGGAGCTTGAGTACTAATCTTTGAACAGAACGTGCAGAAAATGAAGAATCGTGGTGTCTTAGAGGATAAGCTGGTTCTTCTGGAGGGTGTGAGTGGTTGCTTCAGGCCTCAAGTTTTGGCAGCACTTATGGGGGTGAGTGGTGCTGGTAAAACCACTTTGGTGGATGTTCTTGCCAGTAGGAAAACTAGCGGATACATCGAAGGGGACATTAGAGTCTCTGGTTACCCCAAGAAGCAAGAAACATTTGCCCGAATTTCCAGATATTGTGAGCAGAATGACATCCACTCACCACATGTTACTGTTTATGAGTCCTTGCTCTACTCGGCATGGCTTCGTTTACCAGCTGAAGTTGATTCCGAAACCAGAAAGGTTGGTGGTTCCCCTTATAGAACTCTATTCCAAAATCAACTTCATAATGATACTGAATTTGTCTTAATAGCTTTTGGTTAATATCTTCTGTAGAAAGAAACAGACAGACCAATGTAAAGTTTGTAATAGCTTGTCCAGATTATTGAATATTGCAGTTGTTCATTGAGGAAGTGATGGAGCTGGTGGAACTCAAGCCACTGAGGCAAGCACTTGTTGGATTGCCTGGCATCAGTGGTCTCTCAACTGAGCAGCGAAAAAGGTTGACTATTGCAGTTGAGCTAATTGCAAACCCCTCTATAGTGTTCATGGATAAGCCGACTTCAGGATTAGATGCAAGAGCTGCCGCAATTGTCATGAGAACAGTTAGGAACACAGTGGATACCGGTAGAACTGTTGTGTGCACTATCCATCAGCCAAGCATCGACATATGTGAAGCCTTTGACTAGGTGAGAAACTGATTTTTTTCTTTTGTTCTGTTTTTTTCGAACACCGTATTGCAGTATGGTAATTAAAACACACGGTTGCAGCTATTACTTGTGAAGAGAGGAGGACAGGAAATATATTTTGGGCCGTTAGGTCGCCGATCTTGCCACCTAATCAGTTATTTTGAGGTAGGATGCAATCAGTAGTTAAGATGAATCCCAACTTTAATACTTTCCATTTTTTAATGGTTTAGAAATTATTTACGCTCTTTTATTGTTATCTAGGCAATTGAAGGTGTCAGTAAGATTAAAGATGGATATAACTCGGCAACTTGGATGTTAGAAGTTACAACTTCAGCACAAGAAATAGCACTGGGTTTGGATTTTGCCGATATATACAAGAATTCAGAACTATGCAGGTCGGTCCAATCGAAAAACAGTGAAGATAGATGCTAAAAGAGGCCAATCATGATTATCGAGCTTAAATTTGTTTTAACACTCTCCTTATCCATGTAATGTGGTTTCAGGAGAAACAAAGAAGTCATCAAAGAATTGGGCACACCTGTTCCGGGCGCAAAGGATCTGCATTTCCCAACCAAATTCTCGCAATCATTCCTCACCCAATGCAAGGCGTGTTCATGGAAACAGCATTTGTCATACTGGCGCAACCCGTCTTACACCGCCGTCAGATTCCTCTTCACCACTTTCGGAGCCTTGATGTTCGGGACAATGTTCTGTGACCTCGGATCTAAAAGGCTAGTTATGCTTAACTTAAAAGAAAGTTTAATTCATATTTAAGACTATTTATTCTGTTTCTTAAATCTGAAGAGCAAAACACGCAGGAGAAAGCAACAAAATTTGCTCAATGCGATGGGATCGATGTACGCTGCTGTCCCCTCCATCGGTGTTCAAAACGCTTCCTCCGTACAACCAGTCGTTGCGATTGAAAGAACAGTCTTTTATAGAGAGAGAGCCGCGGGGATGTATTCGGCATTTCCCTACACATTTGCACAGGTAACAACAACATCTGTCATATGTCACACTCCTAATTACACCATGTTTTAGTACCTTTGATCTGCCTAGTTTACTCTATAGCATTGTTATTCCGCATCGCAAATCCCTAGTATCGTATGCACCACAGAAGATAGATGTTCATGTATCCCAAGTCAATTGGCATTTTAAATGCTATATCAAAAGTAAAATGAAGATACTTTTTAAATTGTTATAATGTATTTTATATAGGTTAATTTTCATTAACTTGGTTACAAAGTCCTCATACGTCTCCTTGTGAAAATGGAATTTTCAACAATATCTTTTTGGACTTTTACCAAATTCAAGGAAGGTCTAGAGAAGGTATTGGAGATGGATTTTGGAGATATTTGTATTGGAGTTGAGATGAGTTTTAAAAATGTGTATTTGATTGAAAAAAATTATCTGGGGTAAAAAAGTATAAAAACTTGAAATACGTTCAGAAATAATATCAATATAGATTTTGTTTCGTTTATCTCAAAATTCTATATTATTTAAAAAAAAAATCTCATTTAGACTAAAAATAACATGGCCATGAACTTTGAAAGTTTGAGTATGTAACATATTTTTGGAGGTGTGAATAGTGAAAAATACTTTTAAGTTGTAGAAAAAGACAAAAAATTTTTGGAAATGTTGTTTTCAATACTCCCCAAACGTGCGCTCAAATTCTTCCAAATTTAATTTTCAATTAATATAAAGCTCACAAAATAGATGCCTAGGAACGATTCAAAAAATGAGGTAGTTAATTGTCCAAATAAAAAATTTTTAGGGGCAAATTGATAAAGGACGACCAGTTTAGGGCAAACTTTACCGTTGATTTTGTGCCTTCCAGCGCGTTTCCAATTTTCGCTTTTCTTCTAGACATGAGAGTTTTGTGAGTAGAAAAGTCAGCAAAGGATGTCTGGCCTTTTCTTTTATTTTTTTTAACTGACTTTTTTATTATTGTTGTTTTTTTTTTTTTTTGGAATTTTCTCCCAGCCCATTCCCGCTGTACTTTGACTGTACTTATTTAAAAGACAAGATTATTCCGCGGTGCTTCTAGATGGCTATTCCCTTTCCATATATATACCTGCCCATCGATATTGATTTCAATATACAGGCGTAAAAAGCCATATTTGGTTTTCCTTGGTTCACAAGTAATATTATGCCACAAACATAACAGAGACTTGAAAGAACTGCAAAGGCCTTGAAGGAGAACTTTTGATCTTGGCGGGGGGTTTGTTTTTTCTTTTTTCTTTTTTTTTTTTTGGGCAAAACAGAAATGGAGCTCGGCGGCATCTATAGAGCCGGAGGGAGTATGAGGAGCACAAGCTCATCAATATGGAGGAACAACACCATGGACGTTTTCTCCAAGTCTTCTCGGGACGAAGACGACGAAGAAGCTCTGAAATGGGCTGCGTTGGAGAGGCTTCCGACGTATGCTCGTTTAAGGAAAGGCATACTGGCAACTTCTAAAGGCCAGCCGAGTGAAATCGACATCGACAACCTCGGACTCAAAGAGCGGAGGGAGTTGATCGAGAGGTTGGTGAAGGATGCTGAAGAGGACAACGAGAAATTCTTGTTGAAGCTCAGAAATCGTATTGACAGGTAAAAATATATCTCCTTGGCATATATAAAAACAGGGGACGCTGAGTTTGGTATATATATATATATATATAGAAATATTTCTAATATAACCGGAAACTTTTCAGGGTTGGGATTGATGTTCCGACGATTGAGGTGCGGTATGAGCATCTGAATATAGGAGCAGAGGCTTTTGTAGGAAGCAGAGCTTTGCCTTCCTTCATTAACTTCCTTAGTGATATAGTTGAGGTAAATCAGCTAGACCATATTACCACGGTTACATTCAATAATAAAAAGAAAGAAATATTGTTCTCAAATTGTTTTTGCTTTTATTATTGAAGGGATTGTTGAGTTTTCTGCCTATTTTGAAAAGCAAGAAGCGACACCTGACCATCCTCCATGATGTTAGTGGAGTCGTGAAGCCCGGAAGGTGAGAAAGGATGATCAAGTTTTAGTTAGTTAGTTTTGTTTTTTTTTTTTTTTTTTTGTCCTTCATGTTAGTTCACATATATGTTTGTTTTAATTTGAATCTATTGATGTTTGATATACCCTTTTCTTATGGTTAAATTAAAATTTTCAGATTGACCCTGCTTTTGGGTCCACCAAGTTCCGGCAAGACCACACTGTTATTGGCTTTGGCAGGGAAGCTTGACTCAGAGTTGAAGGTGAGAGGATTTTAACTTTGATTATTTTGGTTCTTTGATGAGACTTCATTATCTGGCATTATACTAATTAACCCTGATTATGCTAATCCCAATACACACGAAAACCGGAATCTCTTGCAGTTTTCGGGGAGGGTGACTTACAATGGGCATGGCATGAACGAGTTTGTACCAAAGAGAACAGCTGCCTACATTAGTCAATATGACTCTCATATTGGAGAAATGACTGTGAGGGAAACTTTGGCTTTCTCTGCCCGATGCCAGGGAGTTGGCTCGCGTTACGGTCTGTTCATTTCTCGAATTTCTTTTGGAAAAAAAAGAGAAAAAAAAAACGGGATTTTTTTTTTTTTTTTTGTAAACTTAATTGAATAATTACTGAACTTCGAATTCGGAAATCTGTAGATATGCTTGGGGAGTTGTCTAGAAGAGAGAAGGAAGCAAATATCAAGCCTGATCCGGACATTGATGTATACATGAAGGTGAGAATTAAAGAGTTACCAATTATCATTAATTATTTTCTCTCTTTCTGAGACTTAATATAACATTACATTTATTATATGTCGAAAAGAGACTAGAGCACGGACGTGACTTTTATAATTGACATACCTGTAAGCCAGGAAACTACTTATTATTCATCAGCATTTCATTTCGGCATTAAAACCAGAAATAATTTGATGAAATGTGCTTTACGCCTAATGTTATTCTTCTATTGTCTTCTTTTAATGTAGGCAGCGGCAACAGAAGGCCAAGAGACGAATGTGATCACGGATTATGTCCTAAAGGTGAACATCCTTTACTAGTAGTTCGCAAAAGAAATAGAAATTCCTTATCAACCACTTCATACAAATGTTGAATTAATTGCAGATTTTGGGTTTGGACATTTGTGCTGATACTCTGGTAGGAGATGAAATGTTAAGGGGTATCTCTGGAGGACAGAGAAAGCGTGTCACGACTGGTATAAAATCTCTTCTATTTACATCAATTCATAGCCTCATTTTCTTTATCTGCAAAAGCAAGTACTGAACAACTCAAGTACAGGTGAGATGCTTGTTGGCCCAGCAGGGGTGTTGTTGATGGACGAAATTTCAACTGGTTTGGACAGCTCTACGACATATCAAATCGTGAACTCGCTCAAGCAATTCGTGCACATCTTTAATGGAACTACAGTCATATCCTTGCTTCAGCCAGCACCAGAGACTTATGACCTTTTTGATGACATCATTCTTCTATCCGACGGCCAAATAGTGTATCAAGGTCCCCGTGAATACGTGCTTGAATTTTTTCAGTCTATGGGTTTTAAATGTCCCGAGAGGAAAGGTGTTGCCGATTTTCTTCAAGAAGTAACATCAAAGAAAGATCAAGCACAGTATTGGGCACGAAAAGAAGAACCATATAGGTTCATAACTGTCAAGGAATTTGCTGAGGCATTCCAATCATTCCATGTGGGACAGAGGCTAGGAGGTGACCTTGCAACTGAATTTGACAAGAGCAAGGATCACCCGGCTGCTTTGACGACCAAAGATTATGGTGTGAACACGAAGGAGCTCATCAAAGCTTGCTTTTCAAGAGAATATTTGCTCATGAACAGAAACTCCTTTGTCTACAT